>JAZAYU010000035.1:5172460-5742460 GCA_038501625.1 Corbicula japonica
TGCACAAATGGGTTATTGGAAGGTAGCGAGATCAGAGGTAGAGGGTGTATTTTATCAGCTGTTTATCAGCTGATTAAATAAAATAAATATATAAATAAATAATGCGTAAATTAAAATGTTATTCTCGGGGACTTTAAATATACAAAATGTACAGTAAATGCTCGTTCTGATTCATCTTAAATACATGAAGTGTTAAACTATATAATTGAAAGAAATCAAAGTGAAGACAGAAAAAGGACACGCAGCGAATAGATATTGTACTTTTCAAACAGCATGACCTTAAGGAAAAGGACGTAAGGCCGCCTGCATTGTTTCAACTGAGTGCAAGTTATGGCGAGAAAAAAGCGAAGAAACAATTAGTGTTCGTGAAATATTTCAAGACTAAGTGATATTTCAACAGAAATGTACCTGCCGTTGTGTAGAGGCAAACGGTGAAGTACGTTAGTGGATATATTATCAAAGGCCACGTGGTTAGGGAATAAAAAGGTAATCATTTAATTTGTTTGGAAAATGTATCATTTCATTTGCGAATATGACTATGTTTCAAAGTAAGTGATTTATTGTTAAGTACTATATTTAAATTCGCAGTGTAAAGCCAAGCATATTAACTTTTGAGATAAATTTATTTCTTTGCATACATAATGTAGGGCATTTAATTAAATAATGGAACGCGTTTGGGTTCGTCGGAACTCAATATCGACACCTACGGTTCTCAATTGTAATTTTGAGCCAATAGCTATGATTTTATTGGTTACCTATGATTACCAGTTTAAAAAAGGAATAAAATGATCAGGATATCACTTAGTAATTTTTTCTGCAACCCTGAATACTATTTTGTCTATGAAAATGCGGTAGTTAATTCATCTAATTTCGTAACTGAGTTTTACATTAACAGAGGTTACTGGAATTGGCAGTCAAGTAGTCTGAAGTTGGCAGCTTGGTAGCCTGAAGTTAACAACTTGCAACCTTAAGTTATTGATGGTTATAAGAAATAAGAAACCGGGTTGAATGATATTGCAATCACTTTCTAAGGACATTACAAACTTATATGACATTAAATGAACCGCAGAAATCTATTTTGTACTTTAAAATTACACAAATCTCTTTGCTGATGGAATGAGAAGTAAGCAGCCATGCTGGCTGGCAGATTAGCAGCCTAAAATAGCGACCGATATAAGTCTGAAATGCATTACAATAACTTTCTACGGACGCTACAAGCCTATTTGTTATACGATAAACCTATACATTTAATTAATTTCTAAGTTCATGGAATGTGAAGTTAACAGCCTGGCAGCCTGGTAGATCCTTTAAACATCCACTTTTTTATAATGCGAGCGGAATGTGAAGTAAGCAGTATAGCAGCCCGGTAGTTTTGCAGCCCAAAGTTAGCCACGGATATAAACACGGAAAAGGTCTGAAATGGTTCAAAAATCAAATTCTTATGAGGCTTATCTAACATGAAGTAGAAAATTCACTATCGACTGTCGGCTTATGAAGCTAGCAGTCTACAGTATTACCATTGCAGCAAAGCTGTCTTAAATTAGCGACGGATATAATAAATACGGTAATGGCCTGAAAAGCATTATAATCACGCTCTTAGAACACTATATATGTTACAGCCAATCTGTGAAATCAGCCGTTTCATGAAATGGCTAAAACTTTTAGCCTTTTCGTGAAATGACTAATTCACTCAGCCATTTCATGAAACGGCTAAATATTTCAGCCTTTTCATGAAATGACTACAAATTTGCTCTAGTCATTTCATGAAATGGCTAAACTAAGAAGAGAACCTTTAAAATAAGACAAAGACTGAAGTTTATTTTTATTTAAGCTCATCATTGGTTAACACAGCTAACATAATAAAGCACATAATGTAAGCACATCAATTGATCAGGAAAGACATTTTAAACTGTCAACTAATCTTCAAAGTTATTGAATCACACAAGAGATATTAAGCATTCGTATGATCACAAACTTCGTAAGATGACACTGATACACCATAATCCATTTATACTGCCCTTGAGGTAGAGACTGCATGCCAATGAGGTCAACATGGGCACGAGAATTGAACTCACTAGATAAGATAGGTTTAAAAACAATATCCTTGGTCTTAGGATCAATTAACAATAATTAAACTATGATTAAACAGATTCTTTTAAAGAAGGCATTTTGTTGACACAATCAACTTTTCTTTATTTCTGGTATGATCAAAAGAATAATTAGATATAAACTAATTATAATTGTCCAATTATTGATGATGATTAGTTACACAATGTGTTAATTAATCCATGATTTAAGCAATCATGTTGATAATCATAGGGTAATGGGTGTGGGGTTAGTCACACATTTTAATTAGCTTGATTTAATTTGACTATGATCAAAACAATGATTTAAACTTCTTTGTTTTCTTATTGTGTTCAACTGATAATCGTAATAACTACACTTATTTTTTCTCTTTTTTTATACTTATTATTCCAACAATAATATTCTTTTAAAAGTTAAATGGAAGTTTATGTATTTTCATATTCATTGTTGTGGTGTATTCAAATAAATAATTCCAGTTATGATATCTAAGGCACAAATAAAACTGAAGGCATTATTACACATATTGGCTGAAACTGAACCAGTCAATCTGTGTAAAAATGACACGGAGATTTTAGCCATTTCATGAAAAGGCTGAAATATTTAGCTGTTTCATGAAATGGCTGAGTGAATTAGTCATTTCACGAAAAGGCTAAAATTTTTAGCCATTTCATGAAACGGCTGATTTCACAGATTGGCTGTAACATATATAGGCTTATCTTTAATGAACGTTAAAGTTAACGCGTAGAATATTGAATACGGAAACAGTCTGAAATAAATGGGAATTTCTATATAAGCATACTCGAATCATGGCTGCATGAAATTCAATGTGAAGTAAGCAGCCTAGCAGAATTTCATTTTGCGTAAAAATCATTTTTCGAAAGAGTCTCACGCTATGGAAGATTAAAACACGAATAAATTTGACTGGTTTACTGCCAGTTGTATGTGCTTGACACATGACAAAAGGTATCAAGGATGTTTGGCCATACTAATTTTCAAAAGAGCTTTAATTTAGTCTTTTTAAAAGAGCTTTAATTTAGTCTTTCTTAACAAGTATAAAATTTATGAATCAAATGCAAAAAAATTCGGACACAGTCACAGTGTACGTTTGCACCTGCAGACGATGCTGTAGGTTTCTGTAATACATTTGTTATAATAAGTAGTTGCTAGTGTTATTGCATTTTTATCAAGTAGTTGTTAGTGATTTCCGAAAAAAACAACTTTGTTATAAAGTTACAAGTTGCTTCTAGTTTCTGCAGTAACTTCATTATAAAGTAGTTGCTGTTGTTTTCTGCAATTTCTTTGTTATAAAGTAGCTGCTGTTGGTTTCTGTAATACCTGTGTAATAAAGTATTTGCTATTGGTTACTGCAGTATCTTTGTTTTAAGGTATTTACTGTTGGTTTCTGTAATATCTCTATTATAATGTAGTTGATGTTGGTTTCTGCAATGCCTCTGTTATAAAGTACTTGCTGTTGGTTACTGTAATTCCTTTGTTATAAGGTACATGTATTTACTGTTGGTTTCTGTAATATCTTTATTAAAATGTAGTTGCTGTTGGTTACTGCAAAATAGCGTTGTTATAAAGAGCATACCGGTAGCAAGCGTAAACTGTTTTGATTATTTATTTAAAGAGATATCGGGGTTTGATTATTTACAACGATATTAATATTTTGTCCAGATATTTCATTTATCTGATAATGGAGGTCAGATTTTCTACTTTCCTTTTCATTTATTTCAATGTATATGAAGGTACATAACAGAAGAATCAATTTTAGAAAGAAAATTCTTTGTCAACTTCTAGTGACGATTTCAGATATTCAGACAAATTTTTGGACTATTGAAGAAATTTTAGAGCGATAGCCGGAAGTGATTCTGAGTAGGCCAATGTTTGGGTTATCCGAAACTACCACACTTTCATTCTATGAGCCGTTAACTTTCATGTTTTTAACTTTCATTTTTCTCACCTTTGCTAAAGATTGGCCTACGTGCGTGTGAAACGGTCGGGTCTGTTAATTTCTCTGGTACGCCATCAGTTTTTCTAGAATTTGTATTGTTTGCCGACAGAGCAGGAACCACGTGGACTTCTGTGTGGGTAATCATAGACCTGTAATGTTTGCCGACAGAAAAGGGACCACGTGGACATCTGTATGGGTAATCATAGACCTGTAATGTTTGCCGACAGAGAATGAACCACGTGGACATCTGTTTGGGTAATCATCAAACAAAAAGTGTTTGTATGTCTAAACTTGCTCCGTTAAACGGGATATTGGTTGATATTTAGGTATGAATCCAGCTCAAGGTTGCACTACATGATTTAATCGTAACAAAACTTTCTGACAAATTGTCATTAATCTGTGTTTATTTTTAACGTATTATATATAGTTAAGCTACCAAGTATAACTCGTATAACTGACATGTGTTTCTTCGCCATCCTGTTGTAACACATACGCTTTTTCGTCTTTGTTCCCTTCTTTTTTTTCACCGGTGTACATAACTTTCTGTGAAGTCGTGCCTTAGATTTTTGTTCGCGAAATCTCGAAGGTTTTGTTGATTAAAATTTACGGATAATACTGAACCTGCCATTCACGAATATTTCATCTAAATTTTAACGAAAACGTTTCTTAAATTCTAAAAAAAAATGTATCGATATCATTACAATAAACGAAAACTGTGCATCCATTCCATTATGTCGGGTTAAGTCTGCATGCAATCTTCAAACTTGAATATTTTAATAAAAACGCTTACATGTAGATGGGAGATAAATGGTAGCTCTCTTCTTCACCCATGACTGCCAAGTCGAAATCTAGCCAATTCACGAAACTGACCAGTTACACTTTGTCTTTCATGTATTTCATACATAAAACTTTTACCTTTAGCCCTGATTTCAGGAGGAGTAAATGAAATACATGAAAGACAAAGTGTAACTGGTCAGTTTCGTGAATCGGCTAGATTTCGACTTGGCAGCCATGGGTGAAGAAGAGAGCTACCATTTATCTCCCATCTACATATAAGTTTTTTTTATTAAAATGTTCAAGTTTGAAGATAGCATGCAGACTTAAACCGACATAATGGAATGGATGCACAGTTTTCGTTTATTGTAATGATCGTTTGAATATCGTGCGTGTTGATTATCTGGCGATTATAAAAGCTAACTAAAAGTAATAAGTACCGTATTTTATAAGATTTCTTTAGAATAAAAAGACTTTTAATGACGTCAGCGTCACGAAAATGTACGTAATTAATCTTAGGTATTGAAGGTTATTATGTCAGACTTTAAAAATTTCAAATTTAGCATTCCTGGAAAGTATAAGAACATGTATAAACATGTATATTTGAATGATATGATAGTTTAAACTATGTTATAAAATCCCATTCATCTAGCCCCAAATTCGACGCTTTTAGCGTTTGGATCGCTTGGAGTGAACAGACCGGAGCGTTTTGACCGGATCGGATCGCTTCTTTTTAGTTTTTCAGTTATATATAGTAGCGAATCGAATCGCTTCTTCCGATTCGTTTAACGACATTAAGCAAAGCAATTTTTGACAATAATTACTTTAAATAAGTTGACTGCTTACTAACACTAGTAATAAAAACTTATTAAACGATAATTTTGTAAATTAAACTGAAAACATATAATAGTAAATGATGTGTTTGTCATTCACACGATGATATTACTGAAATTAAGTTCGCAACCTTTTGTATAAAGGGAAGAAATAAGGAACATGCACATTCACCCGTGCTACATTATGGCGTGAATGTATTGTTTTATTTAGTAAGGAGATTCGCTACTGAAATGTATTTAATGCTTATAAACACCTTTGAACGTTAACATTTATTAAGTCCAGTATAAAATATAAACCATAAACGCTGTCCGAATCTAAAACAGAAACTCTTTTTCCCTTTTGATTTCAGCGGTGAAAAACAAAGAAATAAACATATTCACATTTAGATAAGTTAATTATCGATGTTTCACACGTTTTAAAGCCCATGATAATCTCCTTTACTTCTATGTTTCATCATAAATTACGCAAAATGGAACAAATATTCTTATTAAGTCTTTCAAAATATAAATATTTCAGTGTACATTTATGCTGAAAATTGTTTATCTCTTCAACGGTATATTCTGCATGTTTTGCTACTTTACTGATTTGATTTACGCTTAACCAGCTCGGTTCCTTAACATCTCAAATGAGCATGAATCTCACTTATATCGGGTGTAATTTACGCTTATATTTTAAAACTGCAATGTAATAAACGCTTACAAAAATTGATGTAAAATTTAGTAAGACGTCATTTTAGATGTAAAATGATCACTTTCCTATTTTAGTAAACACTGTGTTTAAACAATAATATAAACTAAACTGCAAATAAGAAAAATGTCACAGAAATGTTAATTCAGCACTAGAAACGTATTACGTAATTACCAATGAAAAGCGGGAGCGAAAAAGAACGAAATCGGAAGAATCGGTTTGAGCGTAAATATCGTTTGGAGCGCATAGTCTGGCGTTATAGTTAATGACCAATTAAAATTTGGAGCGAAAAGATCGGAATCGGAAGAATCGGTTTGAGCGTAAAGATCGTTTGGAGCGCATAGTCTGGCGTTATAGTTAATGACCAATTAAAATCTGGAGCGAAAAGATCGGAATCAGTATACTCGGTTTGAGCGTAAAGATCGTTTGGAACGCATAGTCTGGAGTTAACAAATTGGAGTGCAATCGAATTGGAATTGGACCGCAATGGGAATGGAATCGGATCGGTTATAGATGACATCGGAAGCGGATCGCATCGGAATCGGAAAAAATGTCAATTTCATAATTTTCAGTACTGTATAATATTCGTCACTGTTTTTGTGCTTCCAGGCTGCTAGGCTGCCCAAGCCTAGAAGTTTTGGTAATATTCAAATTTCATTTTATATCAGATAAGCGTGTGATGTTCTAAGAATATGATTAAAATTTGAGACCGCTACTAATTTATAGTATCCGTCGCTTACAGGCTACTTGTCTGTCAGACTGCAAATGTCAGGCTGCCAACTTCAGGAACATCACCTTAGTACATTTTCTATTATATAAATGTTAAAGATATTGTTATATATGAAATATTTTATTTCAGGATGTTTCGCGCCCCTAGCCACTGGCACAATGTGTCACTTCATCTGGCAAGTGTGCTGGAGGATATTGGTATCAATGAGAGGATAGTGCTGAAGAGAAGGGAGGGCTGTCTGCTGGGGGAGGCGCTGAGAACAGTCAAGAACAGACTGACGGACACGGAAAACTCTGTGTTTATTTTCGGTAGTCAGTCAGAAGGGACTACTACTCAAGGACTCGACTCTGACGCCGATATTCTTCTTTGCATGAACAACGTAAATGTGCTACAGGACTGGAGCGACTGGAAACCTGGTGTGCTGAACCTGCTGATGCTCCAGGAAGAGAACACGCCACCAGGCTATTGTATGCTTCAGGCGCTGTACCACAACGCACCTCTCCCTGTCACTCGGGTACCCGATAAAAAATATGCTTTATACAAGGGAGACAAGGTTATAATGAACAACACTTTTATCAACAGACTGCTGGGGGAAGGACAAAGAAGAGATGGACCGTCATTGTCGATAATACAACAGGAGGGATATAGAGCAGCAGATATTATCAATGCCTTGCCATGTAAGTCAATGCCGTTAGCAGTTCAACAATGGTTGAATGAGCAGGTACTGAGCGGGAAATTGTCGCCTGATATGATAAGATACATTCAAAGCAGTAAATGTTATGTTGTGCCTGTGGGAAGTAGTGACAGTGAATTTAAAGACTATGAATGGCGAATTTCGACTTCTCATGCAGAACGCTGTGTAATGTTTAACCTTAACATTACACAGCTACAGTGCTATGTTCTGATGAAAATGATTCTTAAAACATATCTCAAATCTCCACGTGTCAATGCTCTGTCTAGTTTCATGTGTAAAAACATTGTTTTATTGTACATTGAACATACTCACCATGCTATTTGGCGTCCGCACAACTTGCTTGCTTTATTTGAAATGTGTCTGTACACGCTTGAACAGAGCATACACTTTGGATATTGTCCACATTTTATCATAAAACATAATTTAATGAGGAACAAGTTCTCTGCTGAAGACAAAGGGTGGTTGGTTGACAGAATAGAGCAAGTGATAGATTTACATGGATGTGCTTTCTTCGGTGCGACGATTGATGAACTGGGTTGTAGACTTCAAATGAAGTTAAGCGTTGCTCCAAGCGCCTTGTATATCAGTACATCAGCAGAAGATATTTCTAGAGGTATTTCAGGAAATTTAACTGTACAGCTAGCTTTGGACATATGTGACATGCATTGGGGTATACTTACATATATATTCCGGCGGCCAGAGGCATTAAAAGAATGTGTAACTAAACTGACAACAATATACCGGAGTGGCAGTTGCTTAGAGCAAGCAGCATCACATTTACTTACACCGTTACTTTGTTCTACGCTTGGTACGATAAAAGCTTCTAACAGTATATATTGGACTAACACTGTGTCACCTGAGGCTCTGAACTTGCTCTCTCTTGGTTTGGATTCAGACGTTGCCTCAAGTAGGCTAAAACTAGCGTCAGTATATTACTCTGTGGGTGACTGGTACAATGCAGTAAGAGTTCTCAAGAATGTTGAGGAGAAAAATGTTCCAAGTGTTGTAGAAGATGTGTGTGTTTGCCATGATTTTCACAAATCATGTTCAGTACTGTTTGCAGAATATTCCAGAATTCATAATTTGAAATATTTCAAAGATATTTCTGCATTTTGTGTAAATTTTCTACCCAGTGAACTACACTGTGTTCCGCACGAGCTGCAGTACGAGATGTTCCGATCTACACCGGAAGATCTACCATACAGAGGACGTTTTGACTCCTGGATGGACTGGGCTGTGGTGGATTCTCTTCTCTATATGTACTTTCTGCAGTACAAGACATATGGGCATCTTCAGAGCTACAACGACCAACAGCGAGCACTGAACAACTTAATCCAAACCACATTTTCAGGGAGGAATTTTGGTCACCGAGAAACCGCTCTGAATCTTCTCGGACAGTGTATGGAGCAGGAAAACAGACAAAACGAGGCGTTTCAGTGCTATACGATGTCTCTGAACATACGACCAAGAAATAATACAGCAAAGTTTCATATTTGCAGACTTTTGAATTATTTGCTTAGGTCCAGGTAGGGATTTAACGAAATTGGTGTAAAATACAGATGTTAAAATTGTTTAAGAAAGAGTGAAATATGCATATCAGGAATGGCCACATCCAGTAGACACAGCGAGTCTGAAAGTTTTACAGTGAGGTTTAATGTTCATATACCGTTTAATGTTTAGAGTTTCATGTCAAGCAATAATAAAGTGTTGAATGCCTTACTAATATTTACTTTGTACGAACATACATAATTAGTTCCATACACATTTGTCCTTAGTGGTTATATAAGTTTCAAATAACCAAATGAACAATCTATAAATATCAGCCACGCTATCAAGCTATAACTGATTGTGGGAAAGAAGACAACTTGTCTTTCTCGTAGCTGTCGAATTATTGAACACGTACTATAACACAGACCTCTTTTGAGGAACGCTTAGAACTTTTGGCAGTCCAATGTTAAATGTACATTATACATAATTCATTTAACTTAAGGACTGCTTTGCCATCTAGTCGGACGTGTGTTAGATAAACAGTTTGATTTTGTCATTCTTATGTTTCTGTTGCATTAAAGACTAACCAAATAAGAAAAGAGAATAAAAAGGCATTTGTGGCGATTACATTTTAGACTTATTGAGATCAGGGACTTCTAGAACACGCAATATTATACAGTAAAATTAAATAGCTTCCTCTTTTTTTTGAACGACGCAATTTAAAACTTAAATAAATACGGATAAATTCGACAAATATTCATGTATGTGTACGTTTTTGATAATCATGTACTTGTACTGGTTTGTTTATACTGTACAGATTATGTGTTGATAATTTTAAAAGTTAATTAAATATGAATTATCTGTTATAGAAACTGCATTATTTTTGTAATTTACAGGCTTTAATCACCCATGACATGCCATACTAGTTCTCTAGCAATTGTCCCGGACGGCCTTGAATTGAGTAACAAAGCTTTGAAGAAATTTTGTCGTATTCTTAAGGTGGTATCATTTGTCACAATATTCTGTTAAAGTAGGAGGGAGTGTGGTGACCTATTTTCATAAAATTCATGTTATTTAATAATTATAAATCTTCTTATTACTTCAGATATTAATTATAGGGCATATAAATGTTACAGGTCAATCAGGAATTATAAAAAAATAGAAATATGAAACAATTTCTCTCACTGAGTGTAGCCTTATTGCCGGGAGTCCAAACTTCCAAATTATCCACCATAGTATTAAACTACAGTCACAGGAAGGTTGTCTATATCAAGGACAACCTTCCTGTGACTGTAGTTTAATACTATGGTGGATAATTTGGAAGTTTGGACTCCCGGCAATAAGGCTACACTCAGTGAGAGAAATTGTTTCATATTTCTAATTTTTTATAATTCCTGATTGACCTGTAACATTTATATGCCCTAAAATTGATATCTGAAGTAATAAGAAGATTTATAATTATTAAATAACATGAATTTTATGAAAATAGGTCACCACACTCCCCCCTACTTTAACAGTATATTGTTACAAATGATATCACCTTAAAAAAGTGTCGTGACCGCTGAGCCGGGGAAAATCTCTCTTATCCTCTTCAGCAAAATCGCGTGTGTACGTATAAGTTTATTCAGGCAAAGTACATGAGTGCACCACGGTACATTATCACAGATCACAGATCACATATCAAGGTAACGCTTACCGTAAAATAAAGATCAGAAATTGTTAAGGGGGAAGACTTGAAAAGGTCACTAATGTATCTTTCAATTTCAATGATAACCCGATAACCAGATGATTAAATATCAAATACATGGAAATATATACTGACAATCAAAAATACATAGAAACAGACACAGACATTTACGCGTTGACTTTATCTTTTTTTCAAATCCACCCAAATATTCGATAATATTAATAAACCTACAAACGCATGGTTATAATTAGAAAGAAATGAAATCAGTGACAATGTCAAGCAAATTGAATGCAACATAGATTGTTAGGCGACAAAACTTCAGAGACCAGACCTATCGATGTTAAATCGGCTATATCCCGATAGCAAAACTAAGACAACTGATCATAAGCCCACTTTGAGAATCGACCCATACGGCGACAATTTATCGAGTTCCAAAGATATTTGTCTTCTAACCTTTATACTGGTCATTATTTAACTCGTACGGAAAATCAAATAATCATATAAGGAACAGTGCTCAATTTTAAACAAATCGCAACATTTTGTTTCTATAGTGTGTTGTGAGTTTATACTTCAGTATACATGTACCTGCTTGTGCTTCTATTTCACTGATCGACTTCATTGAGGCTGAATTTAAGGGCTAGGAAACCCGCCTTTTATTCAAGAAAAACAACCAACTTCATAGCGCATAACGTTAGAAGTATTCTAATACTATTAATGAGTAAATTTTCAAAATGACAAACATCTATTAATTCAAAAGTCATTGTGAACAACTTTCCTTCAAAATTTGACACATCTATTAATTCAAAAGTCATTGTGAAAAAAATGAAATATGCATATCAGGAATGGCCACATCCAGCATACACAGCCTCCCCACACAGCCAAAAAGTAGAGAGGAAAAGAGAGCATGGTATTACAAAAATCAGTTTCAAACTGGACGCCACAAACAAATAACGAAAGTGAGAACCGGAGGGGCTACCGCCTTGGAACGGTCAGTGGCAAAACAAATTGCCACTGGGGGTTTAAACCAGGTTCTAAGGTGCACCAACCTCACACTTGCCCGCACAGGTTCTAGTATCACAAAACAAGTACAAATTGTCTTGGTGAAATAACTCCAACCCACCCATCAGCTCAACAATGTTGCATGCAAAAGCATACAAACATATAAACATAAGAATTTAATAGCATTGCAACGCCAAAGGGCGGGTACTCAATGATCTTACAGAGACCAGAGCACCTGGAGTAAAATCAGCAAGAACACGATGACAGGGATAAAAGAAACAAATCGAGCTTCTAGGTTCTTTTTAGAAAAGATTTCCCCATAAACTTTCATAAACTCTTACACCCCTGCCACCGTCGTGCAACCAAAGAGGTAAGCATAATGATCAACTGTAGATGGGTTAATCACCAGGCCTGCAGAGCGCTGTAAAATATCATGTTGGTAACCTTTCTTTTTAAATTTACAGATGGTTTTTACGAATAACCGGGAGAAATTAACATCGCCTTTTATCTTCTTAAGTTTATAAATTAAATCTCCATAAAAAAACTGGCTGTGAAATACCTTGTTGCAATAGTGATTTTAAACTGCACCTGTATTTATGAATTAGATCTAGATATCGGCGATAAAACTTGCAAAAGGTTTTCCTTAATTTGTGATACCGATAACCTTGTTTTAAAAGTTTTTCTGTAATGCAAAGATTACGTTCATTGAAATCATTCACATCGTTGCAAGCTCTTGAAAAGCGAACAAGCTGTTAGATATAAACCCCGTAAGAAGTCGCACGAAGAACATCGCCGTCTAGAAACGGAAAATTTACTATATTAAAATTAAAATCATCTCTTTTATCATAAATTTTAGTAGTGACGTAACCATTGTCAATGGATAGATTTAAATCAAGAAAGTTTGCTTGCTTTTCTGAAGTGTTCGCTTTATTAAGCTGTAGTTCTTTAGGATAAATCTTATTAACTAGTGATGGAAAATGGTTATTATCTATATTTAATAAATCATCAAGGTACCTCGTGAACAACTTTCCATCAAAATTTGACACATCTATTAATTCAAAAGTCATTGTGAACAACTTTCCATCAAAATTTGACACATCTATTAATTTAAAGGTCATTGTGAACAACTTTCCATCAAAATTTGACACATCTATTTATTCAAAAGTCATTGTGAACAACTTTCCCTCAAAATTTGACACATCTATTAATTCAAAGGTCATTGTTGACAACTTTCCATCAAAATTTGACACATCTATTAATTCAAAGGTCATTGTGAACAACTTTCCATCAAAATTTGACACATCTATTTATTCAAAGGTCATTGTGAACAACTTTCCATCAAAATTTGACACATCTATTAATTTAAAGGTCATTGTGAACAACTTTCCATCAAAATTTGACACATCTATTAATTCAAAGGTCATTGTGAACAACTTTCCATCAAAATTTGACACATCTATTAATTCAAAGGTCATTGTGAACAACTTTCCATCAAAATTTGACACATCTATTAATTCAAAGGTCATTGTGAACAACTTTTCATCAAAATTACACCATCTATTAATTTAAAGGTCATTGTGAACAACTTTTCATCAAAATTACACACATCTACTAAATTCAAATTTCAGAGGGCACTGTAAACAACTATTCCTCAAAATAACTAAAATTTATTTATTCAGGGGTAATTGTGAACAACTTTTCAGGCATCCGCATTCTATCATTTTGTTAACAGAAAATCTGAGTAGTCTTTTATCAAATAAAAAGGTTTTCAAGATAAATAGCGCTTGACTATATATTGCTGTTTTTATAAATAGTGCGTATAACAACACAAAATATGGTAAGGGCCACTTTTGTAGCCGGTAAGTTTTTTCCGCTTAGATAATTTTACACTTATGTTTTCGTTCTGGTATTCAACTTTGATGACTAAATCATCGGTTTTATCAAATATACATTACAATCAAAATTTGATATATCATAATCTACTTGAAATATTAACCTAAGCAAGAATAATTACCATTTTATCATGTTTTGGGTAGTATAGATACATTATTGCATGTATAGATACACAGTAACACTATTCACTTGCATCACTTATCATTATGCGTGCAGTGCGGAGACCACAAAAAAGGCACACAGTGCTAATTGGTCAGAACTGTCATCAGTACAAATCTGTCTCCAACATCCTACATGCAAAAAGACGCATTATGACATGTATAGATGATTCACAGTAAGACAAGTCTCAATAATCACATCGCTTGCATAACTAATCACTGTATTTTGATTATAAAAGATACTTTATTACATGTATAAATGAAACACAATAAGACAGATCACAAAAATCACATAACTTGCATCAGTGATCACTGTATTTTGAGTAGTACAGATACATGATTACATGTAAAGATAATACACAGAATGACAAGTCACAATAATCACATCACTTGCATCACTAATCACCATGCCTGCATGTGGATACTTAAACACTTACTGTGCATATTTGTCATCAGTTAAAATATGTCTCCAGACACAAAACTTACATAAGCGATGCATGCTCATACTTTATTTTGCGGTGGTACAGAGAAAGTAAAGAGCTCTGACTGATGTGGCCAGGTAAAGTGGTCTTTTATTGAATGTCTATAAACTATTTATACGTGTACCTTAAAGTGCTTATCTCGAACTGATGTCAGAATTGTTTGAACAGTGTTTCGAATAAGACTATATATTGATCATGAGATTTACAAGCGCTTTCAAACGACTCCTGTTATCTCGCTTATTTACATAAACATTTCTTCATGGTAGTCGTCAATCGTTTAGATTAACCATCAGCACTGAAAATACAGAGTTTATACAAATAAACATCCATCTTCACCAAAAATGGAGTTACAACCACTATATTTATGATGAAAGAGATGACATCTATTTTGATAGTTTCTATTTCGGGATAATGTCACGCACACAACAAATAGTGTTGATAGTAAAACTTGATACCCAGATAAGCTAGACGTTTTAGGCAGTATGTAACATCAAAATACCGGGTCGAACAAGTTTGAAAAAATGAGTCGACGGCACAGGGGACAATAAGAGAAAATAACGATAAAAAGTAAGTATTACTCGCTTTCTCAAAGTCTTCTATTATGTTTCTGAATTCCTATTAGAATTATGTTTTAAGTTGAAAAATGTGAAAACGATTAAGTCTTACTAAGGTTTATATTATTTTTACTGTATTTCCCATCTTAAAATTTAACAGTATTATGTTGACAAAGTATCAAAGTCCGAACCTTTTGTCTTAAATCGACACCCGCTGTATTACATGTACTTTCTGTTTTTCTAAATCACACGTCTTTCATTTCTACGTTTTTCAATGTTTCATTGTTAAAAATGTTCAGTCCAACTCTGAATTATTATATTTTTTGTAATCAAGAAATAAAGAGTACGAACATGTGACGGAAAAATGTCAGACAAATTTGCATTAATTTCAGTCTTCCTTCAGTTCATTGTCAGACTAACAATCTTAAAACATCACATTAAAATTGTTCGCAACTTATTACGAAAAGTATTGAAATAGTATTTTTCAATTTTCCTATTTACAAGTCTTGCAATGTTACACACAATTAAATAATATTATACGAAGGATAATCCAAAATAACGTAGACTTTTGTTATGGTTTTTATACTATTTAAAATATCACAAATAAAATTACACACGCTTTTATCGGATATATTCGTTTTTATTGTAAAAATACTTTAATTCATTAAATTTTGAAAAGTATTTATATATATATTCGTAAAGTAAATGTCCGAAATTACTTGGACTTGCTCTTTAGAGGATTTGTATGAATACATTGAATCACTTAATGCATTTCATCCAAATATAAAGTTTACTTACAACATCTCAGAATCTGAGCTAACATTGCTTTAATGTTGTTTATATTTATGAGAAAAACAACATCAGTACCCGTGCTCATGTAAAACTAAACAATATTCTTCAGTATGTGCATTACGATTATTTTCCTATATGTCGCCATTTTCATATTTGGTGTAAAAATTCTATGTTGTTGTGTCTTGCCGAATATAAATTAATTCAAATTTTGGCATGAACGCAAGACAAAGTTTATATTAGAATTCAAGATAGAGTTTATATTAACGCGTGACCAATAGTGATAAATTGTACTATGAAAATCAACTTAAAATTAAACTATCGAACATTAATGTGATACTATGGACAAGTCGAATTCCGCACACGTCATGTAATATAGGTCTAATAAGTTTTACATCTTAAACTGTAGCCATATGATAAGATGAACAAATTTTGTTGACTCAGTGATTCTATTTGAATTTAAGGTGTTACATGTATGTAAGATGTCTTTTCACTGTCATTGATAAAAATAAAATATTTTTTCTCTAACGGCAGAATTCAGCTCAATAAAACGTCGCACTAATCAATGTAATTAAGGTACGCTAATTTGACATAGTATTATATTAAAAAAGTTAGAACAACAAAGAAAAATACTTAGACCTGAAAAATCCCTATTTGCAACCAAACACAAAAAACGAAGCAACACTAAAAAACAATTTCAACGCCTTCAAACGTTACTGACAACACAATCTATGGTCATTTTGTAAATTTGTAAAAGTGACATTCAATTTCTTAGTCGCATAAAGGGATGGCAAACACAAAAATGTTATTTTCTCGCTCATTATATCAAAGTTCTTTTAAATGACCTTAAATATTGTTATCAGTATTAGTTTACTTATGTGGACATTTGCATCGCTGTTTTGTGTTGCTTTGTTTTTGTGTTTGATTTCAAATAGAGTTTTGGGGATTTTAAATTCATAAAGTTATGTATGCAAATACATATCCGAAAATTGAATTTATTTTCAAACTATCAGAAAGAATAATCAAATTCTTTATTAAACTCAGTTTATTTCACTTATTTAATGATACACTGTACTTACATTTTGGCCTTATGGCCTTGATCAAACTTCAGTAAAGTCATTTTAATTGTACGTTCGTTAAGTTCTTTCCGTGAATTTAGAATTTAAATATAGGTCATAAGAAACGTTTATAATGAGTGAAATTAACTGAGTTGAAAAATATTAGTTTAACCGAATTAAATCAATTCAATAATTTTATTTATAAAAACTGAATGCTAATAATGAGACAATGTTGTGTTATATGATAGGAAACCGGAATATATGAGCATTTGACAAAAATCAAATAGTATGCAAATCTTAAAATAATGGTATTTTTTGCTTGCCTGTCCAAATTACAAAGGTTTAAGAAAAAATACTAAACCCGCTGTTATTGCCATTGGCCTTAAAAATATGAAACAGCTTTGTCATCTACAGTTCAAAAAACAACGCGCATTACCTTATCCAAATACTTGTACTTTGATTACCAAATGAATGTATTCATGTAAAATCAATATCAAATGCTACACATATTGATTAACAAATAATTATGTACAGGAATTTTTATTTGTTCACTTATTATTTGTCTTATCCACAAGATAAGTATCGAAGGTATTTAAATCATTTTCTACCGCATGAAGTAATACGACTGGTTATACGACTGGCTGAAAATGCATTTGAAGAATTGAGAAGGAAGAAAGCATTAACTGTTGATGGGCGTATTTACAAACAAGAAATATCTTTAAAAAAGATAAACGGCGTTGATGGAAAAGATTTATATATACATGTTTATAAGAAAGAAAGAAATACAGAGAGGCAAAGCAGACACAGTTTAGTTATTTTATTTTATTTGTTATAGCTGTCGACGAACCTCCCTGCCTTCTTAGTATAACTTAGAGATTAAGCGACCGAATCATGACAACTCAAAAGTTTATTGAAAGTGTCTTTCAGAAAAATGGTGATGCTGTTGCAACAATTTCATACAATAATTACAAGTCGATTAAAGAAGCAAAATATTCAGTTTCAATAAAATACCTCGTGTAGAGTGAGAATTCAAGATGAATAAATAAATGTCCTTGAAATTTAATAAATATAAATAATAACAGCCTGTTACAAGAGCGAAATCTACCAACTTTTACGTATATTAACTTTAAAAGAAGTGTCCGTCCTGAGTATTGAACCCGGACCTCCGCTTGAGAGGCGAGAGTGTTAGCCACTACACAACAATTAACTTGTATTTCGTAAAGGAACCAGTAAGAACTAGGAATATCTACACTTCTCTTTCGTTTTACACTGTGTATTGTATGCAAGTGTTTACCTGACACCCAAGACTATTCCATATAATATTGTATTTAAGCCATCAATATTGACTTAACTGGTTACTTAAATCGTAAATATGTTTTTCCTCCAATACAACACCCACTAACAACCAATCGAATTAAATTATTTGATTTTTCCGCTGCATAATAATAAAAATCCCACTAGATACCTCTCCACCCTGCTAGATGCCTCTCTGGTGTAAATAGCTACCAATCGAAATAGTTTATTTCATTTTCCCTCTGCATAATAAGAGAATACGAGTATTATTTACAACATTTCATTGGTCGAAAAACTAGGTCAAAAGTGAGCTTAGACTGCTAACGCCGAAAAAAAAATTAACAAATATAATTAAACGTCAAACGAAACGTTGTCAGTCAAATGAAAAATTTCACATACTAATTTTAATTCTGGATTGCCTCTGTGATTTCAGTTTGTGTCAATTTTGCTCCCTTAAATTGAAAAAAAAAACTGGATCAGCACTTGCAAAGTCACAGGTACATTGTCTGACTTTACCACTCCTAAAACTATTTTAGCACAATGACATGTAAAAATAAAATTTAAAAAATTTGCAGGCGCAAATAAAGTTTCTGTCTTAAATATATTTTCCTAACAGTACAAGATTGAATTTATAGCTATGATATTGTTTGCAAAGGAGATACGAGTCTCAAGAGCTTTCAAAGTTTAGAGTTTAAGTTTTTATTTTGTTTGCAATGTAATAAACATTTTAGGAACACCAGTTAAATAGCGTATTTATTACTTACACGATACCTCTTTACAACAAAAACACATAAATCATCATAAAAGATACTAAACGGATTGTACATGTCGTGATTGCACTGTCATCAAGAAAAAGCAAAATATCACTATCTCTCTTGCAGCAAAATGCAGCTTAATAAAACTTTGTACAAATCGATATGGTACAATATAACGGTATCACAATTTACTAAAGAATTTTAGGGTATTTTTAGGTCTTAACATTTTCTTTACTTCCAATATGTTAATGTATACAAAAGAAACATAAATTAATAACAATAATCTGAAGTTTAAGTTAAGTAAACCACACAGCTACTTTAAAAATTAGATCACGAACACAAATTGTTTGGTGGCGGGGGTTGGGGTCGGTAAAAATCAGGTGTTGGTCGGTATGAGAACCAATACATGTGCACCCTACCATTTTTCCTGTTTTATTTATTTCTTAATAAACTCAAACCATCAAACTTTTTCTTTTAAGACTTTGACAGCAGAGAACCACAAATTTCGTTTTTAATCAAACCTCAAACAAAAATATATTTGTGTGTATCGAGGATATGGGGTGGACGGACGGGGCCTTTTCTTTCTATAATTTTATTTTTTTTTTATGTATAGAAAACCCTACGACCAAAACAAATACGGCAGCAGCGCCTACCCAACCATGCAAGAGACAACAAAGTACAAACCATCCATATCCCCCAAAATAGTATGCCTTTATACTGCCAACCACCATGATTGGTATTCTGCATGGCTTGAAAGTAGCATATTGAAATCGAGGAGGTATTATACACAGATAACTACACTGAGATGAAGTAAGGGGAGATTTTCTACAGCTGTCTTGCTCTAGTGGTAAAATTATATGTTTTTAAGGGCTTACAACACTCCTCCTAAGCACATTCATCGATAAAAAAATCTAAATCTTAATAATGGCAAAATGCCGTTCAATGATACTTTACACAAATGAATGTTACTAATGTATCTTTATTTTACACACAGTAAGACACGTTAGAAAAGTAAAGAAAAAAAGGCTAGACCTAAAGATTCCTTAAAATTCTATTTACATAAATTCACAAAAACTAAGCGATACAAGACATTATTTTAAATTCCCGCGTAAGTGCAATGATACTGACAAGAAAATGTTGTGAATTTTGTAAAAAATCTTTCAACTACTAAAAGAGAAATCAGTGATTATCATCCGTTTACGCGACCAGGAATCGATTAGGAAATTGAAGGTCAAACACTTTTACTTATTTATTATAGTTTACATATGTAAGTCACGAGGACACAATATATTGTTGTCAGTATCATATTACTTATGTTGGCATTAAAAATGATGTGTTGTTTTGTTTAGTTTTTGTGAACTAACGTATATAGAAATTGAGAGATTTTTTAGATCTCCCTATTTTTCTTTACTGTTCTAACGTGCCTTACCATATTTGAAATAAAGATAAAACATTTGTGCAAAGTTTCATTGAACGGCATTTTGCCATTATTGATATTTTGATAATTTTCTTTTTATCGATGAACGTTGTTGAGAGGAGTGTGGTAAGCCCTTAAACTCGACTTGCAATCGTTTTGGGCAGAGGTGATAGGGTAAGGTGCTTTCTCTTATTACACACTGCTGACATACTCCAAGTTGAAATAATAGCCCATTTACTCAGTGATAATATAGAAATCTGACTGATTTTGTCAAAATGATTTTGAAAATTGATATGAATATGAAGTTCCAAATACGTCAAACTTTTAACCTGATCATAACAATTGCTTAATGAAACATTTTAAGGGTTACCATCCTGGTCCGCCTCTGAGGTTAAGATCTTTTTAAAATGTCTATGTAGACCACATTTTATTTATCGGTTTACCCCCATTAAACCATTCAAACAATAAATTGTTTCATATTGCATTGAGAACAAACAGTCTGCAAACTAGACTAGTGAGATATAAAGAGGCACCCACTAACTATTATGATAATAACATTATATAACATTACTTAAACCATTAAACATAAAATTGGTTATATGTTATATGTTACATAACATAACATAACATAACTTTATTGGCATAAAAAAGCATAAAGCAAATTTATAGCCACATAATACACTCAAATATATGATAGCGCATGCAAAAAAGCAAAATCAGTATCAAAATAAAAAGTACATTTTCTGAGAAACTAATAGATACATATATAGAGCACATTACAGTACAATACGAGTTCGGTTTCTTTTCGCTTTTAATTAGTCTGTCTTATTTGTGAAGCAATATATAAAAATTTAGCCAGATTGTTTAATAACTTTAGTATAGTCCGATGACATAACTAATTCAAATTTTTGTATCGTTGGCCAGTGACAATATTAAGGTTTGAAAAAATCGTTTTCGTTATATGTACACTGAAAACTTCTTGACACATTACTAAATGGCTAGTAAATACAATACCGGTATAATGTTTACCTCACAATCATGCGCGGTAAACTTGGTGCTTAGCAAACTTCAAGCTGTATAATTATGTACATATCTATTGATTGAGATAAAACAGTGTCTTATATAAATAGTCTTATCAAAGCCGATCCCGTTTTCAGACTTTAAATATCTACAAGTTAGCGACATGGCATGTATTCCTAGATTTATATTTTATTTTGGGAATGTATTGAGAAATCAGATTACGTGGCGAGGTATGAAATTTTACAGCTTTGAATCTTCTCGGACAGTGTATGGAGCAAGAAAACAAATATAACGATGCGCTTCTACGCAATAGGATGTCTCTTCACATAAATTAAGAAATAATGCAGCAAAGTTTCATATGTGGAGACTTGTCAGTATTTTGTTCAGAACGGACTGCGGTTGAACCGACCAGAGCACTACATATTTGAATTTCGAATAAGTAGTGCAGACTCATAATAATATGAAGAAAATTAAATTAGCTAACCTTCTATTCATTACTTCATAATTATATATTTTCTGTAAACGTCGTTGTTGTTGTTTAAAGAGTATTTCTTAAATTCGTTATTAAACTAGATTAAAAGTGCTTTTTACTGTCATTTAATGAAAATTCTGTCAAATAAACGAAAATTTTATCGAAAAGCTAAAACTTTTTTAACAGGAAGTAAATTTCAACTTTCTTTTTCTGTAGATGATCGATCAAAAACATTTCTTTTAAAGGAAGATGTCCAGATATTGTTCATAAGTGAGTATGATCGGCATATTTGCGTTTATTACCAAAAATTATAACTATTCTCTAATTTTGTTATCTATGAAACTAGCTATGCGGACTAACACTTTTCGTTCCGAATCTGTCTGTTTCGAATCTATATGTTTGGTTGGATATCAGATAAGAAACAGATAATTTCGTCAAAATTTAATTTTGGTTCTGTAACTAAAAAGGGTCTTTTTTATTTAAAATATATTTGTATTGATTCAGAAAAAGCCCAGATTTTTCGAAATTTTTCTACAAGAACATTCCGTTTTTTAAAAATAAATTGTTAGCATTTGAAATGTATGAACATTTAGGGGACAATTGGAATCATTTGAATTGTTAATATATGACGCTTTAAGAACAGGCTGCTGAGAACATTATTTCATCGTAAGTCATGAATGAGATAAAAAAAGATTACGATTTCTATTTAAGTACATTTTCGTATAATAAAGATCTACATTTTACAACTTTTGTTTTATGTGAAACCAACTTATTTCAGAATGTTTCGTGCACCTAGACACTGGAATAATGTGTCACTGCAGCTGGCAAGTGTGCTGGAGGATATTGGTATCAATGAGAGGATAGTGCTGAAGAGAAGGGAGAGATGTCTGCTGGTGGAGACGCTGATGACAATAAAGTACAGATTGACGAGCATAAACAGCTCTGTGTTTAAATTCGGTAGTCAGTCAGAAGGGACTACCACTCTAGGACTAGACTCTGACATCGATACTCTTATCTGCTTTAATGATGTCAACGTGCTACAGGACTGGAGAGACTGGACACCTGGTGTGGTGAACCTTCTGATGCTCCAGGAAGAGAACACACCACCAGATTATTGTATGCTACAGGTGCTGTACAGGGACGTACCTCTCCCTGTCACGGAGGTACCCATTGACGATTCTGTTCTATACAGAGGAGACAAGGTAGTTATGAATAACACTTTTATCAACAGATTCGTGATGGAAGGACAAATAAGAGATGGACCGTCAGTATCGGTAAGAGAACGGGAAGGATTTAGCGCACAAGATAATGTTTCTGCCTTTCCATGTTATTCAATGCCGTTAGCAGTTCACCAGTGGTTGAATAAACAGGTGCCGAGTGGGAAATTGTCTCCTGATATGACCAGATACATTCAAAGCAGTAAATATTATGTTGTACCTGTGGGAAGTAAAGACAGTGAATTTAAAGATTATGAATGGCGGATTTCGACTTCACATGCAGAACGATGTGTAATGTTCAACATGAACATTACACAGCTACAGTGCTATGTTCTAATTAAAATTATTCTTAAAACATATCTCAAATCTTCCCGTGACAATGCTCTGTCTAGTTTCATCTGTAAAAACATTGTTTTATTATGTATTCAACATACTCATTCTGACATATGGCGACCAGAAAACCTACTTGCCCTATTTGAACTGTGTCTGTTGAAGCTACAAGAGAGCATACAATATGGATATTGTCCACATTTTATCATGAAACATAATTTAATGAGGAACAAGTTCTCTGCTGAAGAAAAGAAATGGATGCTTGACAGAATACAGCAGGTGATTGATTTACATGGATGTGCATTCCTTGGTGTGACGATTGATGAACTCGGCTGTAGACTTGAAATGAAGTTAAGCATTGCTCCACGCGCCTTGTATATCACTAGATCAGCAGAAGATATTTCTAGAGGTATTACAGGAAATTTAACTCAACAGCTAGCTTTGGACATATGTGACACGCATGTGTTTATTCTTATAGGTATATTCCGGCCAGAGGCATTGAAAGAATGTGTTTCTAAATTGACAACAATCTACCAGCAAGGTAGCTTCTTTGAGTCCGCAGCATCATGTTTACCGACACCACTGTTTTGTTCTACGCTTGGTACGATGAAAGCATCTAGCAGTATAAACATGAACCGGAGTGTTTCACCTGAGGCTCTGACCTGGCTCTCTCTAGGTTTGGATTCGGATGTTGCATCAAGTAGACTTAAACTGGCATCAGTATATTACTGTATGGGTGACTGGTACAATGCAGAAATAGTTCTCAGGAACGTTGAGGAGAAATACATTCTGGGTGTTGTAGAAAATGTATGTGGTTGCCATGAATTCCCACATCTCATTAAATTTAAACTATTCCAAGAATATTCCAGAATGAACGGCTGAAAATCTTTCAAGAACATTTCCGCTTTTTGTGTAAAGTTTCTACCCAGTGAAATACGCTCGTGTTCCACACGAGCTCCAGTACGAGATGTTCCGATCTACACCGGAAGACCTACCATACAGAGGATGGAGAGACTACTGGATGGACTGGGCTCCCCTATTTGTACTTTCTGCAGTACAAGACATACGGACATCTAAGGAGATATGACGAACAACAACAAGCACTTGACAATTTGATCAGAACAACATCCACATGGAGGAACTTTGGCCACCGAGACACAGATTTGAACCTTTTTCAAGCACTGCAGAACATGATCAGAACATTCACAGGGATACATTTTGGTCACCGAGAAACAGCCCTGAACCTGCTCGGCCAGTGTATGGAGCAGGAACACAGATATAACGAGGCCTTCCAGTGCTATACGATGTCACTTAACATCCGACCAAGAAACAATGCCGCAAAGTTTCATATTTGCAGACTTTTAAATCCGTTCCTGTAGTCAGAAACAGAATCTGATCTAAAAGTAGTGTAAGAGCATTAAAGTAAGATGACCTTTTTTCATAAAGCTTAAATGTTTTGCTATCTCCTCACAAAGCAATACTAACTTACATTTTCGTTTAAATCTTTTCTTTTCTAATCATAAGAAAACGCATTTACGACAAAATTAGGAAATTTTGTTTCGCGCGGCATTAACTGATCGCAGTGTAGTCATGTCATCACTTGACTAGTATGTCTTAGCATGTCGTGGGATCTTTGTGCAAACTGAATGCCTTAAATGCAAACCTCCGCATGAAGAACATAGTTCCTATCCCAGTGTAACTGCGCAGTACGTTGTGGATTTTTTTACATCGTGTTTATCTAAGGATGCACTACTAGTAAATGTTTGCAAGTTCAGTTTAGTCTAATTCATGTTCTTATTACCAAGCACATAATATTACTCAAGAAAAATCATTTGCGTGAGAACTCGGGTATCGCATAAAGACATATTTACAAGATTTTGCGGATCTGTCAAAATAATGTCAGAAATTTAAGAAGCACATCAAAATGTTTTGACTGCCAAAACGAAAGTAGACCCGGAAGTAAGTTATACTTGAAAGTTTGGAAACCCTAACATTATTTTGACGATTGGCACTAATGATTGTAGACTGTTGTATTGTTGTTGATATGGTATGGCAATCACTAATGTGATTATTGAGACGAACACAAGCATGTTTCTACATTGAGTTTTATTGTTGGCATCATTGTTGGTTTGAAATTGATCTGATAAAATGTTGGCACTGAATGGGTCTATATCTTAGACGTTTTCTTTAACTTGGTGCAGTAACCTTCGGTTTCGGTGGTAAATGCCACAATCCCTAGTTTGTACTGTATACGACCTGTTATCATGATGTGCTAAAACTTTGGCAGGTTTCCATGACCTTCCAAATTTTACTCTAACTGCGTCATATTCTGAAAGAGGTTTAAGTGATCGGCATTTTGTGTCATAATTACTTTTTTGTTTGTTTTTAGATGTCTGCGTTTTTTCCTTAACAACTTTTTGATTGACGAGCTTGGGTTGAAGAGCTTTATTTAAAATGGGAACTACTGACTTCGTTCTTCTACTAAAAAGAAGAAGAGCGGGTGTGTATCCGCACTCAAGGGGTGTATTTCTGTATTCCAAAAATGCCAAATATGGACTCTGACCAGTATCCTTAGCTTTTTATGAGCTTTTTTGCAATGCATACACCCTTTTCTGCTAATGCATTTCCTTGGGGATGAAATGGAGATGATGTTATGTGATCGAAACCCCAGCACTTGGCAAACAATTCAAACTCCGCGCTCGAAAATTGAGGACCATTGTCGCTCACGAGTATGTCACATATACCATTTCGTGACAGATGAACTTGCAGTTTTTGAATAACAGCGGAAGAACGCGTGTCTGGTAAATAGTCGATTTCGAAAAATCGGCTGTAATAATCGACTGTAAGACGATATTCTTTACCATCAAAGTGGAATAGATCAACGCCAATTTTCTGATATGGCCTGTCGGGAAATTATGTCGATATCATTGGTTCTTTTGCGTTAGAGTTACGATGGGTTACTCAAACCGAACATTGAAGCAAATGTTCAGTAATTTGTTTGGTCATGCCTGGCCAAAACAAACTGTCCTTTGCGCGTTCTAGAGTTTTGGTAACTCCGAGGTGACCAGTGTGTATCTGATTTATCATTTCATTTCTAGCGATTTCGGTATCACAATTGTATGACCTCTAAATATAAGGTTATCCTCTATTGAAAGTTCGTCGCGATGATTCCAAAATTCAATTATTTCTGGCACGCAGCCTGCTCTCGATTCTGGCCATCCTTCAAGTATAGCCTGTTTTAACTTTAACAATTGAGCATCGCATTTAAATGCTGACTGAACAATTTTTAATCGTCTTTCAGTCACGAATAGATGCTGCTTTACAGCGTGAACATGTAAGTCAAGGCCTTCAATTAATGTTGGGCTGGTTGGCGCGAGAGACAATCGCTCAACGGTATGTCTTTTCCTCTGATGTGGTGCACGGTAACGTTGTATTTTTGCAATTGCAATAACATTCCTTGCAAACGCGGTGGGGCTGGACACAAAAGGTTTATTCATGATAGACGATATTGGCTTATGATCGCAATGACAAATGACCTCTCTTCCATATGTTAACTGATGGAAGCGTTTGCATCCAAATAATATCGCTAAGAGCACATTTTCTATCTGCGCGTATAGAACCTCAGATTTTGATAGGCTTTTCGATGCAGCTATCGGCCGACCGTCCTGCATTATGCAGCATCCTATCCCGTTTTTGTTAGCGTCTGTTTCTAGGACGAGAGGTTTGTTTGGGTCAAAGTAACCTAAAACTGGAACGTTTGTGATTATTGTTTTGACCTTTTCGAATGCTCTAGTCTGAGTTTCGTCCCAAAAGAATTATGTATCCCTTTTAGAAGGGCACGAAGTGGGGCGGTAGTTTCCGCGAGATTTGGCGCGAATTTTGACATATAATTAACTAGGCCTAAAAGAGTCTCTAGTTTTGCGCGGCTGTCGGGTATTGGAAGCTTTGTGATGGCTTCAATCTTGCCAGGATCAGGCTTCAGACCATTTTCGCCTATGATGTGTCCGAAAAAAGGTACCTCGGTCACACCTATAATGCATTTTTCAAGATTGAACCTGATTCCTTTTTCCTGAGCACGAATCAACGCGTTTCGGAGATGCTGGTCATGCGCCTGCCTGCTGTCTCCGTAAATAAGGATGTCATCTACCAGATTTTTTCTATGCCTGGTAGCCCTTCAAATATTTCATTGCATTTTTGTTGAAAAATGTCACCTGATGAAGAAATGCCGAAGGGCAGTCGGAGATTGTTGTAAGAAAGGAAGATTGCTCATCCAGCTTTACACACGCATGAGTGATGTCTAAAATGCTAAAGACCTTTGCACCGGCCAACTGCGACGTTGTCATCCAAAGTAGGCATTTGGAAATGTGGCTTGAGAATAGATTCATTGAGCGCCTTAGGGTCCAAGCATATTCTCAACTTGGGCTTTTCAATGACAACTATCGAATTAACCCAATCAGTTGGATCGGATACCGGTGTTATTATCTGATCCCTTTCCATGTTATTAAGTTCGGCCTTAAGTCTTAATTTGAGAGCTTCCGGTATTCTACGCGGAGGGTTTACAACGGGAGTTGCATCGGGTTTCAGATGTAAATGGCATGTCCCTGAAATAACCCCTATTCCTTTAAACAGCTCTCCAAATTCATTGAGGACTGACTCTTTGCTCATGGGATATGTATGTCTCGGCGGACAATTCTCAATCGAATATGTCAATTTGATCAGATCGAGATCTATGAAAGATTGTAAACCAATTAGTGGTGTGGCTGAATTTTCTACGATGTAGAAACATGAAGTGATTGATTTGCCATTGAACAGACATGGCAAATAGACCTTTCCAAGTACTCGTATTGCGTCACCCGAGTACGAGGTACGTTTGCAATCAGGGGCATCTAATAGGATATGTAATGCTAGTGAATGAAAAGTTGAGTTCGGAATGATGTTTACTGCACTTCCGGTGTCAATTTTAAACTTGATGGGGACCTGGGAGGGGCCTATCTGAATGTTTACAAATGCACGGTCTGGATAATGTGAAAAAGCGCTCACCATGTCAATGTAATATTCCGGGTGGCTGCTGTCGTTCGACTGTTTGTTATATCCGTGATAATCACATTCACTATCTGTATCACAATTGTCAATCTGATCAACATCCTTTGAACGACGCAATTTTTGGAAGTGATTTCGTTTTCCACATTTGTAGCAGTCTTGGCCGTAAGCTGGACACTGCCTCAAAGCGTGAAATGTCCCGCAATTTCCACACTTGTTTCGATTCCTGTGTGATTCGGAGCCTTGTGTTTTGGATCCCGAAGTACTTTTGGCCGGCGTGTGTTGGTTCCTTTGCTTGTGACTGTCTTTGGGACGCGCTCCTCGCTGCGCCCTTTTGTTAACCGCATCAATTTTGTTACTGGATACTGACATTCGATTAAGCTGTTTTTAACAGTATTCGTAGTTTTGGACTATTTGTATGGCTTTGTCCATTGTGAGTTTTTCGCCCTCATTGATAGGTTTCTCTCGGACCTTTGAGCTTGAGCAACCGAATACTATCCGGTCTCTTATCATATCTTCTGATATGTCAACTTCGCCGATCCGGAAATTGCAATCACGTGCTTTAATCTTCAGACGAGTCACGAATGCATCAATGCTGTCTGAGCCTTGCACTTCGTTGTTAAAACAATATCTCCCAAATATTGGATTAAGTTTTGGAGTTTGAAATCTGTCCCACTCTTCTGATAGGTTTGACGTTTCCCAGTTTTTGTGCGGTGGAGGAATTCCACATAATTCCATGGTATTTTTATCAACGGTTAAACAATCTTAAGAACTCAATAAATGTTATCATGTAATTTACAAGCAACGTTAATTTCTGACACCATGTTGTATTGTTGATATGGTATGGCAATCACTAATGTGATTATTGAGACGAACACAAGCGTGTTTCTACATTGAGTTTTATTTTAAGACTGAATCTTTAACAGACAACTTAAAGCGGCAAATAATATATAAGCATGCGCAGTAAAGTATATTCTATTTCAAACAATACAACATAGACCAGCATATACGTATTTCATGTATTATTTGTTTTTGGTATATTGTCCATGAATTTCAGTCTCATGCAAACGGGTTTTCTTTTGTTTAAGTATGCGCTTGGTAATTAGAACATGAATTAGACTAAACTTAGCATACACACATTAGTAAATCCTTAGATAAATACATTTCTTCTCTAAAATCTAGGTGGCAAGGATTTTTCCCCAAAATTCAGTTTTGAAATTTTAGCAAGTTTTCGCCATTTGCAACCTAAGTGATACTTTAGATAAACATTCGAACCAGTTCTCCGACTTTTATTCCGGACAGCGTTGATCTTGAGTAACAATACTTAAAGGTATGCTCGCCCCGTTCTTGCCAAAAATCGATCCTGTGAGCCGTAGAAAATCTCTGAAACATCCTGAAAATTCAGCACAAATTTGCATGTACAAGTGTTTAGTTTATTAAGACATACCAAATACCATGAAATATTCTCGCAGATCAAGGTCACACATAACGATACAAAAACATGATTAAGAAAATGATTTTTGTTGAAAAAAATATGGTATTAATTGCCAAATTTCAATAATCAGACCGACATCCGGTATCCAGAGCATCTAGGTTTACCGGGTTCGGACGATCAAAAGCAAACCTCAATAGCAAAACAAGTTTGATACTTTGAGTTAAGGTCGGATTCTAGGGAACGACCGGACTACGTGTTCTATTCGTAACAGTCATTACACGTTGCCATCATAAATTATTTCAAGCTCATCCGGATACTTTACAAAATTACATACAACTACTAGTACTTGTTTGTTCATATGAGAATCTGCTGGGGCAAGTGTGAGGTTGGTGCACCCTAGAACTTGTTTTGCCACAGACGGTTCCACGGCAGTAACCCAACAAGTTCTCATTTTCGTTAATTTTTTGTGGTATCTTCATGTATTTTGAAATTGATCATTGAACAACCAGGCTGTCTTCTCTCTACTTTGGCTGTATGTAGAAGTTGTGTCTACTGGATGCGCCCATTCTTGATATGCATATTTCACTCTTTAGACAGGTACAATAGAAGAGAAGATATTTCAGCATAATTCACTTTTTAGACAGGTACGATAGAAGAGAAGATATTTCAGCTTATTTCACTGTTTAGACATGTACAATAGACGAGAAGATATTTCAGCGGCAGGCACACAAGAAAGCGCTGAGCAGTTGTGTTGTTGACAAGGAAGAAGATGTTGAGAGACATTTTAGCCGAGATGAACTGCTTGATCTATTCCGACTGAATGAGGAAACTCGCAGTGACACACACGAAAAGTAAGTTAATGGAAGCATAAATTGTTTCTGACTCAGGTCAAAACTTTAAAATTGGTATTTAAAACTGTGTTTAGCATACATTTGCTTTAAATTATACTTATTTGAATATATAGATTTGTATGATTGTCCTTGTTGTGTTAGATGTAAAAATGTTAGTTTTTTTCATGAATTCCTTATGATTTTTTGCATCGTATGATTGAAAAGTGATATTTTTTACACTTTACCATGTATGTTCCCCATGCGTAGTTTTTAAATCTTGTTAGTATAAATTTTATCCCTTACCAGTCAACTTAAATGTACTTGTTCTCTTAAATTAAAAAAAACCATCTCATCAGAATAAACAGGTTCTTTTGTTTCGTTCTAAGCTTGTAGATGGGTTGCATTTTCAGACATTTTGTCATGTGCTGCTCCAGGTTGAAGTGTAGAAAATGTGTGAACAATATACAAGTAAAGCCTCCACCACCCGATTCGGACTGTAACTCGGACCTGTCACAGTGGCATCATAGTACTGATAAAAAGGGGCTCCAGGACCTTGTGTTAAAGGGGGCCTGGGTTACCGAGACTCCTATTTCCTTTGTGTTCCATCATCACTCTCACGAAAAACAAAGGATAACTGTGTGAAAATGTACCCGTCAGGGTTATTTAGATGAATGTTACAGTCCAGTGAAACAAGACCTACAGTTAAGAAAATAAGTTTGAAAACATACGAGTCAGTGATATGGGTTGAATGTGACAAATCAGTAAATCAAGACCTTTGAAAGTGTTTAATCTACACAAAATTGTAAAACAGGGAAAACATGTCATCATTGAAAAGTCAGACTTGTAAAACAATAAAACAAGGGCTCAATATTATAAAACAAAGATTGGAGACCAGTCTCAAATCTCAAGCATCTGATTGGCTGAAATGGGGAGAAGCCATGCTAAAGAGATTTGAGAGTGGTTTCCAGATTTAGTTTATAATCTTGGGACCAGATAGGTTGTGCATACTGTTAAAAGTAATAAATGTGGTTATAAATGCATAGCGTGATTTACTTAACTATTTCTTGAATAAGGTATTACTGCAGAGTGAAGTGATTAAAGTAACTATATGGAATGACACAATCTATGGTGGATTTATTAGACTGATAGATTATGTACTTGAATAAGTTTTAGCACATAATCTAAGAACCTTAGTGGACAAAACGGGTAATATGGTCAACAGAAATTGGCATTTTTGGTTTGTTTAAATAACATGAATTTAATGCATTATTATGTATAACTACATTAATTGGCTGATTTCAAGGAAGTTATATAAAAAAATAAAGGAATTCAGACCTTGAATTTGTCTTGTTTTTGTTTTAAATGATATCCATTGAAGGCAGCGGCAGTCCAGTGGTAGAGTGCTCGCTTAGGGATCGAGGAGTCCCGGGTTCGAGCCCCAGTCCGGCCGCTAATTTCCTTAAGCAAGAAATTAAGCCTTCATTGCTTCTCTTCACCCAGGTGTATAAATGGGTACCTGTGAGGAATATAAGCCAATGTTCCGTGGCTGCCTACGGCGCCGACTGTTAACGGACGACTTATCTTCCAGTGATCGGGGGGTAAATGTGAAAGTCGGTTGAATACGTTAGTAATTACAGACTATAAACCCATACCTTTACCTTTATTATTGACAAACATAGTGTACATTTCACGTTGACAGAAATCCGATTTTTATTATACACTATAATGGATCTTTACAAACTGGAAGTGGAAGTAAGTGTAAGTAATGCCAACTCGGCTTACGGGAAAAGAAACACGGTAAAACTTAAAATTAAAGTACGTTTTTCGTTTTAGATTCACATGTTCATGTATAAACATATCAACAACGAAGTATCGTTCCTTTATCATGTAGCTTTACATTCAAATGCTTTGCGTGATGTTAGTATTCCAAGTTCTTCCATTTTAATTTCACGTTAATTATTATGTAGGGTTCTTAGTATTGTACACGTTAATCAATATGAAGAAAATAAGAGTAGCTAAACTGCATCGTTTTCATTATTTCATATAACGGAAGATCTTTTCTGTCAACGCCGTTATCATTTTTAAAAGATATGTTTTGTTTAAAAGTAAGTTCTTCTATTCGCAATTAAACTATATATTTTACTGCCATTACATGAAATTTATGTCATATGAATAAGATGTTTTTACAACAAATAAATCATATTACATCACGTTCTATATACCTTCTAAATAATAAATATAATTAGACGTTTAATTAAGAATATAATAAGAACAAGCGTTATATATGTATAACGTTTATCCTGGGTTAGAATATTGCCTATTATTGTCTTTTTTATTTTCGTTAAGACAATAAGCAATGGTATTGTTTTCCTTGCTACATTTATTGACATAATTTTGTCTATAATTTCGTATAGACAATTCTCCAATAATCGAACCATTGCCTGGTTCAAAGTCCACGATTAGAAAGGAGGAGGGTTTTAATCTTGTGAGTTATCTGAAAATATTACATAAATAACTATCTAAATGTGAATAAATGTTATTAAATTAAATTGCATTCTCGTAATATTATGAAATTTTATAAATAAAGTAATTTAGAATTATTTAATTTATTAAATATTATCATAATTAATCATTTAATTGGATGCCAGCACACAGTACAGCGCTAATTGATATCTCCTCTCAATATTAATTGAAATTACGTGGTACATGTAATAACGGGTACTCTTATTGACACGTACGTGGCAATAGACAGCTTTTACATTGTGACACGTACGTGGCAATAGACACGGCCAATAAATAAACGACTAGCTTATCGGAATAGTAAAACTTGTTTAAACAGGAAGTTACTTTCAACTTTCTTTTTCAGTAGACGATCGATCAAAAACTTTTATAGAAAAATTACCTGATATTGTTCATAAGTGAGTATAATCGGCATCATTACTACAAATTAAAAGTATTCTCTAATTTTGTAATCGACGAAACCAATTGTGCGGACAGACAGTGTTTCTAAATTTTTGTCTGTTTCGAATGGATATGCTTGGGTTAGTAAAAGAAAGGGATACTTTCATCATTATGTGTGGTTTTGTTAAGGTCATTGTTTCCCCTTATATCTATAGTATATTGGTTTTCATTCAGAAAAGAACAAGATTCTACGATATTGTACTAAAAATAAAAATGATTTGCCATTAAAAACGAAAGTAGACGTGAGTTTTTTTCCGAAGTTCTTGAAATTTACTTTTCCTTTCAGTATTATCTCAACAACGTATTGTAGTTAGATATACTTAGATGTACTGATCAGCTTTTGCAAACGTAACTTTTGCTAATATGATCTTCAATTCTGCGAATGGATGCAAATGTTGTACCTCTAAAATCAAAGTGTGTTTTTCTTTTGAGATGCGTGTAAGTCATACTTGATGCAACATAATATTCAGAATAGTGCTTGCAATGATGGGGTCTAATTTTGATTTTGAAAAAAGCTCAACTCTTAAGAAAAATTAAAGTTTTGTTTTTGCATTATCCCATCCAAGACGAAGTTTACAAAACCTTAACCGTATGTAAGGCAGCAAAACTGTTACTAACCGTTTGTAGGATTTGAAATTAGATTAAGATTTAGGTGACATTTCGATTCATTATACTTCAAAATTCCAACTTTTCAGAACAATTTCGTTCTGAATCTGAATCTGAAGAAATACGTTGGTGAAACCAATGCTGGCTTACCTCCAACGGGACGGTGTGCGCATGTAATTTAGTCCAAAGGTGTTATGTTACGTTTAAAACTTTCAATTGTCAGCTGATGTCACTAAGTTTATTCCAGTCAATTACTGTTCTTGGGAAGAAAGACTATTTGAAATTTTCACTTTTACACTGTATCAGTTGAAAGCACTTTTTGTTATTGTTCACTTGGTTTGCGATGATGTTCTTGTGGATAAAGTCTTCGTAATTTTTTGACCTTATAGTTCGTTTGGGTCTTAGTGGTTTCAAATAGTGTTCGATGTTTATAGCTGGTACGTGCCCTTCCACCACCTTGTATAGGAACGTCAGCCTCTGGTGGCGTCGTCTCTCCTGTAGCGGGGCCAGGTCTAGATCCCTCAGCATGGCGGTCACACATCCATCTTGTCTGGATCAGTAGTCTTTCTTTATAAAGCGTGCAGATGAACGCTGTATCCGCTCTATCTTATCAATGTCGCCTTGTTGGTATGGGTCCCAGATAATACACCCGTATTCAAGTTTCGAACGCACCAGTCCTAGGTATGCGTTCTTACGGCAGCTAGAAGGACAGTGCCTTAGGTTCCTTCTCATGAATCCGAGGGTTGAGTTTGCTCGTTTGGTAATGTTGGAAATATGTGTAATCCATTTCATGTCATCAGAGAAAATAATTCCGAGGTAGGGGTTTTCGTGGACTTGTTTTAGTATTTCGCCGTCGATGGTATAAAATAGTTTGATTTCTGTTTTATGCTGAGGAGGTAGCATTTCTTGGCATTGAACTTCATTCCCCAATCAAGTGCTTATTGTTGAAGGTTTTTGAGGTCTAATTGTAGGAGTTCATGGTCTTTGATCGAGTTGATTGCTCTGTATAGTAAGCAGTAATCTGCAAACAGACGAATTTGGGACTTGACTCTCGGGCAGGTCGTTGATATGGCAGAGGAATAGCAATGGCCTTGTGGTACACCGGATCCCACTGGGACTTGACGAGACTTTGCCCCTTCCACCACTATGCACATTTCTCGCTGTTGGAGAAAAATGGCTATCCATTCGAGAAGTGGGCCCCGGATACCATAGTTCTCTAGTTTAAGAAGAAGACGTTGGTGTGGTACGGTGTCGAAGGCCTTGCTAAAGTCCAGAATCATTGTGTCGACCTGTTTGTTCTTGTCATAGTAGCTTAATAGATCATGAGCTGTGACGACTAGTTGTGTCTCGCAGGAGTAGCCTGAACGAAAGCCATGATTGAGGTCAGTCAGTACCTTATGTCTGTTTAGATGATCCAGCATATGGTGACAAATGATGTGCTCTAATAGTTTCGATAAGACGCAAGTGAGGGATACTGGTCGGTAATTCTCTGGGGTGTGACGATCTCCTTTCTTGAAGACCGGCGCAATATTGGCGCTTCTCCAGTCTTTGGGGAGTTCCCCTGAGTCAACTGACTTTTGGAAGATGGCGGTAATGGCTGGAGCGACTTCTGTTGCGCACGCCTGGCGACTCTGTTTGGGATGTCGTCTGGGCCAGTTGCCTTCCTAATGTTAATATTCTTTAAAAGCTTCAGTACCCCTTCTTCCCGGATATTAAGTACGGGTATGCTCTCATCAATGCGGTTAGATAATGGAGGGTTTGGTTGGTTGTTGTCATCCTTAGTGAAAACTGATTGAAACTGGGTGACTAAGATTTCGGCTTTGCCTTTGCAATGACTGACAAGGTGGCCACGATCTCGTAGGGGTGCGATGCCTATGTTATCTTCCTTCTTCGTAGTTATAGAACGGTTTTGTGTTGTTGTTTTCGAGGCCCTCATTACTAACTTTGTTGATAACAATACAATACAATACAATACAAATTTTATTTATAGTCGGTATTCATCAACATGTATAAACATAAGCTATAAAGCTTTTGACCGACATTAATAACAATATGACATCTCATGCAACATAAACATGACACAATTACATTAAGGCCATAGAAAATTAATTCCTAGATTCTCATCCTAATTTTGGGAAAAAATGGGGCGGGTGGGCGGGTTTTATTTTTTTAATTTTTATTTTTCATTCTCACTGTGAACGTATAAATTTATATATTGGAAATATATAAGAATTTGTTGTTGTCTAAGCGATACTATTTCAAAATAAATTTATATAATGTATTTTATCTAAGTCTTCGGACGGAAAAAAAATAATTATTTTTCTGGCTGAACGAATATTTAGAGACGAGAATTTTTATTTTAAAAAAGATCGTCCGAAAATTTAGTAATATGACTGTACATTAATTGACACGTCCGTAATTGTAAGTCCAGAATACGTCAACACATGCGAGACGTTTCTTCCTTTGAAATTTCCGCTTACTTTTTTAAATAAAGATCCTATTGACTGTTGTATAATCAACCTTGCCGAAAAAAATGTGATGGCTGTCTCAATAGATTAGTTGCAAACTGCTAATTCGGCGAAGTGCCGGTACTGCAGATAAAACACAACCTGATCAGAAATAAGCTATAATTATCAAAGATACGCTGTCAACAAACAATCAGCTGATTAAGAAATGAAATCATCCCAGTTAGTTGATAATTCTTGGATATTTTAGGGGCAAGGTATTCGCATGATTAAAAATATACGTCGTTCATATCATTTATCACTCGTAATAAATATTATAAACATCGGACTTAAACATTGTAAATTAAAATGCACTGTCAGAAATATACGTCAATCGTTGCACGGTCAGAAATATACTTCGTTCGTATTAGTCTATGTGTTATTAATTAAAATTTAATTTAAATGCGACGATGCTCCGAATTGAGCCCTGTGTATTTCAGGAAGAAGAAGAAATGCGAACGTTGAAGTTTTAACAACTTTCGTTTTCATTATAAGAATTAAGAACGTTGTACAGGGTATCAAGTCAAAACGTCCCCAGGTCAAAACGTCCTCAAGTCAAAACGTCCCTCATTTGGTCAAAACGTCCCCAATAAAAAGTCAAAACGTCCCCATGTCGGTCAAAACGTCCTCATGATTTTTTCCACACCTTTTTTATTTCAATTTGTTATTAAAACGTGGTTGTTTTTTTTAGATTTAAAACTATCTTCAGAATATATACATGTTATACCAGCGATAACTTTCGAGTTTCACAAAATATGGTTTTATGCCATCGTTTTTGCACAGCGTATCTTCAAACCTTAATTAATACACTTAATCAATGTTCTAAATACATCGATCTTAAAATGTTATACCCTGATGCTTTGAATTGTAGTGACCTCTTAAATTTTGAAACATGGTGACTGAGATACATCATTTTTACTTCTTTTTAAGAAATTGATATTTAAATCACATTGTGCCCTAGTTAGGTGTTAGTATTATATTTTAACAAAGGCCTTAGTAAACCACGGACGTTTAAACCATATTTTGTGAAACTCAAAAGTTTTCGCTTGACTTATGAATTGATATTAAAATAAAGAGACGCGAATTTTTACGGAAATATACCTGCTACTGACGATTTTGTTTTTAATTCTGTTTTTACACGTACCTTTATTAAATGCCAGTACATTTCAAATGCGTGTAAATAATTTAAAGGTTATTTTTTTTAAAGAAGTGAACATGATTTAATAAACCTTTTATTTAAGTTTAAAGAATAAACTCTGATTCCACGCAGAGAAATTAAAATGATAAATTAAATTTTAAAAAAAGGTCGGTGTAGTTAACATTGGTTAAATGTACGATTTAAACAGATTTTATCCAGTATTTGTTACAAGTAAAATGTATTTAATAATCCAAAATAATTTACTTATATAAATAAAAAATATATAAATATTAAATTTAGTTAAGTAATCATTCTAGTATCCCATTTACTGTGATGCAGGTGTGTTTTCTACACAATATATCTTAAATTATTTGTTTAAAATGTTTCTTAAATGAATTAATTTAAATCTTTTTTTATTCTTAACTTAAAGACCAAAACAAACATATCCTGCTACTTCCAATCATTGATCAAATTAAGATATCGAATTAACAGACCTATGACACTTATTTGCAAATTATCAGCACATGCTTAATAATTCACGGGGTATCGGATGCAGAACTGAATACAGCTGTGACACATCCGATTTTTTATGGGGCAATTTTATTACTGGATCTTTCAATAAGTAATTAATTAAGAAGAAAAAAAGATTATGTGTCAAATGCCTCTTAGTTTTCACAAATAACCGTCTTTTTTCCAAATTTAAAATTGTATTTTATCCGTGTATAAAGTGTTACAAACATGTACGACCGCGATAACACTCTGCGGCCGATGTTTTTTTAACTATATACTGGGCTAAAATATTTTAACCCAGCTATATATTATTAAATATTTTGAAATTAAACGCATAACTAACTATGCTCGTATGTTTAATAAAATTGTTAAATAAAACATTTTACAAAGTTTAAATAGTTGTATTCTATTATTGTAAAATGGATATTTCCAATTGGGGACGTTTTGACTTTTTACAAATAACCACTGAGGACGTTTTGACCAAACGAGGGACGTTTTGACTTGAGGACGTTTTGACTTGAGGACGTTTTGACTTGGGGACGTTTTGACTGTAAATTGAGCCCTGTGTATTCAGGAAGAAGAAGAAATGCGAACGTTGAAGTTTTAACAACTTTCGTTTTCATTATAAGAATTAAGAACGTTGTACAGAAATGCTATTATTAAAATAACGTTAAATAAAAATGAACGTAAGGTAAATTTTGATGTACGTATTTTTTTCAAAATAAAAAACGTTCGGGCGGAGTGATTTTCGAGGGGCGGGCGGGGATGAGAATCTAGGAATTTATTTTCTATGGCCTAAATTAAAATTACATGAAAAGCACATATAAAGCACATATAATTTGTTATTATAATTAAGCATATGAAGTAATGATATAAAAGTAGCATTTATAAAATACCAGTTTACTGCAATTATGACTTAGTTACATTATATACTTCATATAGGAAAATTAGAAATATTTGCAGTTATAATAAAACAACAGTACACTTTAAAAGATAACTATAAATTAACAATCACATTATTAAGACTTTAAGATATAATTTATGAGAAATATTATTAAATGCATATACTTGTAAGAATTCATCAGATATCACATTAAGTCTAAAAACTTAAAACTTAATAACTAATCAAATTTAACAGGCTGGGTATACTGTAGCAGATGGAATGGATAAATAGCGACTAAAACATACAAAGAGTTACATACAAAAAGAACATGAACACTTTTCTCCGTTCCAGGCATTGATCATACTTTTAAAATGGTTAAAATTTGTTTCATCTCTAAAATGTTGCGGTGACGTGTTCCATAATTTTGGAGCACTGGAACGGAAAGAGTGTAAACCGTAACTTGTTGTCCTTACCTGCGGTATAAAAGCTGTTTTGGAGTATCTAAAAGAGTAAGATTGTTTTTAATACAAATAAGATCACTTAAATAAAGAGGGCATTGATTATTAATAATTTTGAAAGTTTCTATAGCCATAGTTTTTAATCTTCTCATTTTCAGTGTAGGCATTTTAGATCTTTCTAATAATGAATCGTAATTTGAAGCATAGTCGTCATATATAAACCGTAAGGCTCTTTCTTGTATTTTCTCTAATTTGCGAGTGTTTTGCTCTCCACAAAAATGCCAAGTAAGAGGACAATAATTGAAGTTTGAAAGAATAAAAGAATGATTAATATTTAATTTTACTAGCCGGCATATTTTATTTCCTAATCTTTTTAGTACATTAAGTTGTCTAGATGATGTGGTCCCATTCTTCTTTTCGGAGGAGTTGTTTAGTGGCTTTTTGGCATTTTCTGTAGTTTGTCCAGATGTTGGTTTTCTTGGCCTTTTTGAATATTCTAGCTTTCCTCTTAAGTTGCTTTTTTTCTTCGTTCGTAATCCATGGTGTCGAGTTTCTGTAAGTTTTCATTTTGGATGGTATATTTTCTTGGATTGCTAAGTTGAGGTTTTCTTTAAAATTATCCCAGAGGTGGTGTACGTTAAGATTGTTACGGTACAATTGATAGACTTCTTTAGAGATGGAAGTTATGTCACTCATGAGTTTTTCCCAGTTAGCCTTTGAGAACGTATAACATTTTCTGGGTTTCTGTTTGGTATAGTATGGCTTGGTAATGGAGTCAGCGACTACGATGTCGTGGTCAGAGATACCAGGTGCGTTTGAAGTGGATTTAATGAGGGATGGGTTTGTGGTGAATATAAGATCCAAGATGTTATTTCCTCTGGTAGGCTTGTCATGTATTTGGGTGAGGTTGAAGTCAATGGACAGGTCAAGTAGAGCCTGTTGGACATCTTTGTCTTGGGCATCTTGGTGTACCGAGAGGTTCTGCCAATCTATATCGGGACAGTTGAAGTCCCCAGCTATGATGGTGAGGCGTTCGTTTTCGTTCATCGCTAAGTTGATTGACTTCCGTAGCTCGTTCACATCGGTCATGTTCCGGTGGGCCATGTAGAATGAGGAGACAAGGAGATGCTTCCTGTCATTGAGTTTTACTTGGACCCACTCAGCCTCACATTTCGTGACCAGTTCGGGTTTCTCTTCAGCTATCAGATCCTCGTGTACAAGAACGAAGACTCCTCCTCCGAGTGTTCCACTGTCATTTCTGTAGGCCCTGTAATGGGCAGGGAATACTTCGCATGACTGTATGGCGTCTTGGGAAGGGAGTTTGCCGGGCTGTATACCCTTTAGCCATGATTCTGTGCCGCACACTATGTCAGGTTTTATGTAGTGGAGGGCTGTTTGGAATTCTGCATTCTTCCCGCCACCAATGCTTCTACAGTTGATGTTCATGATACGGAGGTTCTGTTTTTCTGAAATACAGAATAGTGAGGAGGTGTTGGTGTGAGACTGGCTTGATGAGGAAGAACCACGTTGTCGGGATCTGTTTAGTATCTCGGCTGGACTGCTGACATGCAGGGGGCTGAATGCTGAACTAGATGTGAAGGAATCTATGGTAGAATCAATATATGATAGCGGGTTGAATATGTTAGAAGTACTCAGTTCAAAACTCCTAAATGTAAAACTAGTAATGTTTATAATATCACATTTACAACACAACCATTGGACATGAGAGTGCTTAGCAAGTAGGTCGTAGTCTGCGGAGCATAGTTCAAGGCAAGATCTATGGTGCCATATATCACAGCCGTCACAACAAAGTCCATCCTTATGCTCCCATGTAACTGGTCTTTCACACAGCCCGCAGGGATATACCTGTGCATTTCTTTTAGGTCCAGGGTTGGATTTAATGTCTCCACAGAGTAGGAGGATGCAAACCAGGAGGGTCTTTCCTCTGTATGAGTGGTTGGGCTCACCGAATTTCCAGAATCTGTGTCTCAAATTTCGGATGGAGATGCCAGTAAGGAAAGTGGGAAGATGGTTGTGGGATGGTTCTTGTCTTGATATTACTCATTGCTATTCCAGACACGTACACAGCAGAGGGGAACACTACTCAGACATTTATTTACTTAGCAAACCTGATTATTTCACTATTTATGCACTTATCACTCTAAATATGCACAAGAGAACACTGTATTTATTTAATAAAATGGGAAAATTTCTCCCGAATAAAAAACGCGACTTTTTCTTCGCGCATGCGCACACCACACCCATGTGGTTAAATGAAAATATCTTGTTAAGAACATTATTCCACGTTGAAATAACTAAATGTTTACAATTTCTATTTATTAGTAAGTACATTTCCATATTATAAATATATAAATTTTACAACAATTGTTATAGGTAAAAAAATTAATTTCAGGATGTTTCGTGCCCCTAGCCACTGGCACAATGTGTCACTACAGTTGGCAAGTGTGTTGGGGGATATAGGTATCAATGAGAGGATAGTGCTGAAGAGAAGGGAGGGACGTCTGCTGGTGACAATCAGTTACAGATTGACGGGCAGAAACATCTCTGTGTTTAACTTCGGTAGTCAGTAAGAAGGGACTACTACTCCAGGACTCAACTCTGACACTGATTTTCTTAGCTGCATGAACAGGACTGGAGTGACTGGACACCGGGTGTGCTGAAACTGCTGATGCTCCAGGAAGAGAACACGCCACCAGGCTATTGTATGCTTCAGGCGCTGTACGGGGACGAACCTCTCCCTGTCACGGAGGTTCCCAATGATAGATATGCTTTATACAGAGGAGACAAGGTTGTTACGAACAACACTTTTATCAACAAAGTCATGACCGAACGACATGTAAGAGATGGACCGTCAACGTCGATAAGAGAACGTGAAGGATATAGAGCACAAGATATCGTTCCTGCCTTTCCATGTAAGACAATGCCGTTAGCAGTTCAACAATGGTTGAATGAGCAGGTGCTGAGCGGGATATTTTCGCCTGATATGATAAGATATATTCAAAGCAATAAATGTTATGTTGTGCCTGTGGGGAGTAGTGACAGTGAATTTAAAGACTATGAATGGCGAATTTCGACTTCACATGCAGAACGCTGTGTAATGTTTAACCTTAACATTACACAGCTACAGTGCTATGTTCTGATTAAACTTATTCTTAAAACATATCTCAAATCTCCCCGTGACAATGCTTTGTCTAGTTTCATGTGTAAAAACATTGTTGTATTGTGTATCCAACATACTCATCATTGTATTTGGCGTCCGCACAACTTACTTGCTTTATTTGAACTGTGTCTGTTGAAGCTACAAGGGATCATACAATATGGGTATTGTCCACATTTTATCATGAAACATAATTTAATGAGGAACAAGTTCTCTGCTGAAGGCAAACGATGGTTAATTGACAGAATACAGCAGGTGATTGATTTTCATGGACGTGCTTTCCTTGGTGTGATGATTGATGAACTGGGTTGTAGACTTCAAATGAAGTTAAGCATTGTTCCAAGCGCCTTGTATATCATTGCATCTGCAGAAGATATTTCTAGATCAATTTCAGCAAGTTTTACTAACCAGCTAGCTTTGAACATATGTGAAACGCATTGGTATATTCTTAAAGATATATTCCAGGCAGAGGCATTGAAAGAATGTGTATCTACGTTGACAACAATCTACAGGCGAGGAAGCTGCTTAGAGCAAGCAGCATCATGTTTGCTGACACCACTGATTTGTTCTATGCTTGGTACGATGAAAGCATCTAGCAGTATATACATGAGCCGGACTGTGTCACCTGAGGCTCTGACATGGCTCACTCTTGGTTTGGATTCGGATGTTGCATCATGTAGACTAAAACTAGCATCAGTATATTATTGTGTGGGTGACTGGTACAATGCAGATATAGTTCTCAGGAACGTTGAGAAGAAATATATTCCGAGTGTTGTAGAAAATATTTGTGGGTGCTGTGATTTCCCACAACTCATTGTATTCAAACTGTTCCAAGAATATTCCAGAATTAACGGCTTAAACTCTTTCAAGAACATTTGTGCTTATTGTGTTAGGTTTCTACCGAGTGAAATACACTGCGTGCCGCACGAGCTGCAGTACGAGTTGTTCCGATCTACACCGGAAGACCTACCATACAGAGGATGGCAAGACGACTGGATGGACTTGGCCGTGGTGGATTCTCTCCCCTATCTGTACTTTCTGCAGTACAAGACATACTCCCATCTCAAGAGATATAACGACCAGCAACAAGCGCTGAATAATTTGATCGAAATCATATTCACAGGGAGGAATTTTGGTCACCGAGAAACCGCTCTGAATCTTCTCGGACAGTGTATGGAGCAGGAAAACAGATATAACGAGGCGTTTCAGTGCTATACGATGTCTCTTAACATACGACCAACAAATAATACAGCTAAGTTTCATATTTGTAGACTTTTACATTATTTGCTGAGGTCCAGATAGGGCTTCAACAAAATTGGTGTTGAACAGAATCTGATCTGAAAAATAGTGCGAGTATCACAGTGATGTGTTTTGTTCATGAAACGTGCAATGTTCCTAGTTTCCTATCAAGCACTAATAGTGTGGAATATATAACTATTATTTTCTGTGAAACATGACTTTTATTGTACCAACAGACATACATTAACACAAATTAACATTAATAATTGTATTATTTAAAATCACTAAATGAGTAATCTATTAAGAGGTAACGTCATCAAGCGATAAGTAGACAGTCACGTGATATATTGTGAATATAACCAATAACTGTCTTATTGTAGATATGAGCGAAATTGGCCTTAATATTTGATTCGGTGATCAATACCCATCAAAACATGGTTATATCAAACTGTTTGTTGACAAACCATTTAAAATGACGTAATATAACATGTACTTCTATTAAGGAATCATTACAATCAAATTGTGAACTTTAATCTTCGTATGCGGCTTAAACTGTCTGCAATGAAGTGTTTCAAAATAACCGTAAATAAACATATGATTGTATTTGATACTTATTTAATTCAGAAAACTTGATTGTGTGTATTTAACGATCCACGACTTGAAGTGTCGTCTGATTCGCGCCCAGTGTCTGTCTATATGCAAAGCAGATGCCTAAATGCCAACCGAAAGAGTAGAAACTCCGCTTAATTGAAATAGTTTCTACATGAACTTAGACCGATCATGTTATCAGGATTTTTAAAATTCAAATGAGAAGGAAGCAACTAAGATACATTAAATATTTCAACTTGAAAAGAGTCGTAAAAAAGACATAACTGAGTTTACAGTTTGTAGATTGCTGATCTGACATTTTTCTACAGTTGTAATTTTTCTCCCACTTGTTAGGAGCCATGAACGTATTCAGCTATCTTTTTTCTGTTTTATTTGTTATATACACGAATGAACAATTTTAAATTAAAATATCTATTCAAAAGTTAGAGGAAGAAATCAGTCGGCGTTCCACTATGTTTTCCATGTTGTACTTACTGTCGTGCGTCTTACTCTTAAGTTTATTCGATTGATGGAGGATCACAATTGTTTTAATCGATGTGATTTATAATAAAGAGAATTATCATTATAAAAAATTTTACTAAAAAACTGAGGTCATGAAATTCTACGAACAGGAAATACAAAACTGCTGAACAATCTTTAAGAAATAGACGAAAGCGTTGCGCAATTTATTTCTACAAAATTAAAAAAAAATGTTTGGATCGAAGTCTACAATAATGAAAACCGAAATTATAACAAGGAACTTGATATAATTAAAATCTTAAAATACATATGGTATATTTCTAATTTCCTAAACTCTTTAATAAACATACATGTGCATGATTTCTTTTACCCAAGGACTGCTGAGCTGTAATGTTTCCATTGCAACAAAACATTCAAGAGATTGACACATAAGTATTTGAAGCTATTAGTATGTCTTGAATCCCTAAGGATCATTGACTGCTAGAATACTCATATTTACGAAGTAAACGTTCACATGATCCTCATTATGATTTGAACGATGAATCACAGATAAATACATGTACTAACACCATCTGACAAACATTCGTAAAGGTCTGCAGCACTTTTCGATTATCAAATCATATCAGTTAGTTTAAACTTTATTATTTGAAGATAAATGTTAGTTAATATAAGTAAAATATGAATGATCAGTTCTTCATATTTTTACGCTTTTAAAATGAACAGCAGTACCAGATCTCCGGACTGCGTTGATCTGGCATACCAGGAAAGCCCAGATTTAGAAGACACAACCTACCCACACAGCCAATAGAGAGAGCAGGAACGAGCATGAGAAGCACTGTTTTACTTACTGTTCTTGCCAAAGTCCGCCATTAATCACGTGGCTGCTGAGGCGAAGCAAATAATTGGAACCTCATTTCAGCATACTGGCATGTGCACGTTTTCAATGTGTTAAAAACAGACCAAGAACCCTGATACATTCTTCACACGAATGGCATAATTCTTGAGAGAAAGGTATTGAGAGATCTTCAACATTAATGTATTGTTTGTCTAATATCAAGAATCAGTCCGACAATTATTGATATGCAGAGCACGTAGGTTAACCGAATCTGAACGGTCAGTAGCCAACCTAAGTAGCAAAACAATTTTACTACACCAGTTAAGTCCAAGTTCTAGGCCCCAAACCCTCCCGGTTCCATTCAGTTATTTACACATTGTCAATTTAAATACAATGTAATGTCAGTATACTCGACAAAATTTCATACAAAACATGCATTTTCCAAAGAAAATTTAAGAATCGCAATTTAAAAATTGATAGTGCAACAGTAATTTGCATTTCTATTACTGCCCATAGGCAGGCTCGATCAACGCGAGTCTGCAATATTTTGGTATTTGTTGTGTTCGGTGGCCTTCAAAGTTCCTTTTGTTTATTAGTTAATGTATAACCAAGCATTATATTATGGCGGATTGAGTCGTATGTTACATTTTTCTGACAATTAGTATAAAGGAACCTAGCAAGATCCATGCAACATTCATGCTGGTAAGCATAATTTAAATTAACTTCTTCATCACGTGACTGTCAGGTTACCGATAACGTACAATAGTTGCACAAATGGGTTATCAGGAGACAGTTGTGATATCAACACCAGGTGTAGGTGGGGATGTGTTCAAACAATGTGACGAATTATCAGCTGTTTATCGGCTGATGTTCTGCAAATAAATAGATTAATACGTACATGTAATGGGTAAATTAAAAGGTTATCGAGGACTTATTCTATTAAGTTTAATATATAATTAGAAGAAATTGAAGTTCAATTAACAGTTAAATGAAATACAGCGAATAGATATTGTATTGTTCACACGGCATGGCCGTAGCAAAAAGGACGTAAGACCGCCTGTATTGTCATAACGGAGTGCAGGTTATGAAGAGTAAAAAAGCGAAGAAACACGTGACTTTTAAAGAAACTATTACAAGACTTAGTGTTATTTCAACTCAAATGTACCTGCCAATGAGTAGAACTAGCTGTATGTAACAATGGATCAATTTTCAAAGACAACGGGGTTATAGATTGCATAGGTAAATATTTTTAAATACCTTGAGCGTGTTTTTTTAATTTATTTTTTTTGCATATATGGCTTTGTTTGAAAGTAAGTAATCTTTTTAAAATTTGTGTTAGATCGAGTACAGAATCTATCTGTAATACATTAAGGTCTTTGCCGCAACGGAATTCAGGACACTTCACTAAATAAATAAAACTCGTCAGGGGTTTATCTGAAAAGCAGTACTGGCACCGGCGGTGCTGAAACGGTAGGCAATATTATGCCCAGCGCAGCGCAGTGTCTGTAAATATCCTATTATTACCAGTTCTATTACGGAAAAAACTGATTTTGGAGAACCCTGGGTAATATGTTCAGGTACTCATTGAGCACTAGGTTGTCTTTGAAAATCTGGTTGTTATTTTTTATGATTCCGGAAGAAAGATTTTACACTGACAGAGGTTTCTAAAGTTGGCAGCAGAGCTGCCCGAAGTTGGCAGCCGAGATACCGGAAGTTGGCATCCTAGATGCCCAAAGTTGGCAGCCTTGCAGCTAAAAGTTAAAAGCGACAAATATAAGAAATGAGGAAACTGTCTGAAAAAGATTATGAAAACTACAAGCTTACCTCATAAACGTTAAATGGACCCTCAAATTTCACTTAATCTTAAGGCTACTGAAATGTAAAGTTTACAGCTTGGCAGCCTAGCGCCATTGTTAGCGACGGATTTGATAAGCTAATCGGTAGGCTGCCGGAATGCGAAATTAGCAGACAAGAAGTCTAAACATTTTAAAGTTAGTTACGGCAATAATCAATAGTTAAGTACATATTGAAAAAAGGTCTGAATGTGTTTAAATCACTTTCTAAGGACACTAAATATTAGTCTGATCTGATATAAAATGAACCTTAAAAATTCACTTAATTTTTGTCGTTTAGTTCTCTCACTGTCACATTTGCGGACAAACGAAAACAGAATTATTATATACCTACCCTTAATTCCATGCCAGTTAATGTTATTTGTGAAACACTTCTTGCAAGCAACCTATATTAGATGTTTTAAAGACGCGGAAAGTGGGTCTGATCTGTGCAAAAGAAACGTATCATTAGCCTTGTGCGTAAAAGTCTGGCAGCGTAATTTTGGCAGCGTAGCAGCCCGGGAGCGTTCAATTTACCGATTAACCTATTACTCATGCCGATTAATGTTAGTTGTGCGAATACTTCTCGGCCATACCCTGTAATAAATGCTTGAAAGAATTATTTATATGCGCCTTTTCGGTGATAGAAATTAGAATTACGATATGACAAAACTAAGTCTTTAGACTGTTTTTTTTTAGTTTTATGATCTTGAGGCCAGACAGGTTGTGCACAGTTTTAAATGTCATAAATTAATGTGTTATAAATGTGTACTGTGATTTACTTTTGTTCTGCTTGAATTAGGTGTTATTGCAGTGTGAAGTATTATGGAACGACATAATCCGTTGTGGATTTATAGCACTGATAGATTGATTATGTACTTGAATAAGTTTTAGCACATAATCTAAGAACGTTAGTGGACAAAACGGGTAATCTGGTCAAAACATAAAATGCCATTTGCTGTTGCTTTGGCATGTTTAAATGGCATGTGTTTTATGCATTATTTTTATAACTACATTAACCGGTTGCTTTCAAGGAAGTAATGTAAAATAATAAATAAATTCAGATTTTTTAGTTTGTCTTGGTTTCTAATTATATGATTAACAAACATAGTGTACATTTTACGTTGACATAAATCCGATTTTGATATGCTATAATGGATCGTTACAATGTAAAAGTGAAAGTAAGTGTATGTAATGACAACTCTGCTTACAGAAGAAATTCGGTAAATCCTGAGTACGAACAAAATGAAACTTCATGTGTGAATTTTTAGATAATTGAATATTAGCTTGGCTTCCTTAATATTGTATGATGTCTTAAATCTGGCAATTGCGTGTATTATTTTGCGCGTTAATAACACAGAGTGCACTATTGAAACATAATTATGTAGCTTTCAAACAATGGGCAGCTGAGGTATATTCTAGAATTACACGTTTTTCAATTTCCTATGATGAAAGTCATACTCTTACAAAAAGGGCAGACTCAAAATATTTTACTTTTTACATTCAATTGCTTACAATAAGTTTTAAGATCTTCAGTGAATATATTTATTATTTCACTTATTATTTGACCATTTACATGTAATACATTATGATTAAGGTATAAACCAAGTTAAGACCTTTTAAACAAAGGCCTATAATATTATATACAATGTATAGTATGTAATATATAGGTCTTTTTTAAATACATTTATTTTTTATTACGATTCACATGTATAAACATAACCAAAAACTGTTTCTATGTTCTTATTTATTATTTGTGAGAATTTCACAATCAGTCTTATATCTACGTATAATATGCTACACGAAAAACATAGAATCCGCAATTGAACATGTGGAAATGATTGCATAAAGGCAGAAAAAATATGATCGTAAATTGTTAGTTATTTTGTATTGCTTACAATAGATCTTAATATCTTCGCAGGATATATTTATTCTTTAAATAGTTGATTCATCATCTTATACATTATGTTTAAGTTACAAACACAACCAAGACCTTTTAAAGTACGTTTTTCATTTAAGATTCACATATTTAACATAAAACTATGTAGCTTTCCATTATCTCGTGAGAGATGTAGCTTTACATTCAATTGCTTTGCGTAATGTAAGAACTTTCAGGGTTTTTTAATAACATATCAAGCATTTTGTAGGTTTCGCAGTAATTTACACGTAAATCGAGGTGAAGGAAATAATAGTCGCTAAAATGCTTCGCATTAATTACTTTATATAACGGAAGATCTTTATTTTATGTCAAAGCATTTTATCTTTTTTAAAGAAATGTCTTGCTTAAAGATAAGTTCTTATATCGCCATTTATCTTTGTTTAACAGTGTGGACAGACTGTTAAGCGGTTCCGAATCTTTGTCTGATTTTACAGTAATGAAATGAAATTTCTGTCACGTGAACAAATGAATTACTAGCTTATCGGAATGCTAAAACTTGTTTAAACAGGAAGTAAATTTCAACTTTCTTTTTCAGTAGACGATCCATCAAAATATTTATAGGTATTATAAATATATTATTAATATTGATCATAAGTGAGTATAATCCGACTATTTGCAATAATTACGAGAAATTAAAACTATTTGTTAATGTTTTAATCGAAGAAAACGATTGAACGGACAGACAGGCGTTTCCGAATCTTTGTCGGTTTCGAATCGATATGCATGGGTGGATAGAAGAAATAGATCTTTTACTACAAGAACGGCAGTTTTTACCAACTGTATAGGATTTGAAATTAGATGAAAATTTAGATGATATTTCGATCATTTTAATTTAAATTTCCAACATTTCCAACTTATAGAAAATAAGGTTTTTTAATTCATAATATCGTGTTTAGCACATAATTCCACGTTGTAAGTCATGGATAAAATAACAAAATGTTTACAATTTCTATTGTAGTACATTTGTTATTATAAAGATTATATACAATTTTAAACTGTATATAAACCATTTCATTTCAGGATGTTTCACGCCCCTAGCCACTGGCACAATGTGTCACTACAGCTGGCAAGTGTGCTGGAGGATATTGGTATCAATGAGAGGATAGTGCTGAAGAGAAGGGAGAGAACTCTGCTGAGGGAGACGCTAGAGACAATCACGTACAGATTGATGGGCGATGAAATCTCTATGTTTAACTTCGGTAGTCAGTCAGAAGGGACAACCACTTTAGGAATAGACTCTGACACCGATTTTCTTGGCTGCTTTTATGATGTAAATGTGCCACAGGACTGGAGCGACTGGACACCTGGTGTGCTGAACCTGCTGATGCTCCAGGAAGAGAACACGCCACCAGGCTATTGTATGCTACAGGCGCTGAACAGGAACGTACCACTGCCAGTCACGGGGGTACCCGATGACGATTGTGCTTTATTCAGAGAGGACAAGGTAGTTATGAACAACACTTTTATCAACAGATTCATGATGGAAGGACAAATAAGAGATGGACCGTCAGCATCGTTCAGAGAACAGGAAGGATATAGAGCAGAAGATCTTGTTCTTGCACTTCCATGTAAGTCAATGCCGTTAGCAGTTAAACAATGGTTTAATGAGAAGATGCTGAGTGGGAAATTGTCGCCTGATATGATAAGATACATTCAAAGCAGTAAATGTTATGTTGTGCCTGTGGGAAGTAGTGACAGTGAATTTAAAGACTACGAATGGAGAATTTCGACTTCACATGCAGAAAGATGTGTAATGTTTAACATGAACATTACACAGATACAGTGCTATGTTCTGATGAAACTGATTCTTAAAACATATCTCAAATCTCCACGTGACAATGCTCTGTCTAGCTTCATGTGTAAAAACATTGTTTTACTGTTTATCCAACATGCTCACTCTGACATATGGCGACCAGGCAACTTGCTTGCTTTATTTGAACTGTGCCTGTTGAAGCTGCAACAGAGCATACAAAACGGATATTGTCCACATTTTATCATGAAACATAATTTAATGAGGAACAAGTTCTCTCCTGAAGACAAACGATGGCTGCTTGACAGAATACAGCATGTGATTGATTTACATGGGTGTGCTTTCCTCGGTGTGAGTATTGATGAACTCAGTTGTAGACTGCAGAGGAAGTTAAACGTTGTTCAAAGCGCGTGGTATAACGTTACATCTGCAGAAGATATTTCCAGAATAATTTCAGGAAACTTAACGAAACAACTAGCTTTGGATATAAGTCAGATTTGTCAAAATATTCTAAAAGATATATCCCTGCCAGAGGTAGTGAACGAATGTTTATCTACATTGACTACAGTCTACAAGCGAGGAAGCCTCTTAGAGCAAGCAGCATCATGTTTACTGACACCACTGATTTGTTCAACGCTTGGTACGATGAAAGCATCTAGCAGTATATACATGAGCCGGACTGTGTCACCTGAGGCTCTGACCTGGCTCTCTCTGGGTTTGGATTCGGACGTAACATCAAGCAGACTAAAATTAGCATCAGTATATTACTGTGTGGGTGACTGGTACAATACAGAAATAGTTCTCAGGAACGTTGAGGAGAAATATATTCCGAGTGGTGTAGAAAGTGTATGTGATTGCCATGAATTTCCCAAAACATTTTCAGTTCTGTTTGCAGAATATTCTAGAATTAACAACTTAAAATCTTACAAGGACATTTGCGCTTTTTGTTTAAAATTTCTCCCCAGTGAAATACACTGTGTGCCGCACGAGCTTCAGTACGAGATGTTCCGATCTACACCGGAAGACTTGGCATACAGAGGACGGTGGGACTACTGGATGGAGTGGTCCGTGGTGGATTCTCTCCCCTATCTCTACTTTCTGCAGTACAAGACATACGGGCATCTACAGAGATATGACGACCAGCAACAAGCACTGAACAACTTGATCAGAACAACATTCACAGAGAGGAACTTGGGTCACCGAGAAACGGCTCTGAACCTTCTCGGACAGTGTTATGGAGCAGGAAAACAGACACAAAGAGGCATTTCAGTGCTATACTATGTCTCTTAACATACGACCAAGAAATAATACAGCAAAGTTTCATATTTGCAGACTGTTACATTATTTGCTGAGGTCCAGGTAGGGCTTTAACAAAATTGGTGTTGAACAGAATCTGATCTGAAAAATAGTGTGAGTATCACATTGATGTGTTTTGTTCATTAAACGCGCAATGTTCCTAGTTTCGTATCAAGCACTAATAGTGTGGAATATATAACTATTATTTTCGGTAAAACATGACTTTTATGTTACCGACAGACCTACATTAACACAATTTAATATTAATATTTGTATTGTTTAAAACCACTAAATGTGTAATTTATAAAAAGAGGTAACTTCTTCAAGCGATAAGCAGACAGTCACGTGATACATTGTGAATATAATCAATAACTGTCGTATGGCAGATATGAGCGAAATTGTCTTTAATATTTGATTCAGTGATCAATACCCATCAAAACATAGTGATATCAAATGATAAAACTGTTTGCTGACAAACCATTTTTAATGACGTCATATAACATAGACATCTATTAAGGTAACATAACAATCTAATTGTGAACTTTTGTATTCGTACGCTGTGTGAACTGTCTGCAATCAAGTTATGCAAAATAACCGTAAATAAACATTGTATTTGGTGTTTATTTAGTTTAGAAACTTAACGTGATTGGGGTGTTACTAAAACGATCTACGTCTTGAAAGTGCCGTCTGATTCCCGCCTGGAGTGTCGATATGCAAAGCAGATGTCTAAATGCCAACCGGAAGAGTAGAAACACCGCCTTAAATATAGTTCCTACGAGAACAGATCATGTGCTTGAACGTGATATGGATTTTATGCATTCAAATGAGAAGGAAGCAACTGAGATCCATTAAATATTTAACTTGGGAAGAGTCGCGAAAATGACACTACTGAGTTTAGATTGTTGATATGACATCGTTATACAGTAACGGTTATAATGTTTCTCCCCTTTTTTCTGTTATATTTGTTATATACATGTAATGTATGAACAGTTTTAAATTGATATATCAGTTCAAAAGTCACAGGAAGAATTTATTCGGCGTTTAAAAAGTTCTTTCTTCAAATCAGACCACGAATGTACCACGGGCGACGCCTTGTTTTCCATGTTGTACTTAATGTTGCGGGTCTTATTCTTATGTTTATTCGATTTATATCTGATCGCAATTTCTCAATTGTTTTATCGATTTAATTGATATTAATGGGAATTATCATTATGAAAGAAATTCTATTTAACTATCTCATTTCGTGAAACAATCTTGAAGAAATAGACGAAAGCTTTGTGCAATTACTACAAAATTCAAAAATGTTTGGATCGAATTCTACTATTAAAACCAAAAAAAAACAAGTGACTTGATATAATTAAAATCTTGAACTACAAATATTGTATAACTTTCATTCCACAAAACTTTTCATAGTCATAAACATTCATTTTGCTTAAGGACTGCTGCGCTGTTTCAGTCAGACACGTGTTAAATGCACACATTGATTCTGTTATGTTAACATTTCTATTGCATCAAACCTACGAGAGATTAACACGTATACATGAATCTTTGGCTTAGAGTATGTCTTAAACTCTTTAAGATCAAAGACTGCCAGCACACACAATATATAGAAGTAAGATTTTATGGCCTCCTCTTTATGATTCGAACGACAAACCTCAAACAGATAAATACATGTACTAACACAATCTGATAAACTTTGGTATACGGTATACCGTTAGGTCAGCAGAACTTTTCATTATCATATCCTACAGTATATCTGTAAGTTCATACTCAATATAAAAGAGTATGCACAAACAATATTTTAAATAAATAAATAAAAATACTTAAAACATAATAAAAATGTTTTTCGTTTTGTTTTTATTTTGCGCTTCTTAAATAGACAGCCGAACCAATACTCCGACATTTCTCCCTGACGACGTTGATTTTGGAAAACAATTCTTTATAAAATGCTTGTCCCGATCATGATAATGATGGATGAACCGTAGCAAATCTCTCAAACTACCAGAAATCAAAATCAATTTGCAAGTGCATATTCTCGATTTTTTTAAGACAGTATCGACACCAAGAGCCATGATATATCTAGAACATGGTCACATATACGGCAAAAGAAGGAAAATGAATTCTTTGGAGAAAGATATGGAGAGATCTTCAAAATTAATGCATCGTTTGTCCAATTTCAAGAATCAGCCGGACAATTAATGATATGTACAGATCACTTGGGTTTATCGGTTTTGAACGGTCAATAGCCAACCTCATTAGCACAACATGTTTGCTACGTTGAGTTAAGGCCAGGTACTAGAGCACCCAAACTTCCAATTCTTTTCAGAAATAACACATTGTCATTGTGAATTATTTCAGACTTGTCCGAACAGATTAAGTAGTTAATTACCCGCAAAAACATGTATTTGCTAAAGAAAAGTAAAATATTGCAAATCAAAATAGATAGGGCTTAGCGGCGTGGACAGTTATCTGGATTTCCATTACTGCACATGAACAGGCTCAATCAAACCAAGCTTGCAATATTTTGATATTTTTCATGTTCAGTGGCTTTCAAAGTTCCCCGTTTCATATATTTATATAACCAAATACTATCTTACAGAAAGAACTATTTTTCTGGTGATCAGTACTCATCAAAGGAACTTGTTGATATTAAAATTGTAATATTTCAGGCCGCTAAGCCATATTTTAATGAACATGTTTGTCACATGACTGTCAAGGTAACTATAACGTACTATAGTTGCACAAATGGGTAATCGGGAGACAGTTTTGATAGCAAGTTCAAAGAGGAAATGTACAATCTATATCAGCTGTTTATCAGCTGATTAAATGAAACAAAATTGTATATAATGAAATGAAATAATATGATATGATAAATAACATAAACTTCAAAAATACGATCATATAAACTTTGAAAATATATATTTAATAAAAATCAAATTTCGAAGTGACAATTACTTTAACTGAAAAATGTTCTAATAACAAGGTTTAAGCGAAACGCAAGAAGTTGAAAACATTGTGTGAAAGTTATGGAAAGAAAAAAGCGAAGCAACTAGCGGCTTTAGTGAAAATTTTACCGTAAAATTACCTGTTGAAGTGTGGCGGCTAGCGGCCGAGAACGGCAGTGGATCTGCCAAAGGCCACGAGGTGAGGAATTATAACGTATATTTCTTTTTTCCAATCATTTCGCGTGGAACTGTATTATTTCCCGTGCAAAATGGCTATGTTTCGAAGTAAGTGATTTATTATTTAGCAGTCTTCAAATGTTGGAGTGTTAGGTAAAATACGATAGTACCTTTAAGAGATTTCTTTTTGTCTACATAATAAAGGGCATTTCATTAAATCTTGAATCATCCTAGGGGTCGTCGGAAACGAAGTACTAGCACTCACGGTGCTCAAAAATGTGTAATTTTGAACCATTGCAAATCCTTTATAGTTTACCTATGATTGCCAGTTCTATAACGGAATAAAGTGATCCAGCAGATCACTTGATAATATTTTCAGTTACATTCTGAAACGGTGTTGTCTTCGAAAATGCGGTAATTAATCCCTGTTAATGATTCAAATAGTGGGTTTGTACGTTCAGGCATTTTTAGAGGTTCCTAACGTTTGACAACTAAGCAGCCTGCATATATTTAGCAGCCTGGAGCCTAGAAGCATGTATTTAGCTGCATGGAGCCTAGAAGCAAGTATTTAGCAGCCTGGAGCCTAGAAGCATGTATTTAGCAGTCTGGCAGCTCGACAGATGCGATGTTATAACGTACATTTGAGCAATAATAGCATTGAAATTGCGTTTTTATATTCATGGTATCATATATTCTGACAATTTTGTGTTTACAACGTGAAGCCGAAGAGATCTCGTCCACAAACGCTGTTGTTGACATGTGATTGTCTGTTAATACAATATTAAATTTGTATGACATTTCTTCTTCATTTTTCGCAGCGTCATTAGAATAAATACCGTCAAGGACAGAACCATGGATAGTGCTGTTTCCAAATCAAATGACTAAGACTGAGACTAATTTCATAAACATGTACGAATTAAATCTATTTTACATGCATTTATATATATATATGTTTGTCAAAATTTTCAATTTCAAGTTTTGCATTTTCTTAAGAATATTGTATCGCAATATATATATATATATAAAAACGCGTTCTTGAATAAAACTATAAACATTTTCTATGGTGCTAAAAACTCGATGCAAGGCTGCCATGATGCCAGGCTGCTTACTTCGTGCTGCCAATCGGCCATATTGATAATGCGTGATAAGTTGATATTTGTTTAACTACATTATCGCACATCAGTTATTTTCTTTTTTTGTGTCGACACAGGAGTACCGCGCGAGTTTACATTTTTGCTATAAAGCAATTTTCTGAAATCGATTTAATGAGATTTTGTGAGGAAAAACATACTGGAAACAAGGAAAGCGTCATAAAAATGTACGAAAAAAATCTACTGTATTGAAGTTCTAATTTTTAAATTTTTATTTTTTGCAGTTTCTGAAAATATGAAAAAACGAAATATTTATAACATGCGATTTTGAAAGAAAATCGCGCTATTTCAAACATCATAATTATCAACATCGAGACCTTAACTGCACGTTGTCAATCCGCTATCTTAAAGGTGCTAGAATACAAACACCATGAACACGCCGAAGGCTGCCAGGCTGTCAAGCTGCAACCTCAGCACTACAAAGCTGCTTGGCTGATTTCCTATATCCGTGACAAAGTTAAGGCTTAAGGCTGCTAGAAAATTTCACGTTCTAGTAGTCTAGAGAATAAGGAATATTTTAAGGTTCATCTCATTTTAGATAAGTATATAGTGTTCTTAGAAATCGATAAATTTGCATTTCAGACAATTTCTACATTCTTATACTGCTTATTTTAAGTTACTGGTCTGTCGGGCTGCTAGGCTGCATAACAACAGTCCAACATCCTACAGAAAAAGTTGATATTCAATTTTATTTCAGATAAGCTAACATACCCTAAAATGTGATTTAAAAGCATTTCAGGCCGTATTGGTCGCTAATATTAGTCTACTTGGCATTAAGACTTGCACTCAGGGGCCCCTTCGCTGCCAACATTACGAAAATCATTTCAGTTCATTTTCATAGATATTAATTGTAAAAGTTTTGTTATATATAAATACATCTTTTTTCAGAATGTTTCGCGCCCCCAGCCACTGGCACAATGTGTCACTTCATCTGGCAAGTGTACTGGAGGATATTGGTATCAATGAGAGGATAGTGCTGAAGAGAAGGGAGAGTTGTCTGCTGGGGGAGACGCTGATGACAATCACTCTCAGTTTGAAGGGCGGAAACATCTCTGTATTTAAATTCGGTAGTCAGTCAGAAGGGACTACCACTGTAGGACTAGACTCTGACACCGATTTTCTTTTCTGCCATAATAATGTAAATGTGCTACATGACAGGAGCGAATGGACACCTGAGTTAGGGAACCTCCTGATTCTCCAGGAAGAGAACACGCCACCAGGCTATTGTAAGCTACAGCTGTTGTACGGAGACGCACCTCTCCCTGTCACGGAGGTACCTAATGACAGGTATGCTCTATACACAGGAGACAAGGTGATCATGAACAACACTTACATCAACGAAGCCATGATCGAAGGACAAATAAGAGAAGGACCGTCAGGATCGATAAGAGAACAGAAAGGATATATGGCAGCAGATCATGTTTATGCTTTGCCATGTAAGTCAATGCCGTTAGCAGTTAAACAATGGTTGAATGAACAGTTGCGGAATGGGAAATTGACGCCTGATATGATAAGATACATTCAAAGCAGTAAATGTTATGTTGTGCCTGTGGGAAGTAGTGACAGTGAATTTAAAGATTATGAATGGCGGATTTCGACTTCGCATGCAGAAAGATGTGTAATGTTTAACGTTTACATTACACAGCTTCAGTGCTATGTTCTGATAAAATTGATTCTTAAAACATTTCTTAAATCTCCCCATGACAATGCTCTGTCTAGTTTTATCTGTAAAAACATTGTTTTACTGTGTATCCAACATACTCATTCTGACATATGGCGACCAGAAAACCTACTTGCCCTATTTGAAATGTGTCTGTTGAAGCTACAAGAGAGCTTACACAATGAATATTGTCCACATTTTATCATCAAACATAATTTAATGAGGAACAAATTCTCTGCTGAAGACAAACGATGGCTGCTTGACAGAATACAGCAGGTGATTGATTTACATGGATGTGCTTTCCTTGGTGTGACGATTGATGAACTCGGTTGTAGACTTCAAATGAAGTTATGCGTTGTTCACAGCGCATTGTATAATATTACAACGGCTGAAGATATTTCTAGAAGAATTTCAGGAAATTTAACGAAACAGCTAGCTTTGGATTTAAGTATGGCGCATAATTATATTCTGAAAAATTTATCCCCGCCGGATGTATTGAACGAATGTTTAGCTAAATTGACAGCAATCTACCGGCGAGGAAGCTGCTTAGAGCAAGCAGCATCATGTTTACTGACACCACTGCTTTGTTCAACGCTTGGTACGATGAAAGCATCTAGCAGTATATACATGCACCGGAGTGTTTCACCTGAGGCTCTGACCTGGCTCACTCTGGGGTTGGATTCGGATGTTGCATCAAGTAGACTTAAACTAGCATCAGTATATTACTGTGTGGGTGATTGGTACAATGCAGAAATAGTTCTCAGGAACATTGAGGAGAAATATATTCCGAGTGTTGTAGAAAATATTTGTGGGTGCTATGAATTCCCCAGAACGTCTTCAGTACTGTTTGCAGAATATTCCAGAATTAACAACTTAAAATCTTACAAGGACATTTCTGCTTTTTGTGTAAAGTTTCTACCCAGTGAAGTACACTGTGTGCCGCACGAGTTGCAGTACGAGATGTTCCGATCTACACCGGAAGACCTACCATACAGAGGATGGAGAGACAACTGGATGGACTGGGCTGTGGTGGATTCTCTCCCCTATCTGTACTTTCTCCAGTACAAGACAAACACGCGTCTCCAGAGATATGACGACCAGCAGCAAGCACTGAACAACTTGATCAGAACCACATTCACAGGGAGGAATTTCGGTCACCGAGAAACCGCTCTGAACCTTCTCGGACAGTGTATGGAACAGGAAAACAGATATAACGAATCGTTTCAGTGCTATACGATGTCTCTTGACATTCGACCAAGAAATAATGTAGCAAAGTTTCATATTTGCAGACTGTTACATTATTTGCTGAGGTCCAGGTAGGGCTTTAACAAAATTGATGTTGAACAGAATCTAATCTGAAAAATAGTGTGAGTATCACATTGATGTGTTTTGTTCATTAAACGCGCAATGTTCCTAGTTTCGTATCAAGCACTAATAGTGTGGAATATATAGCTATTATTTTCGGTAAAACATGACTTTTATGTTACCGACAGACCTACATTAACACAATTTAATATTAATGATTGTATTATTTAAAATCACTAAATGAGTAATCTATAAAAAAGAGGTAATGTCATTAAGCGATAACTAGAGAGTCACGTAATACATTGTGCATATAACCAGTAACTGTCGTATGGCAGATATGAGCGAAATCGGTCTTAATATTTGATTCAGTGATCAATACCCATCAAACATGTTGATATCAAATTAATAAAACTGTTTGTTGACAAACCATTTAAAATGACATAATATAACATGTACCTTAGTCTGTTAAGGAAACATTACAATTGAATTTTGAACTTTTGTCTTCGTACGCGGCGTAAACTCTCTGCAATAAAATCGTAAATCAAACATGGTATTTTATGCTTATATAATTTTGAAAATAAACGTGATTGGTGTGTATGAAACGATCCACGTCTTGAAGTGTCTATATGCAAAGCAGATGTCTAACTGCCAGCCGGAAGATTAGAAACTCCGCTTTATGGAAATACTTGAGACATGAACTTAGACCAAACATGTGATCGGGGAATTTTATGCATTAAATGCAAAGGAAGCAACTAAGATCCATTAATTATTTGAACTTTGGAAGAGTCGCGAAAATGACACTACTGAGTTAAGATTGCTAATATGAAAATGTTCTACAGTTACGGTTGTAATTTTTCTCCCCCAGTTGTTAGTAGCCATGAGCATTTTTAGTGTTTTTTCTGTTGTATTTGTTATATACTTGTATGAACAATTTAAAATTAATATATCTATACAAAAATTACAGGAAGAATTCAGTGGGCGTTCCAAACATTCATGTATAACAGGCGCCGCCATGTTTATAATGATGTACCTACTTTCGTGTCTCTTATTTTTATATCTGATCGGAATTGTTTTAATCGATGTGATTTATACAAATGAGAATTATAATTATGAAAAAAATACAATTGATTTGTTTGTTTGTTTGTTTGTTTGTTTCGGGTTTTAACGCCTGGTTTCAACAGCTAGGTTATATCCCGGCGGTCAGTCCACCTAACCGGTGTTCCTGGGTCTCCAACCAGTACTAACCAATTTCTCCGCAAGCGACTGACTGCTTCCTCACTTGAATCAGAGGTGAGGGACAAATGACCCTCAGACGCAATGTCCGAGTTCAATTGTTACGGAGAAATTTTTTCCCGCCTCGGCTGGGGATCGAACTCACGACCCCTGGATTGACAGTCCGATGCTCTACCAACTGAGCTAGCCGGGCGGGGCAAAATACAATTGAACAAACTGACGTCGTGAAATTCGATGAATATGAAATACAAAATGTAGAACATTGAAGAAATAGATAAAAACTTTGCGTAATTACTTCAAAATCTAACAACGTTTGGATCGATTCTACAATCAAATCCGAAATTATAACAAGGGACTTCATAAAAAGATGAAATATGTATATCAGGAATCGCCACATTCAGAAAAAACAGCATTCCCACACAGTCAAAAAGAAGAGAGGGAGAGAGCATGGTTAATAAAATGATAAGTTTCAAAAGAGACACCACTAACAATTAAAAAAAATGAGAACCCGGGGGGTTACCGCCTTAGAACAGTCAGTGGCAAATCACATTGCCACTGGGGGTTTAAACCAGGTTCTATGGTGCACCAACCTCACACTTGCCCCAACAGGTTCTCATATCACAAAACAAATACAAGTTATCTTGGTGAAACAACTCCAATCTACTTATTGGCTCAACAATGTTGCATGCAAAGCACACACAAACATATAAAACATAAGAATCTAATAGTTAAAATCTAGAACTATAAATGTTGTATAACTTTAATTCCACAAAACCTTTCATAGTCAAACACATTCATTTTGCTTAAGGACTGCTGCGCTGTTTCAGTCAGACACGTGTTAAATTCACACCTTGTTTGTGTGATGCTTACATTTATATTGCATCAAAACATACAAGAGATTAACACATATACATGAATTTCTGACTTATAGTATGTCTTAAACCCATTAATGACTGCCAGAACACACAATATTTTGAAGTAAGATTTTATGGCCTTCTCTTTATGATTCGAACGACAAACCTCAAACAGATAAATACATGTACTAACACAATCTGATAAACTTTGGTATACGGTATACCGTTAGGTCAGCAGAACTTTTCATGATCAAATCCTATATCTGTAAGTTTATACTCAGTAGATTATGCACACATATTTTGTTTAAAAAAAAATAAATAAAATACTCAGTTCTAGATATGTTTTGTTATTCGTTTTGTTTTTATTTTGCGCTGCTTAAGTAGACAGCCGAACCAATACTCCGACATTTCTCCCTGACGACGTTGATTTTGGGAAACAATTCTTTACAAAATGCTTGGCCCGATCATGATAATGAATGCTGAACCGTAGCAAATCTCTGAAACTACCAGAAATCTCATTCAATTTGCATATGCATATTCTCGAGTTTTTAAGACAGTATCGACACCAAGAACCCTGATATATCTAGAACATGGTCACATATACAGCATAAGAAGGAAAATTAATTTTTGGGAGAAAGATATGGAGAGATCTTCAAAATTAATGCATCGTTTGTCCAATTTCAAGAATCAGCCGGACAATTAATGATATGTACAGAGCACTTGGGTTTATCGGTTTTGAACAGTCAATAGCCAACCACAGTAGCACAACATGTTTGCTACGTTGAGTTAAGGCCAGGTACTAGACCGCCCAAACTTCCGGTTCTTTTCAGAAATTACACATTGTCATTGTGAATTATTTCAGACTTGTCCGAACAGATTAAGTATTTAATTACCCGCAAAAACATGTATTTGCTAAAGAACAGTTAAATATTGCAAATCAAAATAGATAGGGCTAAGCGGCGTGGACAGTTATCTGGATTTTCATTACTGCACATGAACAGGCTCAATTAAACCAAGCCTGCAATATTTTGATATTTGTCATGTTCTGTGGCTTTCAAAGTTCCCCGTTTCATATATTTATATAACCAAATACTATCTTACAGAAAGAACTATTTTTCTGGTGATCAGTACTCATCAAAGGAACTTGTTGATATTAAAATTGTAATATTTCAGGCCGCTAAGCCATATTTTAATGAACATGTTTGTCACATGACTGTCAAGGTAACTATAACGTACTATAGTTGCACAAATGGGTAATCGGGAGGCAGTTGTGATAGCAAATTCAAAGAGGAAATGTACAAACTATATCAGCTGTTTATCAGCTGATTAAATGAAACAAAATTGTATATAATGAAATGAAATAATATGATATGGTAAATAACAAAAACTTCAAAGATACGATCATTTTGACTTTGAAAATATATAATTAATAAAAATCAAATTTCGAAGTGACAGTGATTTTAACTGAAAAATTTTCTAACGACAAGGCGTTAGCGAAACAAAAGAAGTTAAAGACATTGTGTAAAAAGTTATGGAAAGAAAGAAAGCGAAGCAACTAACGGCTTTAGTGAAAATTTCACCATAAAATTATCTGCCGAAGTGTGGCGGCTAGCGGCCGAGAACGGCAGTGGATCTGCCAAAGGCCACGAGGTGAGGAATTATAACGTATTTTTTTAATCATTTCGCGTGGAACTGTATTATTTCCTGTGCAAAAATGGCTATGTTTCGAAGTAAGTGATTTATTATTTTGCAGTCTTCAAATTTTGGAGTGTTAGGTCAAATATTATAGTACCTTTAAGAGATTTCTTTTGGTCTACATAATAAAGGGCATTTCATTAAATCTTGAACCATCTTAGGGGTCGTCGGAAACGAAGTACTAGCACTTACGGTGCTCGAAAAATGTGTAATTTTGAATCATTGCAAATCCTGTATAGGTTACCTATGATTGCTAGTTCTATAACGGAATAAACTGATCCAGTCGATCACTGGATATTATTTTCAGTTTCATTCTGAAACGGTGTTGTCTTCGACAATGCGGTAATTAATCCCTGTTAATGATTCCAATCGTGAGTTTGTACGTTTAGGCATTGTCAGAGGTTCCTAACGTTTGACAACTAAGCAGCCTGAAGTTGGCGGCCTGGATGTCTGACGTAGGCAGCCTAGCAGCGTAATGTTAGCGATAAAAATAAACAATACGGAAAACGGCATGCAATAAATTAACACGCTTATGTAGGCTTCTTGATTAAATTGGCAGCAAATATCCTAAACACTCGTAGTAAAGTTAGTTACGGATATAAAATTTACCAAAAAGGTCTGAAATGCGTTCAAATCACTTTCTAAGGACACTAAAAGGTAACTTATATGAAACAAATATTAAATAAAATCAGTTAATTTCTATGCTTATGAATATATAGCACACACACAGGTAAGATTTCTGTTTTGTGTAGACAGTTTTGAAATTGTTGCAATAAACCAGTATTCGCGGCAGAAAATTGCTCGCGAATTTTCATGCATTGTTAGGGAGCATTTCCATGTTAAATTCGAAAAAAATTCAAGGCAATCAGAAAAGTGAGGGGTTCTCGAATGCTCGAAAGCTAAAACCATTGGTTTGGGTAGTTTGTTTCGCTTACAGTCACATTTTTGTGCAAACTAAAACAGAATTTATATTTAAATATCCTAATTCCCATGCCCTTTAATGTGAGAAATACTTCTTGCCAAATCCATATTTTAAACGTTAGGTTGGCAGCCTATCAGTCTTGAAGCGTGCATTTGGTAGCAGTCTAGCTGCCTGGCAGCGTGAAGTTAGCAGCCTAGCAGCGTGGCGGCGTGAAGTTAGCAGTTTGACAACGAAACGTAGACATCCTAGCAGATAAGATAGAAACATGTATTTAACAGCCTGGAGCCTAGAAGCATGTATTTATCGGCCTGGAGCCTAGAAGCATGTTTTTAGCTGCCTGGAGCCTAAAAGCATGTATTAAGCAGTATTGAGCCTAAAAGCATGTATTAAGCAGCCTGGGGCTTAGAAGCATGTATTTAGCAGTCTGGAACATAGAAGCATGTATTTAGCAGCCTGGAACCTAGAAGCATGTATTTAGCAGCCTGGAACCTAGAAGCATGTATTTAGCAGCCTGGAACCTAGACGCACGTATTTGGAAGCCTGGAGCCTAGTAGCATTATTTAGCAGCTTGGAGCCTAGAAGCATGTGTTTAGCAGCATGTAGCCTAAAAGCATGTATTTAGCAGCCTTGAGCCTAAACGCATGTATTTAGCAGCCTGAGGCTTAGAATCATGTATTTAGCAGCCTGGATCCTAGAAGCATGTATTTAGCAGCCTGGAGCCTAGAAGCATGTATTTAGCAGTCTGGAGACTAGAAGCATGTAAAATAATATAGGAGCCTAGAAGCATGTTTTAGCAACCTGGAGCCTAGAAGCATGTATTTTGCAGCCTGGAGCCTAAAAACATGTATTTTGCAGCCTGGAGCCTAGAAGCATGTCTTTAGCAGCTGAAGCCTAAAAGCATGTAATTAGCAGCCTGGGGCTTAGAAGCATGTATTTAGCAGCCTGGAGCCTAGAAGCATGTATTTAGCAGCATAGCGCCTAGAAGCATGTATATAGCAGCCTGGAGCCTAGATGCATGTATTTAGCAGCCTGGAGCTTAGAAGCATGTATAAATCAGCCTGGAGCCTAGAAGCATGTATTTAGCAGCCTGGAGCCTAGAAGCATGTATTTTGCAGCCGGGCAGCTCGACGGATGTGATGTTATAACGTACATTTGAGCAACAATAGCATTGCGTTTTTATATTCATGTTATTATATATTCTGACTTTTTTGTGTTTACAACGTGAAGCCGAAGAGATCTCGTTCACAAAAGCTGTTGTTGACATTTGATTGTCTGTTAATACAATATTAAATTTGTATGACATTTCTTCTACATTTCTCGCAATGTCTTTAGAACAAATATCGTCAAGGACAAAACCATGGATAGTGCTGTTTCCAAATCAAATGACTTAAATTGACACTAGTTTCATAAACATGTACGAATTAAATCTTTTCACATTCATTTATATGTTCGTCAAAATTTTAAATTTCAAGTTTTGCGTTTTCTTAAAAATATTGTAACGCAAAATATATATAGAAACGCGTTCTTGAATAAAACTATAAAAATGTTCTATGGTGCGAAAAACTCGATGCAAGGCTGCCGATTTTCTTAGCTGCTATAATAAAGTAAATGTGCTACACGACTGGTGCGACTGGACACCTGGTGTGCTGAACCTGCTGATGCTCCAGGAAGAGAACACGCCACCAGGCTATTGTATGCTACAGGCGCTGTACACGGACGAACCTCTCCCTGTCACGGAGGTACCCGATGATAAATATGCTTTATACAGAGGAAACAAGGTTATTTTGAACAACACTTATATCAACAAAATCATGATCGAAGGACAAATAAGAGATGGACCGTCAGGATCGTTCAGAGAACAGAAAGGATATATGGCACAGGATAGTGTTCTTGCCTTTCCATGTAAGACAATGCCGTTAGCAGTTCAACAATGGTTGAATGAACAGGTACTGAGTAGGAAATTATCTTCTGATATGATAAGATACATTAAATGCAATAAATGTTATGTTGTGCCTGTGGGAGGTAGTGACAGTGAATTTAAAGATTATGAATGGCGAATTTCGACTACACTTGCAGAAAGATGTGTAATGTTTAACGTTAAAATTACACAGTTACAATGCTATGTTCTGATGAAATTGGTTCTTAAGACATATCTCAAATCTCCCCGTGACAATGCTCTGTCTAGTTTCATGTGTAAAAACATTGTTTTACGTTGTATACAAAATACTGACTCTGACATTTGGCGTCCAGAAAACTTACTTGCTTGTTTTGAATTGTGCCTGTTTAAGCTACATGAGAGCATACAATATGGATATTGTCCACATTTTATCATGAAACATAATTTAATGAGGAACAAGTTCACTGCTGAAGACAAAAGATGGCTGCTTGACAGAATACAGCAGGTGATTGATTTACAAGGATGTGCTTTCCTCGGTGTGACGATTGATGAACTCAGTTGTAGACTTCAAATGAAGTTATGCGTTGTTCACAGCGCATTGTATAATATTACAACGGCAGAAGATATTTCTAGTAGAATTTCAGGAAATTTAACGACACAACTAGCTTTGAATTTAAGTATAACGCATAATGATATTCTGAAAAATATATCCCAGCCGGATGTATTGAACGAATGTTTATCTTCATTGACAACAATCAACTCGCGAGGAAGCTACTTAGAGCAAGCAGCATCATGTTTGCTGACACCACTGATTTGTTCTACGCTTGGTACGATGAAAGCATCTAGCAGTATATACATGCACCGGAGTGTTTCACCCGAGGCTCTGACCTGGCTCACTCTGGGTTTGGATTCGGATGTTGCATCAAGTAGACTTAAACTAGCATCAATATATTACTGTGTGGGTGACTGGTACAATACACAAATAGTTCTCAGGAACGTTGAGGAGAAATATACTCCGAGTGTTGTAGAAAATGTTTGTAGTTGCTATGAATTCGCCAAACCATATATCTTCAAACTGTTCGAAGAATATTCTAGAATTCGCAAATTAAAATCTTTCAAGAACATTTCTGCTTTTTGTGTAAAGTTTCTTCCCAGTGAAATAAACTGTGTGCCGAATGAGCTACAATACGAGATGTTCCGATCAACACCGGAAGACCTTCCATACAGAGGACGGCTAGACGGCTGGATGGACTGGGCTGTGGTGGATTCTCTCCCCTACCTGTACTTTTTGAAGTACAATACATACACGCGTCTCCAGAGATATGACGACCAGCAGCAAGCACTGAACAACTTGATCGAAACCACATTTACAGGGAGGAATTTCGGTCACCGAGAAACAGCTCTGAACCTTCTCGGACAGTGTATGGAGCAGGAAAACAGATATAACGAGGCGTTTCAGTGCTATGTGATGTCTCTTAACATACGACCAAGAAATAATACAGCCAAGTTTCATATTTGCAGACTTTTAAATTATTTGCTGAGATCCAGGTAGGGCTTTAACAAAATTGATGTTAAACAGATTCTGAATTTAAAAATAGTGTGAGTATCACATTGATGTGTTTTGTTTATGAAACGTGCAATGTTCCTTGTTTCGTATCAAGCACTAATAGTGTGGAATATATAACTATTATTTTCGGTAAAACATTACTTTAATGGTATCAACAGACATACATTAACGCAATTTAATATAAATGATTGTATTGTTTAAAATCACTATATAAATAATCTATAAAAGAGGTAATGTCATCACGCGATAATTAGACTGTCACGTGATACATTGTGAATATATATTCAATAACTGTCGTATGGCAGATATGAGCAAAATCGGCCTTAATATTTGATTCAGTGATCATTACCCATCAAAACATTCTGATATCAAATTGATAAAACTGTTTGCTGACAAACCATTTAAAATGATGTAATGTAACCATATGTACCTCTATTAAGGAAACATTACAAAGAGATCAAGGATTGCTATACCACACAAATCATAGCTTCCTCATTCTGATTCGCATAACGCCCCTTAAACAGACAAATACATTGTACAGACACAATCCGATAAATATTCGTGTACCATTAGACCTGCGCATTATATGTTGATTATCATAATTATCTTGTATCAGTTAATGAATACTCCAAAGATTATGTGCAGATAATTATTTAAAATAAATACAGTCAGATCTATATTATTTGTTTTCGTTTTGCTATAATGGACAGCCGAACATGTTCCAGTTCTCCGAAACTTATCCCGGAAGACATTGATCTTGAGAAACAATACTTCACAACGCTCGGCATTGATCACGTGACCGCTGAGTCGGAGCAAACCTCTATAATTATCCACTATCATTACCAGTCTCGGACACTTATCCTGGAAGACATTGATCTTGAGAAACAATACTTTACAACGCTCGGCATTGATCACGTGACCGCTGAGTCGGAGCAAACCTCTATAATTATCCACTATCATTACCAGTCTCGGACACATATCCTGGAAGACATTGATCTTGAAAAACAATACTTAACAACGCTCGGCATTGATCACGTGACCGCTGAGTCGGAGCAAACCTCTATAATTATCCACTATCATTACCAGTCTCGGACACTTATCCTGGAAGACATTGATCTTGAAAAACAATACTTAACAACGCTCGGCATTGATCACGTGACCGCTGAGTCGGAGCATACCTCTATAATTATCCACTATCATTACCAGTCTCGGACACTTATCCTGGAAGACATTGATCTTGAAAAACAATACTTAACAAAGCCCGGCATTGATCACGTGACCGCTAAGTCGGAGCAAACCTCTTTAATTATCCTCTATTAGTACCAGTTCTCTGACACTTATCCCGGAAGACATTGATCTTGAGAAACAATGCTTAACAAAGCCCGGCATTGATCACGTGACCGCTAAGTCGGAGCAAACCTCTATAATTATCCTCTATCAGTACCAGTTCTCCGACACTTATCCCGGAAGACATTGATCTTGATAAACAATACTTCACAAAGCCCGGCAATGATCACGTGACTGCTTAGGTGAAGCAAATCATTAAAATCTCATTTCAGCAAACCCGCCTGTGCATGTATTCAATTTATGGATATAGTATCACAACCGAGGACCATGACATATGATCGCAGATCAAAGTCACGCATAGGATAAAATAAGTTAATGACTTTCCGGGACTATTTGAAGAAGGGTAGGAAGAGATCGGCAATTTCCAATTTTAAGACAATTTATGACAGCAAACCATGTTAATGCAAGGTTTCAAAGCTGCCCAAACTCCAGGTTCTATTCCGTAATTTACACATTTCCATTATGAATGATTTCCAGCCGTAGACACGACAGAATTTCATTCAAAACATGAATAGGCCTGCGCAAAAAGTAACGAATGCCGACACAAAATAGATAGAGCTAAGCGGCTAGATCAGTGATATGGATTTCCACTACTGCTCATGTGCAAGATCAAATAATCCGAGCCTGCACTGTTTTCATTATTGTCAGGTTATATGGATTTAAATGTTCCTTTTTTTCATTTATTTATATAACCAAGCATGACCTTATGGGAGATCGGATCGCATGAAATATTTTACTGATAATTAGTACTCATTAAAGGAACTTGGTGATATCAAAATGTTAAACTTCATGCCGATGAACCATATTTAAACTAACATGTTCGTCACGTGACTGTCAAGTTAACGATAACCTACTAATGTTGCACAAATGTGTTATCGGTAGAGAGCTGTGACAGCAATTTCAAAGATGAAATGAACGAATTATATCAGCTATTATCAGATGTTAAACTGACACAATATAGATAAATATATACTAGTGGACAAAAGTCTTGTCCGGTATGGTTTTCAATAATATGTATCTTTTGAAACCGAGAAACCTCAATTTCTCATTGCTCTACCGGCATGAATTTGGTATCAATAGAACGAAAACATTTCTATGCATTCAATGAAAAAAAGAATTTCAGAATTTAGGCCACTACTGCCGGTAAAGTAATGTGTTGAAAATTGACATGCAAAAAATTTCCAATCTTCCTACAGGACAAGACTTTTGCCCCTTAGCATATAATGCGTAAATGAAAATGTTATGCTCAAATATACATCAAACGTTTTGACTTAAATATATATTTAATAAAATGGGTTATCAGCAAGCAGTTGCGATATCAAGATCAGGGGTGCGTGCATTAAAATGTTATTCTCGGGGACTTTAAATATACAGCAAACGCTCGTTTTGGTTCACCTTAAATACATCTTATTATTACACTATATATAATTGGAAGAAATCAAAGTGAAGAGAGAAGGATACTCAGAGTATAGCTATTTTACTGTTCAAACAGCATGGCTTTAACGAATAGGACGTAAGGCCGTCTGCATTGTTTCAACTGAGTGCAGGTTATAGCGAAAACAACAACGAAGAAACAATGAGTATTAATGAAACGGGATATTATCACAAATGTACCTGTCGTTGTGTAGAGGCTAGCGATGAAGTACCTCCGTGGATTCATTATAAAAGGCCACGAGGTAAAGGAAAAAAAAGTTATTTTTTAAATTAAATAATCGTGAAAAAGTATTATTTCATTTGAGATTATGACTTTGATTTCAAGTAAGTGTTTTAATGTTGCGCACTCCGTTTAAATTCTGCAATGATCGGCCCAGCATGTTTACTTTTAAGATAAATTGCTTTCTTTGCATACAGAAAGTAGAGCATTTCATTAAATAATGGAACTCGTTGGGGTTTCCTTGGAACTCAGTATCGACACCTACGGTTCTCAATTGTAAATTTTAGCCAAGAGCAATAATGCTATAGGTTACCTATTATTACTAGTTCTATAGCGGAATAAAATGCTCCAGATCTCCCTTAGTAATATTTTCTGCTACCTTGAATCCTTGTTTGTGTATATGAAAATGCGGTAATTACGTAGTTCCTGTTAATAATTACGTCAGTAAGTTTGTATACTAACAGAGGTTATTAAAGTTGGCATCCGAGTAGTCTGAAGTTGGCAGGCAATTTGTCTTGTGTTATGCATACATGCTATTATATTCGATCTCTTGCTAGAACTTTCTAGAATGTAGCTAAGAAAGGGTTAAGTCATTGTAGAAGTATCTTCAATATGCATTTAAACATATATGCTGTTTGCTATTATTGATTTTTCAAGATTGTTCTAGAATGTGCATGTACGGTAAGCTGTTCTATATTTAGACATGGAAAACCCCTATGCTTTATGTAATCATTTAGCATGATAAATATAGACTTGCTGGTATATTCTGGAAGTATATTTGATGGAGAAATTGTCTGAAGATTCTAGAAGCTTCTTTGGTAATATATATAATCGGATATCTGAAGCTGTTTTTGTTGGCATTCACGGATATAATTAATAAGTTATAACTTCTAAAAGAAGATTATTCAACAAACGTGTTGTAATTATTTTGGCTTTCTATATTGGAACTTCAGGATTTTCGGACAGTGATTTCAAAGTGATAATTCAGGATCAGAGGACTGTAACATTTAAATATTGGACAAACTGTGGACAATTTAGGACTTTACTTTAAAATTGTGTGGAAATATAGCTGTATAAGGTATTGTAAATTTTACTTGTTTATTGATTGTTTAATAAAATATATTTGTGTAATACTTGCTGTTGGTGATCATTCTGTTCGAATACCTGGTCGTAACAGAATTTGGGGGCTCGTCCGGGATCTGAACATTTTTATTCACACAAATTTAATTGTCGTTTTTAACCCTTTGAAAGTATTTCTTATAAATTTATACATAATTCTTGTAGTCAGCAGCAAGTAATCATGAGTTTTGAAATAGAAGCTTTTGAGAGTTCTCCCTCCCAGGAGATGTTAGCATTGGCCAAAAAGACTGACTTGCTCAATCTTGCAAAACATTATGGTTTAGCTGAAGCTAAATCTTCTATGCGCAAGCAGGAAATTATGAACATTTTGATTGACTTTTTGATTGATGAAGAAATAGTAGATGAGTCTTATCTTGCTTTAAAAAAAAGAAGTATCCTTCTCACATGAATCAAAGTTAGATGAATTAAGATTAAAATTACAATTTGATTTGGAAAACAAAAAATTAGAAATGTCATTATTGAGAGAACAAAAAGAGAGAGAACAAAAAGAAAGAGAACTTGCATTAGAAAGAGAAATGTCATTATTGAGAGAACAAAGAGAGAGAGAACAAAAAGAAAGAGAACTTGCATTAGAAAGAGAGAAGATAATACAAAAGGAAAAAGAACTTTCATTAGAGAGAGAAAGGTTAGCATTTGAAAGAGAGAAAGCTGAAAGAGATTCGCATATAAAGGAATTAGAAATTCAAGAAAGAGCACGTCAGTCTGAGGCAGCACGCACTGATGTTACAAAATATTTTAAAGCAATACCACCATTTCAAGAAAAGACAGTAGATGACTATTTTGTTTCATTTGAAAAAGTTGTTGAAAAACTGAAAGTTGACAAAGGGCAGTGGACTTTGCTTTTATCAACTGTTCTTGTTGGCAAAGCTGCTAAAACATACAATTCTCTGTCTGTTGCTCAGACTTCTGACTATGAGTTAGTTAAAGAATTGATTCTTAAGGCGTATGAGCTTGTTCCGGAATCTTACAGGCAACGCTTTAGGAACTGCCGGAGAGAATCTGGGCAAACTCATGTAGAATTTGCAAGAGAAAAGGAAAAATTATTTGATAGGTGGTGCACATCTAAGAAAATTGACAAAGATCATGAACGTCTGAGACAACTTATGCTAGTAGAAGAATTCAAAAACTGCATTCACTCTGATATAAAAACTCACATTGATGAACGCAAAGTTGACATTTTAGAAGAAGCTGCAAAGTTGGCAGATGAATATGCATTGACTCACAAGAATATATTTTCAAATAAATCAAAGTCCAGTTTTGATAGTTCTAAGCCAAACTATGGTGGTAAATATGGGCCATCAAATTCTTTTGATAAATCAGGGTCACAGAATTCTAATGAAAACTCTGGATCAACTGATAGTTCAAGTGTGTCGAAATCAAAGCCAACCAATGACACAAAACCTCAGTCCCCTTTGCCAGAAAAGGTTTGCAATTATTGCAAGAAACCGGGACATGTTATTTCTGAATGTTTCAGGTTGAAACGCAATCAACAACGTCGTGAGACAGCCAAACCGACTGGGCTCACTACTTCAAGGTCAAGACCCAATTCTTTTGTCAGAGTAAATGACATTTCTATGTTCAAAGAGCCAAATTCTGACTCTACTATGGAGATTTTTGAGCCATTCTTAACAGAAGGTTCAGTTTCACTGTTAGGTGATTTATACCCACCTACCCCTATTAAGATTTTAAGAGATACAGGGGCTTCCCAATCTCTTATTTTAGCAGATGTTCTGCCTTTTTCAGAAGATTCCTCTTCAGGGACAAGTGTCCTTATTCAGGGTGTAGAGTGTGGATTTAAAAATGTTCCTCTCCATAATATCCATTTAAAATCAGATTTGGTTACTGGGAGAGTTTTTGTGGGCTTGACATCTTCATTACCATTTAAAGGTGTTCATTTGTTACTAGGCAATGACCTAGCAGGGGACAAGGTTAGGGTAGATCCTATCGTAACTGACTCTCCTTCAGTAGATCAATCAATTGATCCAGTCGAGCAGGAAATGCCTGATCTTTATCCTTCATGTGCAGTTACTAGGGCTATGGCAAAGAAAGCCGTTCAGAATGACAATTCAGACCTTTACTTATCTGACACTTTCATAGGTCAGTGTTTTGATAATGAGATTAATCAATCTTTTACTTCTTGTCTGCCTGAAAGCAAGACAGATGTTTCTACGTCTGAAAGTCATTTCATTTCTGAAATAGATCATGACCAAAATTCTAGGTCACAACTTATCTCAGAACAATTAAAAGACCCTGAGATTTCAAAATTATTTGATAGGGCTGTAAATGAAGAAGAAGCTTCGTTAAACCCTGTCTGTTACTATACCAAAGATGGTATTCTGATGAGAAAATGGCGTCCGCCAGATGTTCTTGTTGATGATGAATGGACTGTAAAACATCAGATAGTTGTTCCAAAGTCTTTTCATTTAGATATTCTGAGTCTAGCTCATGACACGCCCATGTCAGGTCACTTAGGTGTAAATAAGACTTATCAGAAGATACTTAATCATTTCTATTGGCCTGGCCTGAAAAGTGATGTCTCAAAATTTTGCAAGTCATGTCATACATGTCAAATGGTTGGTAAACCAAATCAAACCATTCCAAAAGCTCCATTACAACCTATTCCAGCCTTTGCTGAACCATTCAGCCATATTATTATTGACTGTGTAGGTCCTTTGCCCAAGACAAGGTCTGGGAATGAGTATTTGCTTACAATTATGTGTTCCTCAACACGATTCCCTGAAGCAATACCTTTAAGAAATATAAAAGCAAAATCTATTGTCAAGTCTTTGACTAAATTTTTCACTCTCTTTGGACTTCCCAAGTCTGTGCAATCAGATCAGGGGTCAAATTTTATGTCTGGTCTATTCCAACAAGTGATGTATGAGTTGGGAATAAAGCAGTACAAGTCATCTGCTTATCACCCAGAAAGTCAAGGTGCTTTAGAAAGGTTTCATCAGACTCTGAAGAATATGATCAGATCATACTGCTTTGATTCTGAAAAAGACTGGGATGAAGGTATACATTTACTTTTATTTGCAGTCAGGGAATCTGTTCAGGACTCTCTAGGGTTCAGTCCCTTTGAATTAGTGTTCGGTCACACTGTTCGGGGACCACTCAAATTGATGAAAGAAAAGTTTCTTTTAACTGACTCTAGTCCATTGAATTTACTTCAGTATGTCTCAAATTTTAGACAAAAATTATCATCTGCTTGTGAACTTGCAAAAAGCAATCTCAAACAAAGTCAAAACAAAATGAAAGCAAGGTATGATGAACAAGCAGTTGAAAGAGGCTTCAGTCCTGGAGATAAGGTTCTTGCATTGTTACCTGTCCCAGGAAAACCTTTACAAGCTAGATATTGTGGACCTTATACTGTAGAGAAAAAACTTAGTGATTTGAATTATGTGGTTAATACACCTGGGAGGCGAAAACAAAATCAATTATGTCATGTTAATATGTTAAAACCATATTTTGATAGAGATAACCTACTCAAACCAGTAAATTTAGTGCATTCTACTTCACACAATGATGTTGAAAAGGACAGTAAAGACACTGAAAATTCTGATCCTGGTTCGGCGAAATTGAACAACTCTGACATCCTGAACAACCTTGACCAGAAACTCCAGCATCTTGAGCCTGAAGAAAGGGAAGAACTGAAGACACTCATTTTGGAGTATAAACATTTATTTCCAGATGTTCCGTCAAGGACTGACAAAATATTCCATGATGTCGTCATTGAAGACTGTACACCTATAAAACAACATCCATATCGCTTGCATCCAGAAAAGCAAAAATATCTACAAAAGGAGGTGGAATATCTTCTTGAAAATGACTTAATTGAGAAAAGCCAAAGTGACTGGAGTTCTCCGTGTATACTTGTGCCGAAACCAGACAAAACCTACAGAATGTGTACAGACTTTCGCAAAGTGAATGCTGTGACTAAAACTGATTCGTTTCCTATACCAAGGATTGATGACTGTATAGATAAAGTTGGACATGCCAAATATGTGACAAAAATTGACCTTTTAAAAGGCTTCTGGCAAGTTCCACTAACTGACAGAGCCAAAGAGATTTCTGCTTTTGTGACACCACACGGATTTTACCAGTATAAAGTTATGCCGTTTGGGATGAAGAATTCTCCTGCAACCTTTCAAAGGCTCATGAACATGGTCATTTCTGGTCTAGAAGGTTGTGATGTGTACATTGATGATGCCATCATCCATTCAGACCTGTGGGACGACCATCTACAACTCATCAGGGACTTCTTCGACCGACTGACAGAAGCCAAGCTGACCATCAACCTCGCCAAGAGTGATTTCTGCCATGTTTGTGTGACGTTTCTTGGACATACCGTAGGACATGGTCAAGTTAGACCAATTGAAGCAAAAGTGAAAGCTATTTCTGAATTTCCTGTACCCGTTGGGAAAAGACAACTGATGCGATTTCTTGGTATGGCCGGTTATTACCGAAAATTTTGCCAAAATTTCTCCACAATTGCAGAACCTTTGACAAATTTGTTAAAAAAGGGTAAAAATTTGTGTGGAGTGATGACTGTCAAATAGCTTTTGACAAATTAAAAGCCATACTCAAGAGTGCACCAGTACTCTTAGCCCCAGATTTTGACAAAGCATTCAAATTGGCTGTTGATGCCAGTGATGTAGGGGCAGGTTCTGTTCTGTTACAGGAAGACAGCAAAGGAGTAGATCATCCTTTATGTTATTTCTCAAAAAAGTTCAATCAACAACAGAGAAATTATTCTACAATTGAGAAAGAGTGTCTTGCTCTGGTTCTTGCAATTCAACATTTTGAAGTATATTTATCCTCATCTACTTCTCCAATTGTTGTCTTCACTGACCATAATCCTCTGAGTTTCTTAAACAAAATGAGGAGCAAGAATCAGCGCCTTCTGCGATGGAGCCTGATGCTACAGGAATACAATCTTGACATTAGGCACATCAAAGGGAAAGATAACATTATTCCTGATGCTTTGTCTCGTTCGTGAATATATATATATATATTGAATTGTTTGCTGGACTTGTATTGTTGCTGTTTTGTTATGAATGTTTAAATTTATGATGTCATTTCATTGTTTATTGCTTATGATATGGAGATGTCAATTTTGTGAACAAAGAAAATTTTATATTCATAAAATTTTCTTTTCTTCAAGAGGGGAGGTGTTATGCATACATGCTATTATATTCGATCTCTTGCTAGAACTTTCTAGAATGTAGCTAAGAAAGGGTTAAGTCATTGTAGAAGTATCTTCAATATGCATTTAAACATATATGCTGTTTGCTATTATTGATTTTTCAAGATTGTTCTAGAATGTGCATGTACGGTAAGCTGTTCTATATTTAGACATGGAAAACCCCTATGCTTTATGTAATCATTTAGCATGATAAATATAGACTTGCTGGTATATTCTGGAAGTATATTTGATGGAGAAATTGTCTGAAGATTCTAGAAGCTTCTTTGGTAATATATATAATCGGATATCTGAAGCTGTTTTTGTTGGCATTCACGGATATAATTAATAAGTTATAACTTCTAAAAGAAGATTATTCAACAAACGTGTTGTAATTATTTTGGCTTTCTATATTGGAACTTCAGGATTTTCGGACAGTGATTTCAAAGTGATAATTCAGGATCAGAGGACTGTAACATTTAAATATTGGACAAACTGTGGACAATTTAGGACTTTACTTTAAAATTGTGTGGAAATATAGCTGTATAAGGTATTGTAAATTTTACTTGTTTATTGATTGTTTAATAAAATATATTTGTGTAATACTTGCTGTTGGTGATCATTCTGTTCGAATACCTGGTCGTAACACTTGAAGTTGGCAGCATGGCAGTCTGACGTTAGCAGCTAGCAGCAATAAGTTATCAATGGTTATTAGAAATAAGAATAGTCATTGCAATCACTTCTAATGACACTTCAAACTTATATGAAATAGAATGAACATCCAGAAATTCATTTTGTACTTTAAAATGCACTTCTGGGAATCACGTGGCGTTGTTTTGTTACCATGCACGGATAATGGCCGCCTAAAATCGCCAGTAATTCCATCTTTTTTAGTTATTGTATAGCCACACCGTTTTATACTTTCCAAGATATAAAATTTAAAGGGTAAACTAGAAATATACGCCACCCTGAGGGGGAAGTACGGTACCAATGGAAAAGAAATTCGATTCCGCGTATGATAGGCTATATCTTGGAAAGTATAAACCGATGTGGGCTAAACAATAACTAAAAAGATTTTGGGCGGCTATTATCCGTGCATGGTATCAAAACAAAACCACGCGATTCCCTGCAGTGAAATGAAATAAATTTCTATGGTAATGGAATGTGAAGAAAGCAGCCTAGCAGCCTGGCAGCCTGGCATACTAGAAACCTAAAATAGCGACCGATATAAAAAAAAACGTTAGAAATGCATAACGATAACTTTCTGCGGAGACTACAAGCTGATATGTTATGAAATAAACATAAACAATTAATCTTTATAAGTTCATGGACTGTGAAGTTAAAATCATGGCAGCCTAGCAGATCTTTCGAACATCCACTTGTTTATTAAGCGGCGGTAATGTGAAGTTGCATGTAGCAGTAAAGCCGCCTGGCAGTTAAACAAGGATAAAACACGGAAAAAGGTCTGGTTTAAAAATAAATTTCTTAGAAGCGTTATCTGACACGAAGTAGACAATTAACTTAATCTATAGACTGTTGGCTTATGAAGATAGCAGCCTTTTACCCTTGCTGCATAGCTGTCTTGAATTAGCGACGGATATAATAAATACGGACACCGCCTGAAAAGCATTATTATCACGCTCTTAGGACACTATAAACAAGCTTATCATAAATGATTGTTAAAGTTAACGCGTAAAATATTGAATACGGAAACAGTCTGAAATAAATGGGAATTTCTATATAAGCATACTCGAATCATGGCTGCTGGAATGTGAAGTAAGCATGCTAGCAGAATGAAAGTGTTTTATTTTGGGTAAAAATCAGTTTTCTAGAGAGTCTCACGCTATGGAAGATTCAAACATAAATAACTTGGACTAGATAAGTACAAAATACATGTATTTAATGCAAAATATTCGAAATTCGGACACAGTCTCTCACAGTGTACGTTGGCGCCTGCAGATGATGCTGTAAGTTTCTGTAATACATTTGATTAAAAGTAGTTGCTACTGTTTTTGCATGTTTTTATCAAGGAGTTGTAAGTGATTTCTGCAAAACTTTGTTTTATAAAGTTACTAGTTGCTGCTAGTTTCTGCAATACCTTTATTATAAAGAGGTTGCTGTTGTTTTCTGTAATAACTTTGTTATAAACTAGTTGCTGTTGGATTCTGTAATAACTTAAAGGAAATTACTGTTGGTTTCTGTAATATCTTTATTATAATGTAGTTGATGTTGGTTTCTGCAATGGCTTTGTTGTAAAGTATTTGCTTTTGATTACTGCAATACCTTTGTTATAAGGTATTTACTGTTGGTTTCTGAAACATCTCTATTATAATGTAGTTGCTGTTGGTTACTGCAAAATGGCTTTTTTGTTAAGAGCAGAGCAAGCGTTAAATGATTTATTATTCATTTAAGAGATATCGGGGTTTGCTTATTTACATTGATATAACTATTGTGTCAAGATTATTTATTTAGCTGATAATGGAGGTCAGGTTATCTATTTTCAATTTTTCATCAATTTTGTGACTAGATTGTTCAATATGGAATGGTCGTCCCTAAATTTATATGGATTTTTAACAATTTTTTAATATTACCTTCTTTCTAGCCTGACTTAAAACATAAGTTGAATGTAAGCAGCAATCATGTACATTTTAGACAGTAAATGGAGTTATCAAAAAGGACTGGGCGCCAGTATGTGATTAGAGTTACATTGTAGCACGTATCTCGAAAATAATTGTCGATCATAGATTAACAATCCTAAATTCATTAAATATTTTTGATCCAGGTGAAGTAGCTCGTTGCTCAACAATCACAAATTTGTTTGACAGTTGTCGACCCGGATCGTAGATCACCGCTCCTTTATATATGAAGAGTGTTGATCCATTTGCAGATCGTAGCTCAACAATGTCAAATCTTTAAAATGGGAAGTTGTTTAGCTTGGTGGAAGATCGAAGATCAACACTATTTTATGCTTGCTAAATGTTTTGATCCAATTCTTAGCTCGTAGCTCAACAAACTTAAAATAGTTTTTGATCCGTCGACCTCGGTGGTAGGTCACCAATTTTAATTACAATAAGAACGTGTTAATAAACCAGGCAGTAGATCCTAGCTCAATCATCCGATAATCATCATTGAAATCTTGTCGATCAATAACAACCATGAAACATGTTTTAAAACTGTTTTACCGACGTTTTGCAAAATAGATAAACCATTTTTGAATGAAATTATTCGTTGCCGAAACTTGTGTACATCTTGTTTCGTTTTGATTTCCGTTTTCCCATACTTAATTGCCATTTTTAACGCTTTCACCCCGTCCCTCAAAATTGTGCCTCAGTTTAGGCAATGCTTTCATTTCCATTTTGTTTTGAAAATATCACATGGTCAGTTTAAGTCTGCATGCTATCTTCAAACTAGAAGTTGAATATTTTAATAAAAAACACTTAGATGGGAGATAACGGTAGGTCTCTCCCTCCACCCCTGGCTAAGTCGAAATCTATCGATTCACGAAACTGACCAGTAACATTTCGTTTAACATGTTTTTCATTTACTCCTCCTGAAATCAGGGCTGAAGGTTATAAAACTGAGTTTGGAAACCAGTCTCAAATCTCAAGCATCTGATTGGCTGAAATGGCGGCCAGTCGCCATTTCAGCCAACCAGATGCTTGAGATTTGAGACTGGTTTCCATGCTCACCTTTATAATCTTGGGCACAGTGAATTTTAATTTTTGTCGTATAAATATCGCGCGATTTGATTTTCTGACGATTAGAAAAGCTCACTAAGGTGGAACGCGCCTCAATTTTTTTTCGAGTTTCCTCACGAAATTTTGCATGCATACATAATTGAGCATATGCCTGGTTTGGATGTGTGCTTACTTGTTTGGTATTCTTAGCCGTTTCGAAACTACAAGCCTTCAAAATATGCCACTAACGTCACTTTTGAGACGTGTGTCAAATTTCCCGCGTTAAAGCAACTAAAGCCGAAATTTCAGTCAAGTTTGCTTTGATTGGTACGAAATTTCATCACCTATTACGTCTTACAAATTACTTTATATACAAATAATTTTCTTATCCCTGGCTCACGTTTTACAAATTTAATGCGTCTTTAACGTCAGTTTTCAGAGACAAAATGGCGTCGAGTTTTGCTTAAAAAGTCGCGGTTTTCGTTGATTATAACAAAAATCTTCAAATTTAAATTTTGATATTTTAACTCTATTGATTTTACGACAAATAGTTTGATATCAAGAACAGTATACCTTGCCAGCTTCGTTTTCGCTCAATATCAATTTATCTTACCCCTCTATCTACTTTCATTAGACGTTGAAATACTGCTTTCATTTATGTGGGATATCATTCCCTATCGTCCATTCTTCCATCTTTCTATTACAGCAGCATTTATGGTTAGAAAATGATTTTACAATTTCTATTTTACGCATTGTAAATTTAGCAAGTAAATGAAATAGCTTTTCACAGACGCACCAGGCTCACGATCGGTAATGGACGCAAACGAGGACATGCATACGGACTTCGCAGAGTTTCATGATTTGTTCGTATATGAATACTTGTAAATGTTTTGTTTTTTCGAAATAATTGCATCACATGCACGTAATCGGAGATCGCTAACGTCGATAATTACAGCGTCACAAAGACGTGTATACTCGTAATGTACTTTGTTGAATCGCGATTAAAACATAAACCCACAGTAAAAGATATTTTAATTTATTAAATATGGATAAACTAAATTAAATATATTACGGAGATGTATATCCATTGTTCCTGAATAAATAACAAAAACATGCAAAACATATGAGTATTTGTTCCTACCAGATTTTATATGTGAAAATTCGACAAAAACTCGAAATTATAAAACGTTCAGTTTATTATATGCAATTAAAAATTTTGAAAAATCAAAGTCATTTTGAATTTTTAAAAACAGCTCGAAAGGAATTGTTCATATGATATGTCCGTTTTGATAAAATAATTCTGTGCGCCCTTATTTTAGTTCAGTAACAACAAATACGGCGATTTACAGCCATTTACTTTCTTCGAGGGTATTGTTTGAGATCCATGTGCCTTGACGGGAATTATAACTGCCAAAAAATTATCTGAATTGTATCAGGAATGTAATGCATTTTTATTTGATACCAAATTCTATTATTTTCTTTAAAAGTATGTTTACATATAAACTAAATTTGCATACATTGAAGGCTTGTAGTTTCGAAACGGCTAAGAATACAAAAAAGTAAGCACACATCCAAATCAGGCATATGCTCAATTATATGTATGCGAAATTTCGCGATGAAACTCGCGTTCCACCTAAAAGTCATAAGTAGGCTATCGTTATTTTATAAGATATCTTTCTAATAAAAAGACTTTTAATGACGTTAGGATCACGAAAATGTATGAAATACATTTTAGGCATTCATTTGATGTTTATCATGGCTGACATTCAACATTTCAATTTAAGCATACCTGGTAAATATAAGAAAATGTGTATTTGAATGATATGATTGTTTAAACTATGTTATAAAATCCCATTCATCTAGCCATAAACTTCACGCTTCCAACTTCACTCTGTTATGCTGCTAGGTGACAACTTCACATTCCAATACACTAGAGAGTTAAATAATTGTTTAAGTAAATGTATACATATAAGCTTGTTGTGCTCTTAAAAGTGATTATAATGCATTTCAGACCGTTTCTGTATTTATCATATTCGTCACTGTTTTGTGCTTCAAGGCTGCTAAGCTGTCCGGCTACTAAGCTGCAAAAACACATTTCAGAAGCCTAGACATTAAGGTAATATTCAATGTTAATTTTTTATCACATAAGCTCGTGGTGTTCTAAGAAAGTGATGATAATTTTAGACCGTCTACTAAATTAAATTATCCGTCACTAACAGGCTACTTGTCTGTCAGACAACCAAAGTCAGTCTGCCAACTTCACGAACATCATCTAAGTACATTTTCTATGATATAAATGTTAAAGATATTTTTATATATGAAGTATCTTATTTCAGGATGTTTCGCGTCCCTATCAACTGGCACAATATTTCACTTCATCTTGCAAGTGTGCTAGAGGATATTGGTATCAATGAGAGGATAGTGCTGAAGAGAAGGGATGGCTGTCTGTTGAAAGAGACGCTGATGACAATCCTGCAAAGATTGACGGGAAGAGACATCTCTGTGTTTAACTTCGGTAGTCAGTCAGAAGGGACTACCACTGTAGGACTTAATTCTGACGCCGATTTTCTTAGCTGCAATAATAGTGTAAATGTGCTACAGGACTGGAGCGACTGGACACCTGGTGTGGGGAACCTGCTGATGCTCCTGGAAGAGAACACACCACCAGGCTATTGTATGCTACAAGGCCTGTACGCCGACCAACCTCTACCTGTCACGGAGGTACCCGATGACAGATTTGCTTTATGTAGTGGAGACAAGGTGGTTATGAACAACACTCTTATCAACAAAGTCATGACAGAAGGACTAACTAGAGATGGACCGTCAATCTCGAGAAGAGAACGAGAAGGATATATAGCACTAGATATTGTTGCTGCCTTTCCATGTAAGTCAATGCCCTTAGCAGTTCAACAATGGTTGAATGAGCAGGTGCTTAATGGGAAATTGTCGCCTGAAATGATAAGATACATTCAAAGCAGTAAATGTTATGTTGTGCCTGTGGGAAGTAGTGACAGTGAATTTAAAGATTATGAATGGCGGATTTCGACTTCACATGCAGAAAGATGTGTAATGTTCAACCTTAACATTACACAGTTACAGTGCTATGTTCTGATGAAATTGGTTTTTAAGACATATCTCAAATCTCCCCGTGACAATGCTCTGTCTAGTTTCATGTGTAAAAACATTGTTTTATTGTGTATCCAACATACTCACTCTAACATATGGCGACCAGGCAACTTGCTTGCTTTATTTGAACTGTGCCTGTTGAAGCTGCAACAAAGCATACAATACGGATATTGTCCACATTTTATCCTGAAACATAATTTAATGAGGAACAAGTTCTCTCCTGAAGACAAACGATGGCTGCTTGACAGAATACAGCAGATGATTGATTTACAAGGATGTGCTTTCCTCGGTGTGACGATTGATGAACTCAGTTGTAGACTTCAGATGAAGTTAAGCGTTGTTCACGGCGCGTGGTATAACATTACATTTGCAGAAGATATTTCCGAAAGAATTTCAGGAAATTTAACGAAACAGCTAGCTTTGGATATAAGTCACAATTATAAACATATTCTAAAAAGTATATCCCTGCCAGAGGTATTGAACGAATATTTATCAACATTGACAACAATCAACTCGCGAGGTAGCTGCATAGAGCAAGCAGCATCACATTTTCTGACACCACTGATTTGTTCTACGCTTGGTTTCTATGAAAGCATCTAGCAGTTTATACATGAACCGGACTGTGTCACCTGAGGCTCAGACCTGGCTTACTCTGGGTTTGGATGCAGATGTTGCGTCAAGTAGACTAAAACTAGCGTCGGTATATTACTGTGTTGGTGATTGGTACAATGCAGAAATAGTTCTCAGGAACGTTAAGGAGAAATATATTCCGGGTGTTGTAGAAAGTGTTTGTGAATGCTATGAATTCCCCACAACATATTCAGTACTGTTTGCTGAATATTCTAGAATTAACAACATAAAATCTTACAAGGACATTTCCGCTTTTTGTGTAAAGTTTCTACCCAGTGAAATACACTGTGTGCCGCACGAGCTACAGTACGAGATGTTCCGATCTACACCGGAAGACCTAACATACAGAGGACGGCGTGACTACTGGATGGACTGGGCTGTGGTGGATTCTCTCCCCTACCTGTACTTTCTGCAGTACAAGACCTACGGGCATCTCCAGAGATATTACGACCAGCAGCAAGCACTGAGCAACTTGATCAGAACCACATTGGCAGAAGAGAACTTTGGTCACCGAGAAACAGCTCTGAACCTTCTCGGACAGTGTATGGAGCAGGAAAACAGATATAACGAAGCGTTTCAGTGTTTTACGATGTCTCTCAACATACGAACAAGAAATAATGCAGCAAAGTTTCATATGTGTAGACTTTTAAGTATTTTGTTCAGACCGGAATGCGGTTGAACCGACAAGAGCACTAAATATTTGAAATTCGAATTAGCGGTGCAGATTTACTCCGAAACTCGCCACCAAAAATACTGCTTATTAACAAACAAACAAACAGTACAAACAAACAAACAAACTATTGTGCTTAATAGGCCTACACAAGATATCTATTAGTGTTTCTTTAATACCTACCTAGATTACTAAGCGTCTGTAATCTATATTAATTAGACGGACTAACGCGTAGCTTATGAGGATAATATTAAAACGCAAAAATCATCGTTGGGTAGGACTTTACTTCATAAAGCCAATTTCTTTCATAAAAAAACTGTTGTTTTTTTTCAAAATTAAAGATTTTAATTTGGAAGAATAATTGTTTGACTTTCTATGTTTTACTGTTTGTTTACAAAACGTATTTTTCGTACACGTAGCTACGCAACTGAAAAGCCCGCCCGGCTAGCTTAGTGGATAGAGCATCGGACTGTCAATCCAGGGGTCGTGAGTTCGATCCCCAGCCGAGGCGGGAAAAAATTTCTCCGTGACAATTGAACTCGGACATTGCGTCTGAGAGTCATTTGTCCCTCACCTCTGAATCAAGTGAGGAAGCAGTCAGTCGCTTGCGGAGAAATTGGTTAGTACTGGTTAGAGACCCAGGAACACCGGTTAGGTGGACTGACCGCCGGGATATAACATAGAAAGCTGTTGAAACCAGACGTTAAACCCCAAACAAACAAACAAACAAACAAACAAACGCAACTGAAATATAGAGACATTCAAGACAACTTTAAAACTAAGTTGAAATGAATACAATAAGGTGATGTTCTTTTTAACTACTTTTTATATCGGTGATTTATATTCTGTCTATTTTCGATCCACTGATCCGTTCAATTTGCCGTTCATTTAACGATCTACTGTACTAGTCCGTTACATATTAATTAATGTGTCTGTGAGGCAAATGGCGTTATACAGTTTAGCAGACCACAATTATAAGACATACTGCGGCAGATCAAGAGTTGTTCGGTGCATGAATCCTCTTATTTTAGTTTTATGGTGAAACTGGGAAACAAATTGGCAATTATCAGGTAACTACCCGAAGAGTGACCATACAGAACCCCCTCCCCCACCCCCCTTTTAGGAAATCTTGCATCTGACCATGGCATATGCATTTTGCGGGAATATTTATAATCTTAGTATATACATGTTATATTATATTTTTATAAAGGATATAAAATTTGACGAAAATTTGTATAATCATAGTATATATTTTTGATATAGGATATAAAATTTTACAAAAATTGTAATTGTATGTAATTTAATAATTATAATTATTATTGCATATTTATTTATGCGACGCACCAAAGATAGTACACTTGTTTTTCTTTTTTTTTCAGATCAATGTCTTTTAAATAGAATATAGTGCACATACACTCGCTATTGTGGTAAAAATAACGTAATGAATCTATAATCAACATGTGTTTATCCTGATCATTCAGCATGCACATCCAAACTGTTAAATAAAATTACATGCGAATTGATTTTTATTTTATTTAATAATTCGAATGAATATGTGTGCTGATCCGAAACTGCACTAGTCGCAAATGTGGCAAGTGAGGCGGTCAATCACAAGTTTGAATCTGTGACAATTATTTGTTAACAATGCTTTGTATGCCATGCCTAACAACATTTACTTGCTTACATTCTCAAAAACTGTTTTAAGCTTATTTTATCAAGATGTTTGTCTTTCAATAGATAATTTTTCCAAGTGTTTAATGAGTCCAGCTTTTTTTATTTAAGAAGGCTTCCTACGTACATTTGAGTAAAGTGGAGTATTGTCCGTCTTTCTGTCAAAGTCTTTTAACAAAGAGGCACAGATCTGTCTTCCGTCAGTGACCAAGTGTCTGATTAGGTTGTTTGGTTGTTCATCCGTCCGTCTGTTCTGATCAGCGATTAAGTACTGGTCGGTCTTGGTAAATTCATTAATGTAATATTGTTGTCAAAACTTTGTCCGTCCTGCTAGTAGACTGAAGTGATTCTGCATTTATCTCTTAGCATGACAGTTGGTCGGCTATATTTGTTCAAAGTTAAATCATATCGCGCCCACAAATTTCTGGACGTTATCAATAATAGTGGGCTTGAGTAGAGCGCTAAAATAGTGGTCTGTAACCTAAGTATTTAATCTACGCAATAGTAACAACATCGTTGCAAAACTACACAACTTAACTTCATACAATAGTTGCAATAACTTGTTGGTTTCATGTCGCTAAACGCAAGTCGCGAAAAAAATCTCCCTAATTGGGATTTGAAAAAGTTGGCAGGTCTGTTTACACCAATAAACAGTACAAATTGATCCATCCCAAACGATGATGTGCATATAGACATTTTAAATTATAACGTAAGAAAAATGTGAATTATGTAACTTTTTACCAAAATAGGTTTACTGCAATTTAAATTGTGTATACATATCAATATATTCAAGTTCTTTTACGAAACAGAATGATTTTGAATACATTATTCAAAATTGTGTGTATTGAAGACAAAATACTGATAGTGTGTGTTTTCTTCTTAACAGAATGATGGGTTTTAAGTACACTCTAAAGAGCCCAACCACTGAGAGCCACACAGCCGGAGGCGGGTACAACCCAAGTTAATAACACTTTAACAAACTTCACTTTCAGTTCTGTCGCGTAACATTTAACACTTAACTAGTCAAACTGAGGTCTCGATTAATCTAATAAATACTAAATTACTATTTCAATTTCAGTAAGTTGTTCTATAAATATACGTATAGCTACTCCTGAAAATCAAAATTGTTTTCAATCGAATTATTGTTGCGACACAATCGTTTGGCTCGGGTATCGAATTTCGTATACAATGTACCTGCCTATATCATTGACGTAACTCGGGTGTAGAATTTCCCAATGTTGGCGTGTTTACAATTAAAATATTGACATAAACTGTTAAATAGAGTTCGTTTTATGTAAAAATATGTATTAAATAATATTTATTTCCCGAAGGACTATATCAAATAAAATGTATGGATTCGAATTGAAACAAAATAAACGCGTGTTTAGTCATCAAATTATTTAAAACAAACACATTTGAAAATCCAGAACGGTTTTCCGAGATGATTAATGGGAAACCCAGACTATTTTGAATTCACGGCTTTAACTGGCAATTTTGATTTCGTGTGAGGTAAGTTTTTGTCTATTTTTTTTTAAAAATGTTTTTATGAAACTAAGAAGTATAAATCTCGTTTTATTCTCGTGAGTTTTGAATTTTGCGTTAAACGTAAAAGATATCAGTCTGGTTTGCTATGTTAGAAATGCACTAACTATATATACGGGGTTTAAAAATGTGCAACAACAGTACATCTAGATTAGCTGGCACATCCATGCCATCTGATCTGGATCCCCATTGTTAGGCAGAAATAACCTTATTACCATAAACTCGATCAGTGTAAATCCTGAACAGAAGACACTGATCTACACTGTTAGCTCACGCAATTATATTTTTCTAAAAGAACACAAGAAAAACAACAATAAACAACGAAAACTACCTAGAATACGTGATCCATGCTCATTGTTCACTTACGGAAACCTTCTGATATAAAGTAACATATTACTAACAGCCGTACGCTATCCATGTCTGTGAAGTGTTTGTCAAACAATCAAATTTCACCAAATGAAATTTATCAAAATGATACACACTTTTTGATTACATCACAATAAGCTGTTGTGAGTTTCGGGGTCGTTTAAATAAAAATTTAATAGCCGTTTTGTGTTCATGTCAAATTACATCTTATCCAAGTTAATGTTAATACAATTAACTGTCCAATGTTCTAACTATACCGATCATATAAATTTAATTTCTTCGCATGGGATTGGAGTACACTGGTCAAACTTGAAACAAAATACATCATCTGTACTTTTTTATGATATTGCCATGAAAATCTATTTATTCGTTTATAAAACAATGATATATACAGAAGTGAGTGTAAAACCAAAAGTCCACAAAATCGGCCATAGCTTTTGTAATATATTTGTGATATACAGAAACCGGCTAAACCGACGAATCATCTTCTGCACAGCAGCCAAGCAATCGATTTATTGAATAATTTAGTTAAATTGTTCAAAATTACTATGTCTTTAAGATTCTATAATTGCATAAACAAACATGATTTGTTGTTAACAGAGACTAAACCCGCTAGAAAATATTTTGTCACTTTTGTTTTTACACTTACCTAAATTAAATGTATGTGGTTTCCCAACTGATGTATGATTATTTCATAAATGGAAGTAAACATGATTTTTTTTATGTTCCAAGTTTGAAATGTACATTCATAATCCACGCTGAGAAATTAAAAAAAATATCTTTGTAGTTAGAACATTTGTTAAGTGTATTGTATCTGAAATAAACCTTAAGTCAGTTCGAGTAAATGTGCACCAAATTTCTGTAGTATGTTGTCAAATCCTTTTGGAAAGGTTCACACTGGACATAGCTTTCGCGCTAACGACGCGTCTATCGCGCCAACGACGAATTTCTATCGCGTCAACAACGCATTTTATTGGCGAATTTCGTAGGAAAAGAGCGTCACCGCAATAAGTTTACACTTGGAACTTCTTTAGATGATGATACATTGGCAAGGGACTGATCGCAAAGTACCCCTTCATTATTCTAGAATTTGTTTGTATCACTAGAAAATGCACAAACCTTGCTGATTTTTGGAGAATCGCCCACAGTTTTGCGAGGTAGGTGCAAAATGTTGTGATTTCAAAGAAAACATTATTTTGTACAATACAACCAGGCATATGCCCATTCCTATCATAATAAAAATATCGGGGGAAGTTATTATTTGACAAATAATACATTTCTTGTCAAATATATTTATCTTCTGCTAATTTATCGCAGAAGGAGTGAACTGAACGCGTTTAGAACGCTTTCGTCTGAACGCATCTACGACGCTATCCGTTTTGTTTCATGTTAATTGTTTGGTTTGGCAGAGGAGCATGTTGCTTCCAACAATTTAAAGTATAAGCTCGTGTGGATTGTGTTTAAACAGACATAAAATTAAGTGTCTGGGAATATCTCTTGTCTTTATAAGCTTGACAGCTACGCTTCTTGTCAAGCTATGGCAGGTTCTTCCTGATGCAGACTTTTCTTAAATGTTCTCAAATGGTTTCAAGCACAAAAGAGCTAAAACAATATCATATAACATATATAATACATGTAAAACCAACGAAGTCTTGGATATTCGGCGTGTAGTAGCACTTAGTGATTCTATCTTGCTCAGATTTCAAAATTTGCCACGAAGGATCTATGAAAAAGATTTTTTCGAACAGTATTTCTTCTGACACTACTGGTCTAAAAACTGCTTTGTGCGCATGCGCATTTAGAAAGAGAACACAAACATTATATGAATATATTTCTAACAACACGCAATAATGCTACTGCTTTATCAACTTTTCAAAGTCAACCAAAGCCAAACACCCATAAAAGTTGAACCAATGTTCATGGAAAAAGAAAAAAAACACCAACCTTTTTTGCAAACGTTAAATGATACGAGAGCCTGTTGGGGCAAGTGTGAGGTTGGTGCACCCTAGAACCTGGTTTAAACCCAAATTGCCACTGACCGTTCCAAGGCGGTAAACCCTCGGGTTCTCATTTTTGTTTTTTTGTTAGTGGCGTCCTTTTTGAAACTGATTATTTTATTAACCATGCTCTCTCCCCCTCTCTTCTTCTTGACTGTGTGGGGAGGCTGTTTTTTTCTGAATGTGGCGATTCCTGATATGCATATTTCACCTTTTTTTAAAGTGAAAACAAAATCTTCTAAAGTTGGAAATTCTTCGGGTTTTTTTTTGCGTCCGAATTAAGAATTATCTTCCGGTTTTGAATGTCGCATTCTTTCTCTTATAAACTTATATTTTAGTTTGCCTTTCAGAAGATTTCATATTAACTTCGTTAATAAATCGAAATATTTTAATATATTCACTTTTCTGCGAGTTGTACGGTTGAAAACATGCCACCAGAGATAAAATGTCTATTTGGAATAGTTAAAGTCTTAAGTTCACATACATGTAAGTTGTATGTCTCTTTACATAAGCATGTTCATTTACGTTAGAACACACACATATATATACTTACCTCTTTAGAGACTTAGGAAATATCGTCAGCATGTTTTTCGCGTCCGTTTTAACGATAATGTTTACACAGTCATAAACATCTCCTAACGAGTAAATGTTCAAACGGACGCGAAAAACATGCTGACGATATTTCCTAAGTCTCTAAACGGAACACCGTACTTGACAAATACGGCATTTCTTTTTCGTTTCAGGCCTGTTTAAGTGAAGTCTTTCCCATTTTTTCTGGTTTTTTTTTGTAATTATAATACAACATAAATAATAGTGCAGTATTCTGTTCAATATCATGTATCATAGAAAAACGTATGAGATGTGTTTTGCATGAAAGTAGAAATGTATCATTTTGAAAATTTAGTGCATTTCTAACGTCACAACATAGGTCTTATTTTTCTTGCTTAAGTAATAAACATCAATGTTTTCATGATTTTTTGTCGTTAAGTGGTCAGTATCTTTCATTTCTGAACAGAAAAAAGAGCTTTGAAAAGGAATATTTAACTGTATTTACAATAAGGTTTTTAATTAGTCCAAAGCCTTTGTTTAAATGGTGGTTTCATGGTGGTCTGTAGTCTTTATTTTAAACAATTATGAGTTCGAATGAGATCAACTGCAAAATGCTTCAGCGTAAATCGGGTTCTTAGCTCTTTAATCGATTCTCGAAAGTTTTATTCCGTAAAACATGTAATCAATATCGCTCCCACGCAAGAAATAAGAGGAAAATTGGCATGTTAATAATACATATGATATATTTTGACAATGGGTGTTCTTTTCTTAGGGTAAGCATCATCTAACACGCATCAAATTTACTAGGCAGATGAACTATAAAGGATAGCGTCGTATATGCGTTCAGACGAAAGTGTTCTAGACGCGTTCAGTTACTTTCTTTTGCGATAAATTGGCAGAAGATGCATATATTTTACAAGAAATGTATTATTTGTCAAATTATAACTTCCCCCGATATTTTTATTCTGTTGGGAATGGGCATATGCCTTGTTGCATTGTAAACAATAATTTTTTCTTTGAAATCACAACATTTTGCACCTACTTCGCAAAACTGTGGGCGATTCTCCAAAAAATCAGCAAGGTTTGTGCATTTTCTAGTGATACAAACAAAAACTAGATTGGTGATGGGGTACTTTGCGATCAGTCACTTGCCATTGTATCATCATCTAAAGACGTAGTAAGTGTAAACTTACTGCGGTGACGCTCTTTTCCTACGAAATTCGCCATCAAAATGCGTTGTTGACGCGATAGAAATTCGTCGTTGGCGCGAAAGACGCGTCATTAGCGCGAAAGCTCTGTCCAGTGTGAGGTTGTGTATATTGCTGTGCTTTGGTTTCAATAAACATCCTGTTAGGGAGTTTCAACCGTCTAGCAAATTCAGCGAGTAAAATATAATTGTTTAGGATACTTCTGCATTTTTTTTCGGTATTTTATTACAATCTGTGGTGTTATAGGACGATCCGGCTATTCCAGCCTTGTTCTAAAAATCGGAGGTTATATGGTAGAACGCTAAAATTATACGATTAAAGCCTCCACCTCCCGATTCGGACTTTAACTCGGACTTACCACAGTGTCATCATAGAACTGACAAAAAGGGTCTCAAGGACCTTGTGTTTAAATAGGCCTGGGTTACTGAGACTCCTTTTTCCTTTGTGTTCCATCATCATTCTCACGAAAAACATACACTGGTCAAAAGTTCTAAGTGCACACTTGATAAATGTTATGTTTTCCAATAATTTAATTGAATCTTTCAAAATAGTGTGAATTACAATGAAGAAGAATCAATATTCTATTAAAGCACACCAAAAATTTTAAGTCTGCAGATTAAAAAATAATAATATTTTAGCTCACTTATTATCAGAAGGAAATTCTCAAGTTAATTATCATTGCATCGGCTATCATTTGTGATCGTTTTCTCATCTCTGTATAATTTAAATTTCATGCAGATTTAAAGGAAATATTGTAGTTTGCCATTCCATTGCACTGAAATAGCTTTCTATAGCTTTGTAATGGTGTGCTGGGCACGATGAGCCAACACACTCAACTTTATTTTATCCATAACGTTTTTACAGGATTTCAAGGAGAAAATTCCTTTTTTCACACAATGTTTTGTGCCAAAAGATTTTGAATTGTCCAGCAGTTTCGGATGATACAATTTTCAATGATAGATGTGTAACAGCCTTTCCAAACGAAAAAATGTATTCATTTCGATAAAATTGACCAGTTTTCGGATACGCCTTTTGACCGAATAAGCGTCATTTTCGAATAATTCGATTTTGAAGTTTATTGAATTTCTATAAATTTTAGTTTTAAATTTTTATTTATTGGACACTTATCCAACAAATGTTATATTATTTTTTCGAGTTTACGTAGTTTTACGTTAATATTTAATGACGTAATTGAGTAACATCAGCGTTCAACGTAAGCAACGTATTCAATCTAGAAAAAAATATCGTTTGATTTTCTTCTTAAATTAATAAAATATGCAACAATAAGGTATTTCTTTTGCCTTTACGATAACCGTCAAGATGTTTTTACAACAAATTTGAAGTTGTGCCTGTGAAAAGAATTTTGACGGCAATATCGTTGTCTGCTGACGTCAACTGTTCCATGGTTACGATTTGTTGGTGTGTTTTTCTTGTTTGTCTTGAGTCGGTGAACATGTGAAAAACAAAAACGATTGTAAAAAAATAAATTTCGCTTGCCGCACGGGGATAATGCATAAAAAGCGTATGCCGACGTGGATGACGTAAACGTAAAACATATGTACGGTTTTCAAAAACATATTGTTGTTTGATCATTATTAACATTAAGTCACAACCAAGTTACAGTAGTTGTGATGGTTGACCTTAGTGCAGCCTTCGATACAATTGATATACCAATGACTATCACAATTCTAGAGAATGACTTCGGAATAAAAGGAACACCCCTGAATTGGATCAAATCATATTTATTCGATATATCTATGAAAGTTATCATAAATAATTGTTGTTCAGAAACTGAGCTCCTAAGATATGGTGCCCCACATGGTTCCTGTGCAGGCCCAGTAATTTTCACCATGTACATTGCAGCTTTAAATAGGGTTGAACAAAAATACCCTGCTGATCTTTATGGATATGCAGATGATCACAAGCTCGCCTTTAAGATCCAAGCTGGAAACCTTCAACATGAAACATCTGTACTACAACAACTAGGAGACTGTGTAAAGGATGTCATTGAGTGGATGTATCGTTTTAAATTGAAAATGAATTATTCCAAAACAGAAGTTATCATATATGGCACTAATCAATAACTGACAAAAATTAACAAATCAAGTGTAGATATAGGTGGTTGCCAAATAAGGTGTGTAGATCACGTGAGAGACCTCGGTGTACAGATGACCAGTACCCTAAACTTTGAAGATCATATACGAAAGAAATGTCAAACTGCTCACGTACAGTTACGAAATCTGAAAGATATCCGTAAATACATATCACAGAGATCAGCAGAGATTCTTGTTCATGGACCTGTTCACTCACATCTAAATTTTTGTAATGGGCTTTTGTCGACATTCCAAACTATCAGATAGACAGACTACAAAGACTTCAGAACCGTGCAGCTAGAATTGTAACAAATGCAATTCTTTGATCAAAACAGCAAAGATATTTTAAAATCACTTCATTGGCTCCCAGTGCGTGCGCGGATTATGTTTAAAATTCTAGTAATCGTGTTTCGTGTAATACATAAAACAGCTCCAGTGTATCTCCAACAACTGTTCACTCGCAGCCTAAGTCGCTACAAACTACGGTCAACAGATGAAATAAATCTTAACATCCCCAGAACACGAACAAGAATGGCTGATTGATCTATAGCTGTTACAGGCCCAAAGTGGTGGAACGCTCTTCCGAACCATTTAAAGTGCATTGAGAAAAAAGATCAGTTCCGATACAAACTTAAGACTCATTTGTTTAATGGTTTCTTTGAATAAAACATACAAAGCACGAGAGCAGTCTAAATAGGACTGTAAAGCGCAATCGAATATTTTACAAAAAATTTTGCGCTATATAAATGTTCTTGTATTTGTATTTGTATTTTGTCAAACTTTCATTCAATTTAATAAGTTTACTTTACGATATTCAAAATTAAAAAATGTGCACTTAGAACTTTTGACCAGTGTAGAATTACTGTGTGAAAACATACAAGTCGGGGTTATAGGGATAAGTGTTACAGATCAATAAAGTAAGCTTACTTCACAGTGCTGTAAATCAAGACCTTTTAATCTACACAAAAGTGTCAAACGGGACAAACACATCATCATTAGAAAGTGGGAATTGTTAAATGACAAAATCAGGACTCAAGACAATGAATCTAAGATTTGAGGCTTTTTTCTTATGTTTATGATCTTGGGGCCAGACAGGTTGTGAAAAGTTTTAAATGTCATAAAAGTGTTTATAAATGTGAAGTGTGCTTTACTTTTTACCTGCTTGAATTGGATATTAAGTACTGCAGTGTGAAGTGATTTTAATAACGCCATAGAATTACACACTATATTTTGGATTAGAAGACTGATAGATTAAGTGCGTGAATAAGTTTTGGCACATACATGTAATCTAAGAACCGTAGTGGACAAAACGGGTAATCTGGTCTAAACGGAAAATGCTGGTTGCTGTTGCTTTGACATTTTTTGGCATGTTTAAATAACATGTATTGTATGTTGTCTTAAATCTGGCAATTGCGTGTAATATGCTATGCGTTAACAACACAGAGTGCACTATTGAAACATAATTATGTAGCTTTCAAACAATGGACAGCTGAGGTATATTCTAGAATTACACGTATTTTAATTTCCTATTATGATAATTATACTCTTCAAAAAAGGGCAGACTCAAAATATTTGACTTTTCACATTCACTTCTTACAATAAGTTTTAAGATCTTAATATACTACGCGAAAAACATTGAATCCGCAATTAAACATGTGGAAATTATTGACTTTTTCGCTTGATTAAAAAAAGACAGGCAGAAAAAATCGTAAATTGTTATTTCTTTTGTATAGCTTACAATAGGTCTTAATTATCTTCTCTGGATATATTTATTCTATCAATAGTTGATTCATCATCTTATTCATTATGTTTAAGTCACAACAAAAGCATGACTTTTTAAAGTACGTTTTTCATTTTAGATTCAAATGTTTAACATAAAAAACTATGCATCTTTCCATTATTTCATGCGAGATGTAGCTTTAAATTCGATTGCTTTGTGTAATGTAAGGACTTTCAGTTTTTTGTATTTTTATAACAAGTCAAGCATTTTGTAGGTTTCGTAGTAATTTACCGTAAATCAAAATGACGGAAATAATAGTCGCTAAACTGCTTCGCAGAGTTCGTACCAGCGGTCTCGGTAGCTCATTTTGGTAAAGCGTCGGCACGGTAAGCCGAAGGTCCGAGGTTCGAATCCTGCTACTCTTTCCCAGACACCAAATCTGCCATATTTGCGTTCTCTGCAGGGCGAAGCTCTTTAAGCTCTTTCGGGCGAAGCATGTGGCTGGGGTATTCGACCCGAACATAGGCAGAAACTTGCGGACATTTCCAAGTAAGTTGGGAGAAAATGTAGAAGATTTCGTACCAGCGGCCTCAGTAGCTAAATTGTTAGAGCCTCGGCAGGGTAAGCCGGAGGTCCGAGGTTCGAACCCTGGACGAGGCTACTCTTTCCCAGACCCAAATCTGCCACACATTCATTACTTCATATAACGGAAGATCTTTCCTGTCAAAGCCGTTTATCTAAAAAAGATAAAGAAATTTCTTGCTTAAAGATAATGTTTAACAGTGTAGACAGACAGTTAGCAGTCTCGAATCTTATCTAACTTTACTGTCATTAAATGAAATTTCTAACACGTGAACAAATGAATGACTAGCTTATCGGAATACTAAAACTTGTTTAAACAGGAAGTAAATTTCAACTTTTTTTCAGTAGACAATCGATCAAAATTGTTTATAGGAAAATGGCCTGATATTGTTCATAAGTGACTATTTTCGATATTGTGTTAATGTTTTAATTGAAGAAAACGATTGTGCAGACAGACAGGTGTTTCCGAATCTTTGTCTGTTTCGAATCGATTTGCTTGGGTGGATAAAAGAAATAGATAACTCTATCAACATGAAGGATTTTAGTTATGTTTTCCTCTGTATCTAATATAAATTGGTGTTATTCAAAAAAGAACAATATTATACGATGTTTTACATTAGACATGTACTACAAGAAAGGCAGTTTTTACCAACTGTAAAGGATTTGAAATTAGATGAACATTTAGGTGACATTTCGATCATTTTAAGGGCCTGCCAAACTCCTCCCAATTCTATTCATCGATAAAAAGAAAATTATCAAAATCTCAATAACGGAAAAAAATGCTGTTAAATGAAACTTTGCACAAGTGTATGTTATTATTGTATCTTTATTTTACAGATGGTAAAACATTTAAGAAAAGTAAAGAAAAATAGCGATATCCAAAAATTCCCTCAACTTCTATTTACATAAATTCACAAAAACTAAAGAACACAAGACATCATTTTAAATGCCCACATGAGTAATATGATACTGACAACAATTTATTGTGTCCTCATGATTTACTTACTTACTTACGAGATATTAGTAAAAGTGTGTTTGACCTTCAATTTCCTGGTCGCGTAAACGGATGACAATCACTGATTTCTCTTTTAATAATTGAACGTTTTTTTACAAAGTACACAACATTTTCTTGTCAATATCATTGCGCTCACGAGGGAATTTGAAGTTATGTTCTGCATCGCCTAGTTTTTTGTGAATTTATGTAAATAGAATTCAAGGAATTTTTAGGTCAAGCTTTGTTTCTTTACTTTTCTATTTTGTCTTACTGTATGCAAAATAAAGATACATTATTAACCTTCATTTGTGCAAAGTTTCATTGAATGGCATTTTGTCATTACTGAGATTTGATGATTTTTATTTTATCGATGAATAGGATTGGGAGGACTGTGGCGATGCCTTAATTTAGTTTTTAAATTTCCAACTTATAGAAAAAAGGGGTTTTATTCATATTCGTGTTTAGCACTTTATTCCACGTTGTAAGTCATGTGTAAAATAACAAAATGTTTACAATGTCTATTGTTGTACATTTGTTATTTTAAAGATATAACGTTTTAAACTGTTTTATATGTAGAACATTAAATTTCAGGATGTTTTGCGCCCCTAGACACTGGCACAATGTGTCCCTACAGCTAGCAAGTGTGCTGGAGGATATTGGTATCAACGAGAGGATTGTGCTGAAGAGAAGGGAGGGCTGGCTACTGAAGGAGACGCTGATGACACTCATGCACAGATTGACGGGCTATGACATCTCTGTGTTTAACTTTGGTAGTCAGTCAGAAGGGACTACCACTCTAGGACTCACCTCTGACGCCGATTGTCTTTGCTGCAATAATGATGTTAATGTGCTACAGGACTGGAGCGACTGGACACCTGGTGTGCATAACCTGCTAATGCTCCAGGAAGAGAACACGCCACCAGGCTATTGTATGCTACAGGCGCTGCACGGGGACGTACCTCTCCCTGTCACGGAGGTACCCAATGACAGGTTTGTTTTATACAGAGGGGACAAGGTAGTTTTGAACAACACTTTTATCAACAAATACATATCCGAAGGAGAAGTAAGAGATGGACCGTCAATATCGTGTAGAGAAAGGGAAGGATTTATGGCGCATGATAGTGTGCATGCCTTTCCATGTACGTCAATGCCGCTGGCAGTTAAACAATGGTTGAATGAACAGGTGCTTAATGGAAAATTGTCGCCTGATATGATAAGATATATTCAAAGCAGTAAATGTTTTGTTGTGCCCGTGGGTAGCAGTGACAGTGAAGTTAAAGATTATGAATGGAGAATTTCGACTTCACATGTAGAAAGATGTGTATTGTTCAATTTTAACATTACACAGTTACAATGCTATGTTCTGATGAAACTTATTCTTAAAACATATCTGAAATCTCTCCGTGACAATGTTCTGTCTAGTTTCATGTGTAAAAACATTGTTTTATTGTGCATTCAACATACACACTATGCTATTTGGCGTCCGCACAACTTGCTTGCTTTATTTGAACTGTGTCTGTTGAAGCTACAAGAGAGCATACAATATGGGTATTGTCCACATTTTATCATGAAACATAATTTAATGAGGAACAAGTTCTCTCCTGAAGACAAACGATGTCTGCTTGACAGAATACAGCAGGTGATTGATTTACATGGATGTGATTTCCTTGGTGTGACGATTGATGAACTTGGTTGTAGACTTCAAATGAAGTTATGCGTTGTTCACAGCGCATTATATAATATTACAACGGCAGAAGATATTTCTAGAAGAATTTCAGGAAATTTAACGACACAACTAGCTTTGGATTTAAGTATCATGACACATAATTTTAGTCTGAAAAATATATCCCCACCGGATGTATTGAACGAATGTTTATCTACATTGAATACAGTATATTGTCGAGGTAGCTGCTTAGAGCGAACAGCATCATGTTTACTGACACCACTAATGTGTTCTACGCTTGGTACGATGAAAGCATCTAGCAGTATAAACATGAACCAAACTGTGCCACCTGAGGCTCTGACATTGCTCTCTCTGGGTTTGGATTCGGATGTTGCATCAAGTAGACTTAAACTAGCATCAGTATATTACTGTGTGGGTGATTGGTACAATGCAGAAATAGTTCTCAGGAACGTTGAGGAGAAATATATGCCAAGTGTTGTAGCAAATGTGTGTAGTTGCAATCGATTCCCAATATCATTTTCAGTGCTGTTTGCAGAATTTTCAAGATTTAACAACTTAAAATCTTACAAGGACATTTCCGCTTTTTGTGTAAAGTTTCTACCCAGTGAAATACACTGTGTTCCGCATGAGCTCCAGTACGAGATGTTCCGATCTACACCGGAAGATCTACCATACAGAGGATGGCGAGACGACTGGATGGACTGGGCTGTGTTGGATTCTCTCCCCTATCTATACTTTCTGCAGTACAAGACATACACGCGTCTTCAGAGATATGACGACCAGCAGCTTGCACTGAACAATTTGATCAGAACCACATTCGCAGAAGAGAACTTTGGTCACCGAGAAACAGCTCTGAACCTTCTCGGACAGTGTATGGAGCAGGAAAACAGATATAACGAAGCGTTTCAGTGCTATACGATGTCTCTCAACATACGAACAAGAAATAATGCAGCAAAGTTTCATATGTGTAGACTTTTTAAGTATTTTGTTCAGACCGCACTGCGGTTGAACCGACAAGAGCACTAAATATTTGAAATTCGAATAAGCAGTGCAGATTTACTCCAAAACTCGCCATCAAATAATAAGGCTTATTAACAAACAAACAAACAAACAAACTATTGTGCTTAATACACAAGATATCAATTAGCGTTTCTTTATCTACCTAGATTACTAAGCGTCTGTAATACATGAATATTAATTAGACGGACTATGACGTAGCTTATGAGGATAATATTAAAACGCAATCATCGTTGGGTAGAGTTTTAATTCATAAAGCCCCATTTCTTTCATGAAAAACTGTTTTTTTTTCAAAATTAAAGATTTCAATTTGGAAGAATAATTGTTTGACTTTCTATATGTTTTACTGTTTGTGTACAAAACGTATTTTTCGTACACGTAGCTACGCAACTGAAATATAGAGACATTCAAGACAACTTTAAAACTTAATTGAAATTAATACAATAAGATATGTTCATTTTATCCATTTGATCGGTGATTTATATTCTGTCTATTTATGATCCACTGATCCGTTCAATTTGCCGTTCATTTAACGATCTACTAGTCCGTTACGTATTAATGAATGTGTCTTTGAGTAAAATGGCGTTATTCAGTTTAGCAGACCACAAAAATATGACATACTGTAGCCGATAGGAGTGGTTAGGTGCTTGAATCCTCTTATTTTAGTTTTATGGTGAAACTTGGAAACAAATTGGCAATTATCAGGTAACAACCCGAAAAGTGACCATACAGAACCCCCTCCCCGACCTTTTAGGAAATCTTGCATCTGACCCTGGGATATGCAGTTTGCGGGAGTATTTATTTATAATCATAGTATACATTATATTTTATATAGGATAAAAAATTTTAAGAAAATTGTGACGGTTTGTAATTTATTTATTACAACAGTTATTGCATAATGTGCGACGTACCAAAGATAGTACTACTAGAAGTTTTCCTTTTTTCATATCAAGCCCTTTTAAATAGAATATATAAAGGTCTTTTATGCATATACACTCGCATTTTTTGGTAAAACGAACGTAATGAATCTAAAATCAACACGTGTTTATCCTGATCATTCAGCATGCACATCCTAACTGTTAAATAAAATTACATCCGAATGGATTGTTATTTTATTTAACAATTCGAATGTGTATGCTTATCCGAAACAACACTAGTCGCAAATGTGGCAAGTGAGGCTGTCAACCACAGGTTTCAATCTGCGACAATGTTTGTATACAATGCCTAGTACGCCATGCCTAACAAAATTTTCTTGCTTATTTTATCAAGATGTTTGTCTTTCATTAGATAGTTTTCCAAGTGTTTAATGAGTCCAGCTTTGTTTTATTTTATTTAACAACGATTCTACGTACATTTGGCTGTAAAACACTGGTAAAGTGGATTAGTGCACGTCTTTCTCTGTCTAAGCCTTTAACAAAGTGGCAAAGATCTGTCTTCCGTCAAGGCCATCAATACGTGACCAAGGTTGATTGGTTGTTAATCTGTCCGTTTGTCCTGATCAACGATTACTAACTGGTCCCAATATGATACATTAGAATGGACTCAGACCAGACTCATATCTCAAGCATCTGATTGGCTAAAATGAACATCCATATGCTTTAATTTAAGATTTGAATCTGGTATCCAAACTCAGCTTCATGAGTTTTGTCACAGTCCGTGTTTTTGAGTTAAATAAGGAGATGTTGTGGTCAATTGTTTGTCCGTCCTACTGGTTGAAATGATATTGCATTAATCTGTTAGCATGGCAGTCGGTCGGCTATATTTCTTCCAAGTTAATTTAGTACCTTGTCCACAAGTATGTGGACATAATCTGGCAATGATAGTAGTCTGTGGTAGAGCGCTACAATATCAATAAATTTTGTCAAATATTTTTGGTTTTACAGGTAGCAACAAAACAGTTACATACGGTAATTTCACTGAGCACTGAAGACCCAAAACAGAATATAATCATGACGATTTTCTTCTCTTAAATCATTATATTAGTCGTGTGTTATGTCTTGGTGTTTACTCTATTACAAAACATGACTTTAGAAAAGAAAACTTTCACATAGAATGCTTTTGCATTCAGCCCAGGAAGTCTATATCCGGCATTCGAATTTAGGATGAAACATTGTATCAATAACACAGTTTTTGTCAGAACATCATATTTAAAAAAGCATTTCCCATTGATCTACTTTGGGAAAATGTATTTTTCTATAAAATAAATATATCATATTTTTTTTTACAAAAATTATACTCCATATCTTCCACAGACAAAATTAGGAAACTCCACACCTGCTTCAGCATTAAGTGGTCTGTGACCTAAGTATTTAATCTTAGCAAGAGTAACAACCCAATATGTCTTCTGGGATAAATTAAATGCATATATTGCCCCATCGTCATACAAATACGACGGCAGCCACACAAGAATGAGACACAGTAATTACCATCCGTTTGAAGAAATTTGTAATACATATTTTAAGAAAAGGCGTTCTTTTAATTTGGAATGTAACCCAAAAAGGTTTACTGGAATTTAGATAGTGTATATATCAATATATTTAAGTTCTTTTACGAAACAGATTGATTTTGAATACATTAATTAAAATTGTGTGTATTGAAGACAAAATACTGATAGTGTGTGTTTTGTTCGTAACAGGCTGATGGGTTTTAAGTAAACTCTAAAGAGCCCAACCACTGAGAGCCACACAGCTGGAGGCGGGTACAACTCCAGTTAATACCACTTTAACAAACTTCACTTTCAGTTCTGTCGCGTAAAATTTAACCATGCTCTCTCTCTTCTTCTTCTTGACTGTGTGAGGAGGCTTTTTTTTTCTGAATGTGGCGATTCCTGATATGCATATTTAACTTTTTTAACACTTATACTAGTCAAACTGATGTCTCGATTAATCTAATAAATACTAAATTACTATTTCAATTTCAGTTAGTTGTTCTAAACATGTAAATATACGTATAGCTACTCCAATCTCCTTCACATAGTTGTCGTTTCTTACACTTACGTTGTATATGAGCCGATAGTGTAAGAGAGTGATAGCTACTCTTGTAAATCAAAATCGTTTTCAATCGAATTATTATTGCGACACAATTGTTTGGCTCGGGTATCGAAGTTCGTATACAATGGACCTGCCTATATCATTGACGTAACTCGGGTGTAGAATTTCCCAATGTTGGCGTATTTACATTTGAAATATTAACATTCACAGTTAAATAGATTCCGCTTTAGGTAAAAATATATAAATAATATTAATTTCTCGACAGACTATATCAATTAAAATTTGTAGATTCGAATTGAAACAATATAAACGCGTATTTAGTCATCATATTATTTAAAGCAAACACATTTGAAAATCCAGAACGGTTTTCCGAGATGATTAATAGGAAAATCCGACTGTTTTGAATTCCACAGTCATGGCTTTAACTGGCAATTTTGATTTCTTATGAGGTAAGTTTTTTCTCTAGTTTTTTTAAATGTTTTATGAAACTAAGAGGTATTGAATCTCGTTTTATTTTCGCGAGTTTTGAATTTTGTGTTATTTCAAAATACTCTTGGTAAAAGATATCAGTCTGGTTTGCTATGTTAGAAACGCACTAACTCTTTAAATATACGGGGTTTAAAGCATGTGCAACAACAGTTCATCTAGATTTGCCGGCACATCCATGCCATCTGATCTGGATCTCCACTGTTTGCATCGTGGTCAGAAATAACCATATTACCATTAACTCGATCGATGTAAATCCTGACCAGAAGACACTGATCTACACTGTTAAGTCACGCAATAATACTATTCTAAAACAAAACACACAAGAAAACAATGAAAACTACCTAGATTACGTGATCCATGCTCAATGTTCACTTACGGAGACCTTCTGCTATATAGCACTCAGAATAATAACAGCCGTGCGTTATCCCTGTCTGTGAAGTGTTTGTCCAACAATCAAATTTCACAAAATGAAATTAATCAACATTATAAACACATTTTGAGTACACCACAATAAGCTGTTGTGTGTTTCATGTTTTTATAATAAAAATTGAATAGCCGTTATATGTTCCTTTTATTCAAACTACATCTTATGCAAGTTAATGTTAATACACTTAACTGGCCAATGTTCTAACTATACCGATCTTATAAATTTAATTTCTCCTCATGGGGTTGAAGTACCCTGGTCAAAATTGAAACAAGATACATCAGTTGTTCTTCTTTTTATGATTTTGCCATTAAAATATATGTATTCGTTCATAAAACAATGACATTTTACCAAGTGAAAAACCAAAAGTCACAAAATCGGCCATAGCTTTTTAAGGAGACTGGAGGATATACAGAAAGCGGCTAAACCGACGTATTATCTTCTGTACAGCTGCCAAGCAATCGCATTTTTGTGAAATAGAGTTAAATTGTTCAAAATTACTTTAAGATTCCATATTTGAATAAACAAGCATGATTTGTTGTTAACAGAGACTATACCCGCTACTAAACATTTTGTGACTTTTGTTTTTACACCTAGCTATATTAAATGTACGTAGTTTACTAATAGGTTTTTCATAAATACTAGTAGTTTCATAAAATTTGGAAGTGAACATTATTAATCTTTAATTTTATGTTCCAAGTTTGAAGTGCACATTCCAAATCCACGCTTAGAAATTTAAAAATATAGTATCGGTGTAGTTAGAACATTGGTTAAGTATCTGAAATAAACCTTAAGTCAATACAAGTAAGTGTGCACCAAATCTCTGTTGTATTTGGTCAAATCCTTTTGACAAGATCTTGTATATTGCTGTGGTTTGGTTTCAACAAATATCCTGTTAATGAGTTTCAAAAAGGTCGTCTAGCAAGATCAGCGAGTTCAATATCATTGATTCAAATATCTTGAGAAAACGTCTGCATTTTTTGGTACTTTATTACAATCTATGGTGTGATAGGGCGATCCGGCTATCCCAGCCTTGTTCTAAAAATCGGCGGTTATATGGTAGCACGATAAAAACAATATACAAGTAAAGCCTCCACCTCCAGATTCGGACTGTATCTCGGACCTGTCACAGTGGCATCATAGTACTGATAAAAAGGGGCTTTAGGACCTCGTGTTAAAAGGAGCCTTGGTTACCGAGACTCCTATTTCCTTTGTGTTCCATCATCACTCTCACGAAAAACAAAGGATTACTGTGTGAAAACGTACAAATTGGTTATTGGGATGAATGTTACAGACCAGTAAAACAAGACCTAATGTAAGGGAAGTAGTGTGAAAACTTACATGACTGTGTTATGGGCTATATGTAACATATCAGTTAATCAAGGCCTTTGAAAGTGTCTAATCTACACAAAATTGTAAAACGGGGAAAACATGTCATCATTGAAAAGTCAGACTTGTAAAACAATAAAACTAGGGCTCAACATCATTAAACAAAGATCGGAGACCAGTCTTAAATCTCAAGCCTCTGATTATCGAGCAGTAGCCATGCTTGAGATTTTAGACTGGTCTCCTGATGAAGTTTTATGATCTTGAGACCAGATAGGTTGTGCACACTGTTAAAAGTCATAAATGTGGTTATAAATGTTTAGTGTGATTTACTTAATTATTGCTTGAATTAGGTATTACTGCAGTGTGAAGTGATTGAAGTAACTACATGGAATGACACAATCTATGGTGGATTTATTAGACTGATGGATTATGTACTTGAACAAGTTTTAGCATATAATCTAAGAACCTGTGTGGACAAAACGGGTTATCTGTTCAAAACGTGAATAATTTTAGCACATAATCTAAGAACCTTTGTAAACAAAGCGGGTAACATGGTCTTAACAGAAAAGGCCGTTTGCTGTTGCTTTTGCATTTTTGGCATGGTTAAATAACATGCTTTTGATGCATTATTTTGTATAACTAGAATAATAAGCTGGTTTCAAGGAAGTAATGTTAACAAATAAATGAATTCAAATTTTGAATTTGTCTTGTTTTTTACATTATATTCTTAACAAACATAGTGTACATTTTACGTTGACAGAAATCCAATTTTGATATGCTATAATGGATCTTTACAAAATGAAATTGAAAGTAAGTGTTAGTACATATAATGACAACTCTGCTTACAGAAAGCTCGGTAAAGCCTATAGTTGAGTACGAAACATATGAAACTTCGTGTGTGGATTTTTTTCGGCGTTAGCTGTCTAAGCTCACTTTTGACCTAGTTTTTCGACCAATGAAATGGTGTAAATAATACTCGTATTTTCTTATTATGCAGAGGGAAAATGAAATAAACTATTTCGATTGGTAGCTATTTACACCAGAGAGGCATCTAGCAGGGTGGAGAGGTATCTAGTGGGATTTTTATTATTATGCGGCGGAAAAATCAAAGAGATTTCTTCGATTGGTTGTTAGTGGGTGTTGTATTGGAGGAAAAAACATATTTTGCGATTTAACTAACCAGTTCAGTCAATATTGATGGCTTAAATACAATATTATATGGAATATTCGTGGGTGTCAGGTAAACACTTGCATACAATACACATTGTAAAACGAAAGAGATGTGTAGATATTCCTACAAGTTCATTGTAGTGTAGTGGTTAACACTCTCGCCTGTAAAGCAGAAGGCCCCGGTATCAATAATCAGGGCGGACACTTTTTTAAGTTAATATACTAGTACGTAAAAGTTGGTAGATTTCGCTCTTGGAACAGGCTTTTATTATTTATATTTATTAAATTTCAAGGACACTTATTCATCTTAAATTCTCCCTCTACACGAGGTATTTTATTGAAACTGAATGTTTTGCTTCTTAAATCGACTTGTTATCACTGAATGAAATTGTTGCAACAGCTTCAATATTTTTTTTAAGAAAAACACTTTCAATAAATTTATGAGTTGTCATGCATGATTTGGCATACTAAGAAGGCAGGGAGGGTTCGTCAACAGCTATAACAAATAAAATAAAATAACTAAACTGTGTCTGCTTTGCCTCTCTGTGTTTCTTTCTTTCTTATATACATGTATATTTAAATCTTTTCCATCAACGCCGTTTATCTTTTTTAAAGATATTTCTTGATTTAATTGAATTTTATCTGAGCTCCTGCCTTAATTACAATAATATTGTATGATGTCTTAATTCTGGCAATTGCATGTAATATACTGTGCGTTAACCGAGTTTGCTATTAAATCATTTCAAACAGTGGAAAGGTGAGGTATAATCTATTTCAATTTCCTATGATGATATACATACTCTTCAAAAAGGGCAGACACAAAATATTTAACTTTTTAAATTCAATTGCTTACAATAAGTTTAAAGATCTTTAGTGAATATTTTACTCTTTCACATATAATACATCATCTTCGTATACATATTGATTAAGGTATAATCAAGGCCAATACCTTTGAAACAAAGACCTCTATATAAATTATAATATGTAATATATAGGTCTTTGTTTTAAAACACATTTATTTTTTTATTAGATTCACGTGTATAAACTTAACATAAACTGTTTCTATGTTCTAATTTGTTACTTGTGAGAATTGCGCAATCAGTCTTTAATCTACGTATCCGCAATGGAACACGTGGAAATGATTTTCATTGGATTCTCTTCAATAAAAAAAATAAGAGAGGCAGAAAAAAATCGTAAATTGTTATTTCTTTTGTATTGCTTACAATAGGTCTTTATATCTTTGCTTGATATATTTATTCTATCAATAGTTGATTCATCATCTCATTCATTATGTTTAAGTTATAAACAAAACCAAGACCTTTTAAAGTACGTTTTTCATTTTAGATTCACATGTTTAACATAACAAACTATGCATCTTTCCATTATCTCATGCGAGATGTAGCTTTACATTCGATTCTTTTGCGTAATATAAGGTCTTTCAGTTTGATTTTTTTGTATTTTTATAACATGTCAAGCATTTTGTAGGTTTCGCAGTAATTTACCGTAAATCAAAATGACGGAAATAATAGTTGCTAAACTGCTTCGCAGAATTCGTACCAGCGGACTCGGTACCTCATTTGGTAGAGCGTAGGCACGGTAAGCCGGAGGTCCGAGGTTTGAATCCTGTTCGAGGCTACTCTTTCCCAGACCATATTTGTGTTCTCTGCGGGCGATTACCCTTGGAGCTCTTTCGGGCGGAGCATGTGGCTGGGGTATTCGACCCAAACATAGGCAGAAACTTGCGGGCATATCCAAGTAAGTTGGATATGTTTCGTTTAAGTTGGGAGAAAATGTGGTAGATTTTATACCAGCGGACTCGGTTGCTCATTTGGTAGAGCGTCGGCACGGTAAGCCGGGGGTCCGAGGTTCGAACCCTGAACGAAGCTACGCTTTCCCAGACCCAAATCTGCCACACATTAATTACTTCATATAACGGAAGATCCTTCCTGTCAAAGCCGTTTATCAAAAAAAAAAAAAAGATAAAGAAATTTCTTGCGTAAAGATAAGCTCTTATATGTATGACAGTGTGGACAGACTGTTTAGTGTTTTCGAATCTTATCTAATTTTATTGTCATTAAATGAAATTTCTGTCACGTGAACAAATGATTGACTAGCTTTTCGGAATGCTTAAAATTGTTTAAACAGGAAGTAAATATCAACTTTCTTTTTCAGGAGACGATCGATCAAAATTCTTTATAGGAAAATGACCTGATATTGTTCATAAGTGAGTACTATCGGACTATTTGCGATAATTGCGAGAAATTAAAACTATTTGTTAATATTTTAATTGAAGAAAACGATTGTGCAGACAGACAGGTGTTTCCGAATCTTTTTTTCGAACCGATATGATAGGATGGATAGAAGAAATAGATAACTATCAACATGGAGGGTTTTAATAGTTTTCCTCGGTATCTTATATACATGTATATTGTTGTTGTTTAGAAAAGAACAAAAGTCTACGATCTTGTACTACAAGAAAGGCAGTTTGTTTTTCCAAATGTATAGGATTTGAAATTAGATGAACATTTATGTGACATTTCGATCATTTTAATTAAAATTTCCAACATTTTAAATTATAGAAAAAGGTTTTTTTATTCATAATATCGTGTTTAGCACAAATTGTTAGTCATGGGTAAAATAATAAAATGTTAACAATTTCTATTGTAGCACATTTGTTATTAAAAAGATATAAATTTTTCAACAGTTTTTATATAATTCTAGGATGTTTCGCGCCCCTAGTCACTGGCACAATGTGTCACTGCAGCTGGCAAGTGTGCTGGAGGATATTGGTATCAATGAGAGGATAGTGCTGAAGAGAAGGGAGGGAAGTCTGCTGGGGGAGACGTTGAGTACAATCAGGCACAGATTGACGGGCAATGACATCTCTGTGTTTAACTTCGGTAGTCAGTCAGAAGGGACTACCACTCTAGGACTCAACTCTGACGCCGATTCTCTTAGCTGCCATAATAATGCAAATGTGCTACAGGACTGGAGCGACTGGGCACCTGGTGTGCTGAACCTGCTGATGCTCCTGGAAGAGAACACGCGACCAGGCTATTGTATGCTACAGCTTCTGTACCCCGACGTACATCTCCCTGTCACGGAGGTACCCGATGACGATTGTGCTTTATATAGGGGAGACAAGGTAGTACTGAACAACACTTATATCAACAAAGCCATGTCCGAAGGACAAATTAGAGATGGACCGTCAGGATCGTTCAGAGAACAGGAAGGATATATGGCAGCAGATATTGTTCTTGCCTTACCATGTAAGACAATGCCGTTAGCAGTTCAACAATGGTTTAATGAGAAGGTGCTGAGTGGGAAATTATCGCCTGATATGATAAGATACATTCAAAGCAGTAAATGTTATGTTGTGCCTGTGGGAAGTAGTGACAGTGAATTTAAAGACTACGAATGGAGAATTTCGACTTCACATGCAGAAAGATGTGTAATGTTTAACATGAACATTACACAGATACAGTGCTATGTTCTGATGAAACTGATTCTTAAAACATATCTCAAATCTCCACGTGACAATGCTCTGTCTAGCTTCATGTGTAAAAACATTGTTTTACTGTTTATCCAACATGCTCACTCTGACATATGGCGAGCAGGCAACTTGCTTGCTTTATTTGAACTGTGCCTGTTGAAGCTACAACAAAGCATACAGTATGGATATTGTCCACATTTTATCATGAAACATAATTTAATGAGGAACAAGTTCTCTCCTGAAGACAAACGATGGCTGCTTGACAGAATACAGCAGGTGATTGATTTACATGGATGTGCTTTCCTCGGTGTGACGATTGATGAACTCGGTTGTAGACTGCAGAGGAAGTTAAACGTTGTTCACAGCGCGTGGTATAACGTTACAGCTGCAGAAGATATTTCCAGAATAATTTCAGGAAACTTAACGAAACAACTAGCTTTGGATATAAGTCAGATTTGTCAAAATATTCTAAAAGATATATCCCTGCCAGAGGTATTGAACGAATGTTTATCTACATTGACCACAGTCTACAAGCGAGGAAGCCTCTTAGAGCAAGCAGCATCATGTTTACTGACACCACTGATTTGTTCTACGCTTGGTACGATGAAAGCATCTAGCAGTATATACATGAACCGGGCTGTGTCACCCGATGCTCTAACCTGGCTCTCTCTGGGTTTGGATTCGGACGTAACATCAAGCAGACTAAAATTAGCATCAGTATATTACTGTGTATGTGACTGGTACAATGCAGAAATAGTTCTCAGGAACGTTGAGGAGAAATATATTCCGAGTGGTGTAGAAAGTGTATGTGGTTGTCATGAATTTCCCAAAACATGTTCAGTTCTGTTTGCAGAATATTCTAGAATTAACAACTTAAAATCTTACAAGGACATTTGCGCTTTTTGTTTAAAATTTCTCCCCAGTGAAATACACTGTGTGCCGCACGATCTTCAGAACGAGATGTTCCGATCTACACCGGAAGACTTGGCATACAGAGGACGGTGGGACTACTGGATGGACTGGGCTGTGGTGGATTCTCTCCCCTATGCGTACTTTCTTCAGTACAAGACATACGGGCGTCTCCAGAGATATGACGACCAGCAGCGGGCGCTGAACAACTTGATCAGAACCACATTCGCAGAAGAGAACTTCGGTCACCGAGAAACAACACTGAACCTTCTCGGACAGTGTATGGAGCAGGAAAACAGACATAACGAGGCGTTTCAGTGCTATACGATGTCTCTTAACATACGACCAAGAAATAATGTAGCAAAGATTCATATTTGCAGACTTTTAAATAATTTGCTGAGATCCAGGTAGAGTTTTAACAAAATTGGTGTTGAACAGAATCTGATCTGAAAAATAGTGCGAGTATCACATTGATGTGTTTTGTTCGTGAAAGGTGAAATGTTGCTATCTTCGTATCATGCAATAATAGTGTGGAATATATAACCAATATTTTCGGTAAAACATGTCATTTTATGGTATCAACAGACACATACATTAACACAATTTAATATTAAGAATTATATTGTTTAAAATCACTTATATAATGAGTAATCAATAAAAAGTGGTAAAGTAATCAAGCGATAAGACTTCAAGACAGTCACGTGATACATTGTGAATATAACCAAGAACTGTCGTATTGCAGATATGAGCGGAATTGGCCCTAATATTTGATTCTGTGATCAATACCTATCAAAACATGGTGATATCAAATAGATAAAATTGTTTGATAACAAACCATCTAAAATGACGTAATGTATAAATGTAATATAACAATCATACTTTTGTCTTCGTTCGCGGCGTGAACTGTCTGTAATGGAACAGTAAATAAACATGTTATTTTTATGTTTATTTAATTTCGAAAATTAAATTTTGCGTTTATAACGATCTACGACTTAAAGTGTCGTCTGATTTCCGCCCAGTGTCTATATACAAAGCTGATGTCTAAATGCAAACAGGAAGAGTAGAAACTCCGCTTTATGGAAATAATTCCGACATGAACGTAGACCGATCATGAACGTAATGGGGATGTTATGCATTCAAGTGAGAAGGAAGCAAGTAAGATCTATTAACTATTTCAACTTGGGAAGTGTCGAGAAAATGAGAATACTGAGTTTAGATTGCAGAGCTGACATTGTTCTAGCTTTTGTAATTAATTGCCCAAGGCATACATGCACTTTCCAATTACTTAATTTATTTTCTAAGTGAGCGCTCATAAGATAACTTTTACACTCAAACATCTGTACCCAGGCATGTTTACAAAAGCTTTACACAAACTAAAGGACTGTATAAAATAAATAAATTTTCAAATACCAATTAATTAATGGTCAACATGACTTCACCATGCAACACATTTGAACTTGTAACAGTTACTTGATTGACAGAGCAATTATTTCTAAAGCCTGAAATAAATATTTAGTGATGAACACGGCTTCGCTGTGCTTCTTATTTAAATCATTCTTCACTATACCTCAATTTTTAAAATGAATTGTAATAATTTTATTTGTTGCAAATGAAGCATTATACAGATATCATTTGATAAACACGGCAAATCCATGTCCTAATTTCAACTCATATTGGCAGAGTAGATGTATGATATATCTGAGAACTTTGGGTTTGCGACCTGATCACGAATACACATCTTCAATGCCATTAGCTGGTCAGATTTCATTTGACCAGTTCTGTCCAGTCTACAGTATCCAGAGTTATTTTACGCAATACCTAATCGCTTTCCGACACAAAATTAAAACGAAAGCAATCATAATGATTATCAAAACTACAATGTTAAACTTACTGTTCGTGTTAATTATTGCAGTAAAAATAGAAACAATAAATTTTCAATATTGAGCAATCTGGGGAAACCGGTGTAAATGTCACTTTGTCACTCTGTATTTTAGCAACTACAGTAATACGCATCGCTACGGTGGAGTCTTCTGTTAGACCCTAACACGGTGACAATATTAGGTTTGAATCAATGCAGAAAGTTATTTATCTTATTTTTGGCAATTTAAATCTTCAATATTATCTAACATATGGAAAAGTACTTCTGAAAATATGAATCGAGAAACAAAATGGCGGCTTTTTAGTTTAAAAAATCCGGAAGAAAGCTATCTGGACTATTCCACCCTGAGGAAAGTCATATTGTCCAATCAGAAAGCTTTATTTGCAAACCGGAAAATATGGTTTCAAAGTTTCAAGGTACTGGGTTTTGCTCATGCGCGTCGAAATCGCAGGGTCGATTCCTTGTTACATACATATCTCTAAATAATATTTTTTATACTTGAGATTCATTATTAGAATAGTATTAATGAGAAATTTATAAATAGATTTCACATCATCAAGCAAATGAGAAAAATGTAGAACAATCAAATTTGGAAGTTTTTTCTTACTGCGCGGCTTGAACTGCCCGCAATGTTGTTACTCCAATATACCACAGAAAATATTTGGGTATTTTTGTAGTTAAGGAACTTTAATGTTCAATCTCCTTCGCAGAGTTGTCGTTCCTTAAATTCATTTTACATCTCTGCAAAAGGCTCATTGTCAAGATTTGTTACCAAACTCGACAACCTTATTTTATACAGTCATAATTATGAATTTTAAAGCTTGAGTAAAACAAATGACAGAAATCTTCACTATCTTTCATTAAAACCGAAGAAACCCAAGCTATTGTAACTGTAATTGGTGAACTATTTCTTTGATGTAAAGTAAAAGTCAAAGTAGTTGAAAGTAGCCCCAGCCTATAACAAAGGTGAATGTTATGAGCCGATAGTGTAAGAGAGTGGTTAATGTTCACGACACCGGTGTATCATGGCATGTCGGCTCATATCCGCCTAAACCCCTGAAGGTAAACAAGAAGGATCATCGCCTAAACCCCTGAAGGTAAACAAGAAGGATCATCGCCTAAACCCCTGAAGGTAAACAAGAAGGATCATCGCCTAAACCCCTGAAGGTAAACAAGAAGGATCATCGCCTAAACCCCTGAAGGTAAACAAGAAGGATCATCGCCTAAACCCCTGAAGGTAAACAAGAAGGATCATCGCCTAAACCCCTGAAGGTAAACAAGAAGGATCATCGCCTAAACCCCTGAAGGTAAACAAGAAGGATCATCGCCTAAACCCCTGAAGGTAAACAAGAAGGATCATCGCCTAAACCCCTGAAGGTAAACAAGAAGGATCATCGCCTAAACCCCTGAAGGTAAACAAGAAGGATCATAGTTAATTGTTCTTATCCCAGTGTAAAAAAAGGCAAACTTGCACAGTTCATGTTTAGCAGCAGTAGGAGATCGTATCTATAGATAGCAGGATCAACATCAACAGCAGCAGTAGCAGCAGCAGTTGTAGAAGTAGTAGAAGTAGGCGTAGAAGTAGCTCATGATGTTGTTTGTGATACTTTTGTGGTGTTTTCGTTTGTATAAAAAAGACGTAGTACATTAATAATACGTATTTAGTTGTTGTTGTTGTTGTTGTAAAGGTAGAGTTGGTAGCGGCTGCATGTAAACAACTTAAATGGAGGAGGAGAATCAGTCTTAGTAGCAGCAACAACAGCAGCATGGGTATGTTATAGTAGAAATGAATGCGATAACTTTTTGTTATTGTATTTGCAAGCTTTCTCAGCAACAACATCAGTGTAACAGAAGTCGATCATTTTCTAAAAAAGAAAATAATTTCTACTTTCATAAAGCTATAATAAAATATTAAGTTAAAGAGCAAGACAGCGACAATCCCTTTTCCATTCCTGTTATCCTGATAGTTTTCGACATTTCAAGAGAAGTTATTTGTTTGTTAATGTTTTGCCTCTTACCGTTCTGATACGATAACTCTCGGTTATATATTTAGTTTATTGTTTTGGTGTATTTTTAAATCACATGCTCTCTGTTCCTTCGTACATTTTGACGTTGTGAGATAGAGCTGTTGCAAAGCGACCTGTGACACTTTAATATGTTCCATTTTTGAATCAGCAGGGAAAGTTTGAACTTCAAATATTTGCGAAAATAAACACAACCTGTTTCTATTTCTTCTAGTTAACTTAACTTCAGAAACAGATTCAATTTTATTTTAATGAATCCCCTTTTTGAAGGACTGTTAAGCCTCCAACAGCCGTGAATTCGTTGAAATGAAATTAGACTTTGGTGTTCCTCGTAACACAATGGACGCCTAAAATTGCATTTGAAATTCCTGTATCATTCAAAGATGAAATTATGTTTTTCTAGAGTCCAGAGTTTATCTTGATGTTAAGTAGTAAAGCAGGGGTGTGTGGAACAAATCTGATAGGAACCAATCGTCTCGTGATGTTTGATCCAGACTGGAACCAAGCTAATGATGAACAAGCTATGGCCAGATGCTGGAGAGACGGTCAAAAGAAACAATGCTTTATTTATAGATTGCTAGCAGTATGTATGAAAATCTTTAACACTGTAACTTTTTGTAATAGTCAGTCCATGTATGAATGTAGTTAGTATTTTTCTTTGTTTCTAAGGTTTATAAAACCGTTTAACTATAAACAGTGTAGTTCCAAATTACAAATCATAGGTATGAACATTATGAAGGCTGATCTTGATCTTAAGTTTAAACAGTGTTTTTATGAAGCATAGGAAGATAAAGACTACTGAGTATAAACTTAACCTTTCCTTTTGCCTGACATGTATATTAGCTTCTTTTTTTTTGTATGTTTGTGTGCTTTTGCATGCAGGAGTGTCAAGTTCATTTTTGGGTTGGAGTTATTTCGCCAAGACAACTTGTACTTGTTTGTTCATAAGAGAACCTGCTGGGGCAAGTGTGAGGTTGGTGCATCCAAGAACCTGTTTAAAACCCCAGTGGAAAATGTTTCACTGATTGTTCCAATGTGGAAACCCCTCTGGTCCTCATTTTCGTAATTTTTTTGTGGCGTCTATTTTGAAATTGTTCATTGTATAACCATGATGTCTTCTCTACTTCGGCTGTATGTGGAGGCTGAGTCTACTGGGTGCGGCCATACCTGATATCCATATTTCACTCTTTTAGACGGGTACAATAGAAGAGAATATATTTCAGCATATTTCACTGTTTAGACAGGTACAATAGAAGAGAAGATTTTTCAGCATGATATTTCAGCGACAGGCACACAAGAAAGCACTGAGCAGTTGTGTTGTTGACAAGGAAGAAGATGTGGAGAGACATTTTAGCCGAGATGAGCTGCGTGATCTATTCCGACTGAATGAGGAAACACGCAGTGACACACATGAAAAGTAGGTTAATTGAAGCATAAATAGATTGTGCCTCAGGTTTAAAGTTTAAAATTGAGATTTAAAAACTGTTCATAGCATACATTTACATTATGTTAAGCTCATTGGGAAATATGCATGTCAAAACACCAGAAAATAGGTTTCGTTGATATGTAAGTTGTAAAAATGTTGTTTTTTTCATGAAATCCTCATGATTTTTGCATTGTATGATTTAAAAGTCATATTTTCTACACCTTACCATATATATTCCCCATGCTAAGTTTTTAAATCTTGTCAGTATAAATTTTAACCCTTACCTGTAAAATAAACTGTTATATAGTACTAGTTCATTTAAATTTGTAAATAATTCTTATTAAAATAAAAGTATATAGGTTCTTCTTTTCGTTCTAGGCTTGTAGATGGGTTGCATTTTCAGACATTTTGTTCTGTTCCTGGTTTAAGTGTAGAAGATGTGTGAACAACATACAAGTTAAGCCTCCACCTCCCGATTCGGACTGTAACTCGGACCTGTCACAGTGGCATCATAGTACTGATAAAAAGGGGCTCAAGGACCTTGTGTTAAAAGGGACCCGGGTTGCCGAGACTCCTATTTCCTTTGTGTTCCATCATCATTCTCACGAAAAACAGAGGATTACTGTGTGAAAACGTACCCGTCGGGGTTATTGGGATGAATGTTACAGACCAGTAAAACAAGACCTAGAGTTAAGGGAATTAGTGTGAGATCTTACATGACTGTGTTATGGGCTATATGTAACATATCAGTAAATTAAAGCCTTTGAAAATGTATAATCTACACAAAATTGTAAAACAGGGAAGAAATGTCATCATTGAAAAGTCAGACTTGTAAAACAATAAAACCAGGGCTCAATACCATTAAACAAAGATTGGAGACCAGTCTCAAATCTCAAGCATCTGATTATCGAGCAGCAGCCATGCTTGAGATTTTAGACTGGTCTCCTGATGAAGTTTTATGATCTTGAGACCAGAAAGATGTTGGACACTGTTAAAAGTCATAAATGTGGTTATAAATGTATAGCCTGTTTTACTTAATTTTTGCTTGAATTAGGTATTACTGCTCGGCTTGAAGTGATTTAAGTTACTACAGGCAATGACACAATCTATGGTGGATTTATAAGACTGATAGATTATGCACTTGAATAAGTTTTAGCACATAATCTAAGAACCTTTGTGGACAAAACGGGTAATCTGGTCAAAACGGAAAAGGCTGTTTGCTGTTGGTTTTGCATTTTGGCATGGTTAAATAACATGCGTTTGATGCATTATTTTGTATAACTACAATAATAAGCTGGTTTCAAGGAAGTAATGTTAACAAATAAATGAATTCAAATTTTGAATTTGTCTTTTTGTTTGCATTATATCTTAACAACATAGTCTACATGTTACGTTGACAGAAATCCAATTTTGATATGCTATAATGGATCTTTACAAAGTAAAAGTGAAAGTAAGTGTTAGTACATGAAATGACAAGTCTGCTTACAGAAGAAAACTCGGTAAAGCCCGAGTATGAAAAATAGGAAACTACATGTGTGGATTTTTAGTTAATTGAATTTAAGCTGAGCTCTTTCCCTAATTTTAATAATATTGTATCAGGGCGGGTAATCAAACTACGCCTTACCATGCAGTTTGTAAACAAAAGTCCTCCATCTTGGATGAACAATGGGAAGCTTTTTACTTTTACTCATTTAATAAATAACTCGTAAAATTGAGACAAACCTAAGGACCTGCTACACAATTTTCCGAATCTTTTGGTACCTAGATGGAATATATACTCCAAGTGGCAAACACGTTACCTCGGTCATGAAAACTGATTCGGCGAGAAATAAGCAAGACATTTTCGGGTTAAGTGCAGGGGAAAAAAGGTAGTTTTGTCTGTAGTCACACGAAAAATTGAATTCGATTTTTAATTTCATGTCCCAATTTTTTTTTGCAAAAGAAAACACTATTTCGCAGCAATATTAGCAAATATCCCTTATGGTAAAGTGCAGTTCTCAAAAATAAATGATAAAGTGCAGTTGACTTTTTTTCCAAAACTAAACATTAAATATCGCTGTAGTATTTCCCTGACTAATATGACCATATAAACACATGTCTGACACATGTGTTAACATAAAAAACTATGCATCTTTCCATTATTTCATGCGAGATGTAGCTTTACATTCGATTGCTTTGCGTAATGTAAGGACTATCAGTTTTTTGTATTTTTATAACAAATCAAGCATTTGTAGTTTCGCAGTAATTTACCGTAAATCAAAATGAAGGAAATAATAGTTGCTAAACTGCTTCGCAGAGTTTGTACCAGCTGACTCGGTAGCTCATTTGGTAGTGCGTCGGCACGGTAAGCCGGAGGTCCGAGGTTTGAATCCTGTTCGAGGCTACTCTTTCCCAGACCATATTTGTGTTCTCTGCGGGCGATTACCCTTGGATCTCTTTCGGGCGGAGCATGTGGCTGGGGTATTCGACACAAACATAGGCAGAAACTTGCGGACATTTCCAAGTAAGTTGGATATGTTTCGTTTAAGTTGGGAGGGAATGTGGTAGATTTTATACCAGCGAACTCGATCGCTCATTTGGTAGAGCGTCGGCACGGTAAGCCAGGGGTCCGAGGTTCGAATCCTGGACGAAGCCACTCTTTCCCAGACCTAAATCTGCCACACATTCATTACTTCATATAATTGAAGATCTTTCCTGTCAAAGTCGTTTATCTAAAAAAGATAAAGACATTTCTTGCGTAAAGATAAGCTCTTATATGAATAACAGCGTCGACAGACTGTTTAGTGTTTTCGAATCTTATCTAATTTTACTGTCATTAAATGAAATTTCTGTCACGTGAACAAATGATTGACTAGCTTTTCGGAATGCTTAAAATTGTTTAAACAGGAAGTAAATTTCAACTTTCTTTTTCAGTAGACGATCGATCAAAATTCTTTATAGGAAAATGACCTGATATTGTTCATAAGTGAGTACTATCGGACTATTTGCGATAATAACGAGAAATTAAAACTATTTATTAATATTTTAATCGAAAATGTTAGTGTCTCTAGCTGGGATCGAACCCGGACCCGAAGAAAACGATTGTGCAGACAGACAGGTGTTTCCGAATCTTTTTTTCGAACCGATATGCTCGGATGGATAGAAGAAATAGATTACTCTATCAACATGGAGGGTTTTAATAGTTTTTCTCCATATCTAATATACATGTATATTGGTGTTATTCAGAAATGAACAATACTCTACGATCTTGTACTACAACAAAGGTAGTTTTTACCAACTGTATAGGATTTGAAGTTAGATTACCATTTAGGTGACATTTCGATCATTTTAATTTAAATATCCAACATTTCCAACTTATAGAAAAAGGGTTTTTTATTCATAATATCGTGTTTAGCACATAATTGGACATTTTAAGGTAGTCTAACTGTAATGATTTCCCGCGCTTTTTTACTCGAATGTCGGGAATACTCGGTTAACTGTCACTAACAGACAATAATCGATGTTGCTACGGCTACTATCGGCTCTGACGAGTAGCGTCGGAAGTCACCGAAAGCGAGCCGATGTCGACGACTTCGCAAATTTATGCGCGGGAAAGCATTACAGTTAAACTACCTTAAGTCATGGTTAAGATAACAAAGTTTTTACAATTTCTATTGCAGTACATTTGTTATTATTGAGATATAAAATTTTGAACAGTTTTATATATAAGCCATTGAATTTCAGGGTGTTTCGCGCCCCTAGTCACTGGCACAATGTGTCACTACAGCTGGCAAGTGTGCTGGAGGATATTGGTATCAATGAGAGGATAGTGCTGAAGAGAAGGGAGTGCTGTCTAATGGGGGAGACGCTGGAGACGATCATGAACAGATTGACGGGCTTTGACATCTCTGTGTTTAACTTCGGTAGTCAGCCAGAAGGGACTACTACTATAGGACTCAACTCTGACGTCGATTCTCTTCTTTGCATAAATGATGTAAATGTGCTACAGGACTGGAGCGACTGGACACCTGGCGTGCTGAACCTGCTGATGCTCCAGGAAGAGAACACGCCACCAGGCTATTGTATGCTACAGGCGCTGTACACGGACGAACCTCTCCCTGTCACAGAGGTACCCAATGACGATTATGCTTTATACAGAGGAGACAAGGTAGTAATGAACAACACTTACATAAACAAAGTCATGATCGAAGGACAAATAAGAGATAGACCGTCAGGATCGGTAAGAGAACGGGAAGGATATATGGCACAAGATCATGTTCTGGCCCTTCCATGTAAGTCAATGCCAATAGCAGTTCAACAATGGTTGAATGAGCAGGTACTGAGTGGGAAATTGTCACCTGATATGATAAGATACATTCAAAGCAGTAAATGTTATGTTGTGCCTGTGGGAAGTAGTGACAGTGAATTTAAAGATTATGGATGGCGAATTTCGACTTCTCATGCAGAACGCTGTGTAATGTTCAACCTTAACATTACTCAGCTACAGTGTTATGTTCTGATGAAACTGATACTTAAAACATATCTCAAATTTCCCCGTGACAATGCGTTGTCTAGTTTCATGTGTAAAAACATTGTTTTATTGTGTATCCAACGTACTCACTCTGACACATGGCGACCAGAAAACTTACTTGCTTTATTTGAATTGTGCCTATTTAAGCTACAAGAGTGCATACAATGTGGATATTGTCCACAGTTTATCATGAAACATAATTTAATGAGGAACAAGTTCTCTCCTGAAGACAAACGATGGCTGCTTGGCAGAATACAGCAGGTGATTGATTTACGTGGATGTGCTTTCCTCGGTGTGACGATAGATGATCTCGGCTGTAGACTTCAAATGTAGTAAAGCGTTGATCACAGTTCGTTGTATATCATTACACCAGCAGATGATATTTCGAGATCGATTTCAGGAAATTTAACTAAACAGCTTGCTAAGGACATATGTGACACGCATACGTGTACTCTTAAAGATAATTTCCGGCCAGAGGCATTGACAGAATGTGTTTCTACATTGTCCACAGTCTATAGGCGAGGCAGCTGCTTAGAGCAAGCAGCATCATGTTTACTGTAACCACTGATTTGTTCTACACTTGGTTCAATGAAGGCATCTAGCAGTATATACATGAACCAGACTGTGTCACATGAGGCTCTGACCTGGCTCTCTCTGGGATTGGATTCGGATGTTGCATCAAGTAGACTTAAACTAGCATCAGTATATTACTGTGTGGGTGACTGGTACAATGCAGAAATAATTCTCAGGAACGTTGAGGAGAAATATATTCCGAGTGTTGTAGAAAATGTATGTGGATGCTTTGAATTCCCCACAACATTTTCAGTTCTGTTTGCAGAATATTCTAGAATTAACAACTTAAAGTCTTATAAGAACATTTGCGCTTTTTGTGTAAAATTTCTCCCCGGTGAAATACACTGCGTGCCGCACGAGCTTCAGTACGAGATGTTCCGATCTACACCGGAAGACCTACCATACAGAGAACGGTTCGACTACTGGATGGACTGGGCCGTGGTGGATTCTCTCCCCTATCTGTACTTTCTGCAGTACAAGACATACGGGCATCTCCAGAGATGTGACGACCAGCAGCAAGCACTGAACAACATGATCAGAACCACTTTCACAGGGAGGAACTTCGGCCATCGAGAAACAGCTTTGAATCTTCTCGGACAGGTTATGGAGCAGGAAAACAGACATAACGAGGCGTTTCAGTTCTATTCATGGTCTCTTAACATACGACCAAGAAATAATACAGCAAAGTTTCATATTTGCAGACTTTAAAATTATTTGCTGAGGTCTCGGTAGGGATTTAACAAAATTGGTGTAAATCACCAATCTGATCTGAAAAAAAATGTGTGAGTATCATATTGATGTGTTTTGTTCATGAAACGTGCAATGTTCCTAGTTTCGTATCGAGTACTAATAGTGTGGAATATGTTAAATATTATTTTCGATAAAACATGACTTTAATGGTACCAACAGACATACATTAACACAATTTAATATTAATGATTGTATTGGTTGAAATCACTATATAAATAATCTATAAAAAGAGGTAGCGTCATCAAGCGATAATTAGACAGTCACGTGATACATTGTGAATATAACCAATAACAGTCGTATGGCAGATATGAGCGGAATCGGCCTTATTATTTGATTCAGTGATCATTGCCCATCAAAACATGGTGATATCAAATTGATAAAACTTTGTTGACAAAACATTTAAAATGATGTAATATAACATTTACCTCCATTAAGGTAACATTACAATCAAATTTTGAACGTTTTTCTTCGTTCGCGGCGTGAACTGTCTGTAATGGAACAGTAAATGAAAATGTTATTTTTATGTTTATTTAATTTCAAAAAAAAAAAAATTTTGCGTTTATAACGATCTACGACTTGAAATGTCGTCTGATTTCCACCCAGTGTCTATATACAAAGCATATGTCTAAATGCCAACCGGAAGAGTAGAAACTCCGCTTTATGGAAATAGGTCCTACAAGACCTTAGACTGATCATGAACGTAATGAGAATTGTATCCATTCAAATGGGAAGGAAGTAACTAAGATCCATTAGATATTTCAACTTGGGAAGTTTCGAGAAAATGACACTACTGAGTTTAGATTGCTGAGCTGACATTTTTCTACAGTAACTTTTGTAATTAGTTGTCCAATGCATACGTATAATCTCCAATGACTTAATTTATTTTCTAAGTGAGCGATCATAAAATAACTTTTATAGTCAAACATCTGGACCCAGGCATGTTTGCAAAAGCTTGACAAAATCTATTGGACTGTATAAAATAAATAAATTTTTAAATACCAATAAATTCATGGTCAACATGACTTCAACATGCAACACATTTGAACTTGTAACAGTTACTTGCTTGACAGAGCAATTATTTCTTAAGCCTGAAATAAATATGTAGTGATAAACACGGCTTCGCTGTGCTTCCTATTTAAATCATTCTTCACTATACCTCAATTTTTAAAATGAATTGTAATAATTGTATTTGTTGCAAATGAAGCATTATACAGATATCATTTGATAAACACGCCAAAGCCATGTCCTAATTTCAACTCATATTGGCAGAGTAGATGTATGATATTTCTGAGAACTTTGGGTTTGCGACCTGATCACGAATACACATCTTCAATGCCATTAGCTGGTCAGATTTCATTTGACCAGTTCTGTCCAGTCTACAGTATCCAGAGTTATTTTACGCAATACCTAATCGCTTTCCCACACCAAATTAAAACTAAAGCAATCATTATGATTATCAAAACTACAATGTTAAACTTACTGTTCGTGTTGATTATTGCAGTAAAAAAATAAAAATAAAATTTCAATATTGAGCAATCTGGGGAAAGCGGTGTAAATGTCACTTTGTCACTATATTTTAGCAACTACAGTAATACGCATCGCTACGGTGGGGGTCTTCTGTTAGACCCTAACACGGTGACAATATTAGGTTTGAATCAATGCAGAAAGTTATTTATCTTATTTTTTTTGGCAATTTAAATCTTAAATGTTATCTAGCATACGGAAGAAGTACTTCTGAAAATGTGAATCGAGAAACAAAATGGCGGCTTTTCAGTTTACAAAATCAAGCAAGTTATCTGGACTAGTGCACCCGTAGGAAAGTCATAGTGTCCAATTAGAAAGCTTTATTTGCAAACCGGAAACTATGGTTTCAAAGTTTTAAGGTACTGGGTTTTGCTCATGCGCTTCGAAATCGCAGGGTCAATTCCGTTTTACATACCTATAAATTATATTTTTTATAATTGAGATGCATTATTTAAGTAGTATTAATGAGAAATTTATAAATAGATTTCACATCATCAAGCAAATAAGAAAAATGTAGAACAATCAAATTTGGAAGTTTTTTCTTACTGCGCGGCTTTAACCGCCCGCAATGTAGTTACTCCAATATACCACAGAAAATATTTGAGTATTTTTGTAGTTAAGGAACTTTAATGTTCAATCTCCTTCGCAGAGTTGTCGTTCCTTAAACTCATTTTACATCTCTGCAAAAGGCTCAATGTCAAGATTTTTTACCAAACTCGACAGCCTTATTTTATACAGTCATAATAACGAATTTTAAAGCTTGAGTAAAGAAAATGACAGAAATCTTCACTATCTTTCATTAAAACCGAAGAAACACAAGCTATTGTAACTGTAATTGATGAACTATTTGACTTCTTTGATATATACGCCGCCTAGCCCCGGGTTGAGCGCAACTCAGTAATAACACCATTAAATAGTACTATTTCGATCCATCCCAAACGATGGTATGCATATGGCGGTGAACATGGAACCTTCAATGAGGTATTTTCCGATTAATACCATTCCATGTTCAGCGGCGTATGGTCCCCAGATAAAATAATGTGTTTGCCCTAATCGAGAAAACAATGGGCGGAACTAAACAGAATAGAATTTTGACAGGGGATCTTAGAATATAAATCCTGCATATCACAGACTACGCCAAAGGCAAAATTTAAAAAGCAGGAAGTATATCCTTGAAAGTACTTGTCTTATTCACTTCATACTTGGAATTTATCATCATCATGAACAACAACATCAGTTACAACAAGAATCATAACTTCTGTTTACTTTTTTTAGTTATGCCCCTTTCAAATGAAACTTTAAGAACTTAATGTTGTGTATGAGTTTGAAAGTACTTGTCTTATTCACTTCATACTTGGAATATATCATCATCATGAACAACAACATCGGTTACAACAAGAATGATAACTCCTGTTTGACTATTTTGAGTTATGCTCCTTTCAAATGCAACTTCAACATGAAACATATCTTGAGGTGACATGTGTGTTCCGTGGAATACTTAATTCTAGTGAAGTATTGAAATCAACTTGAATTAAATCTTTTCATCATATATGATTTAAAATAGGCCCACATTTCAACTTTTTGCTGGCAGGTGACACATGTGTTCCGCGGAACACCAAATTCTAATTAAATCTGTCAGTATAAAAAATATTAAAATTAACTGTACTCGTTCTCTTAAATTTGTAAATAAAATATATAGGTTCTTTATTTCGTTCTTTGCTTGTAGATGGGTTGCATTTTCAGACATTTGTTCTGTTCTAGGTTTAAGTGTAGAAGATACGTGAACAATATACAAGTAAAACCTCCACCTCCTGATTCAGACTGTAACTCGGACCTGTCTCAGTGGCATCATAGTACTGATAAAAAGGAGCTCCAGGACCTTGTGTTAAAAGGGGCCTGGGTTACTGAGACTCCTATTTCCTTTGTGTTCCATCATCATTCTCACGAAAAACAAAGGATAACTGTGTGAAAATGTACCCGTTGGGGTAATTTAGATAAATGTTACAGACCAGTAAAACAAGACCTAGAATCAGGGAATGAGTGTGAGATCTTACATGACTGTGTTATGGGCTATATGTAACATATCAGTAAATCAAGGCCTTTGAAAGTGTTTAATCTATACAAAATTGTAAAACAGGGAAGACATGTCATCATTGAAAAGTCAGACTTGTAAAACAATAAAACCAGGGCACAATACCATTAAACAAAGATTGGAGACCAGTCTCAAATCTCAAGCATCTGAATATCGAGCAGCAGACATGCTTGAGATTTTAGACTGGTCTCCTGATTAGGTTGTATGATCTTGAGACCGGATAGGTTGTGCACACTGTTAAAAGTCATAAATGTGGTTATAAATGTAAAGCGTGATTTACTTAATTATTGCTTGAATCTGCAGTGTGAAGTGATTGAAGAGTAACTGCATAGAATGACACAATCTATGGTGGATTTATAAGAGTGATAGATTATGTACTTGAATAAGTTTTAGCATATAATCTAAGAACCTTTGTGGACAAAATGGGTAATCTGGTCAAACCGGTAAAAGCTGGTTGCTGTTTGCATTTTCGGCATGTTTAAATAACATGCTTTTGGTATGTTTAAATAATAAGCGTTTGATGCATTATTTTCTATAAATACATAATTCGGCTGTTTTTAAGGTAGTAATGTAAAGAAATTAAATGAATTCAGAATTTGAATTTGGCTTGTTTTTTTTTTTTTAAATTATATTATTAACAAACATAGTCATGATAGTGTACATTTTAAGTGTTGAAGAAATATGATACCATATAATGGATTTTTTAAAATTGAAAGTGAAAGTTTGCAATCATCTGTTAGTACTTGTAATGACAAGTCTGCTTACAGAAGAAAACTCGGTAAAGCCGGAGTATGAAAAATATGAAATTATAGTGCCTCTAGCTGGGAGCGAACCTGCACCGCCACGGCGACAGCGCATAGCCTATGTGGATTTTTGTGTCGCCCTTTCGAAGAAATGGCGATACATAGGGACCACTTTGTCCGTCCGTCGGTCCGTCACGAAAACTTAACGTTGGCTATAACTTTGCCATTTCTTAATATTTCTTTACCAAACTTACAAATTATATTGCTTATGACTACACGCTCGAGATGATGCCGATTTCTCAAGGTCAAGGTCACATTTGATGGAGTTATGCTCCTTTTTTTCCTTGGATTTTTACACCAAAACTTAACGTTGGCTATAATTTAGTCGTTTCTTAATATTTCTTTACCAAACTTGCAAATTATATTGCTTATGAAAACACACTCGAGATGATGCATAGTTCTTAAGGTCAAGGTCACATTTGATGGAGTTATACCCCTTTTTGTACTTGGATTTTTACATGAAAACTTAACATTGGCTATAAATTTGTCATTTCTTAATTTTTTTAAATCAAACTTTCAAATTATGTTCCTTATGACAACAGGCTCGTGATGATACCACATTCTTTAGGTCAAGGTCACATTTGATGGAGTTATTTCCCTTTTTACGAGAACTTAACACCGGTTATAACTTTGCCATTTATTAATATCAAACTTTCAGATTATATTCCTTTTCATAACACCCTTCTGATAATACCACACTCTTCAAGTCAAGATCACACTTAATGGAGTTATTCCCCTTTATATGAAAACTAAACGTTTGCTAGAACTTTGCCATTAATTAATATTTCTTCATCAAACTTTTAAATTATATCCCTATGACAATACGCTCATGACAATACTATATTCTTAAGGTCATGGTCACAGTTGATGGAGTTATACACCTTTTTGAACTTGCATTTTCATTCCGACAGCACCAGAGGGCGACACAAGTGTTCAACTGAACACCCATCTAGTGAATTAATTGAATTTTAGCTGAGCTCCTTTCTTAATTGCAATAATATTGCATGATTTCTTAAATCTGGCAATTGCGTGTAATATGCTACGCGTTAACAACACCGAGTCCTCTATTAAAGCATACAACTTTCAAACAGTAGACAACTGAGGTATATTCTAGAATTACACGTATTGCAATTTCCTATTATGATAACTATACTATTCAAAAAGGCAGAATCAAAATATTTGACTTTTCACATTCACTTCGTACAATAAGTTTTAAGATCTTCAGTGAATATATTTATTATTTCATTTATAATTTGATCATTTAATACACTATGATTAAGGTATTAACAAAGTCTAGACCTTTTAAACAAAGAGCTATATATTATGTAATAACATGTCTTTGTTTTAAAATACATTTATTTTTTATTAGATTCACGTGTATAAACATTATAAAAACTGTTTCTATGTTCTTTTCTGTTGTGTCTGAGAATTGCACAGTCAGTCTTAAATCTGGCAACTACGTAATATGCTACATGAAAAACAGTGAATCCGCAATTAAAGATGTGGACATTTGCGGTATATTCAAGAACGATTTAATTTTCCTCCGATTCTTCAATTAAAAAAAAGGGCAGACAGAAAAAATTAAATTTTTGTCGTTAAATTTTTCCTTGACCTAATAAAATTGAACATTGAATAAATCTTTTCCAACTTTTAATTTTATAACTTAAATGCACAACTTTTAAACTTTCAACAGAGATTAACACCACGTAAGTCCTTTTAGAGCAAAATCACAACCATACATTCAATTTATCATTGTCTCTTTTACGTATAGTAAACTTTACCGCCAAAAGTTAATGTTCATGTTTCTCTCACAAAAAGCATGCAAAGCAAGACTTTTCCCGCCAAAAGCTTAACAGTAATAAGGAGTAAAGTATGTACACAATAATGTGGAGCAATATGGAGCGTATACACATTTAGAAGGAGCAAAGTATATACAGATAATATGTGGAGCAATGTGGAGTAAAGTAAACATATATTTGCAATTTGCGACAATTTTTTATTTCTTTTGTATTACTTACACTAGGTCTTAAGATCTTCACTAGATATATTTATTCTATCAGTAGTTTATTCATCATCAAATACATTACGTTTAAGTTATAAACAAAACCAAGACCATTTTAAGTACGTTTTTTTTATATTTTAGATTCACTGGTATAAACATAAAAATCTACTAATCTTGTCGTTGTCCTCATGCGAGATGAAACTATACAATGCTTTCGAATGCTTTCCGTAATGTAAGTACTGTCAGTTTTAGTATTTAAATAACAAATCAACAATGTTATAGGTTTCGCAGAAATTTAAATGTTAATCAAGATGAAGGAAATGTCAGTAGCTAACTGCTTCGCATCCATTACTTCATATAACAAAAGATCAATTATGATAAAGATTAGTTCTTGTATAGCCATTTATCTTTGCTAAAATTGTGGACAGATTTTGTTTAACATTGTGGACAGACTGTTTCGTGGTTCCGAATCTTTTTCTGATTTTACAGCCATAAAATGAAATTTCTGTCACGTGAACACATGAATGACTAGCTTTTCGGAATTCTAAAACTTGTTTAAACAGGAAGTTAATTTCAACTTTCGTTTTCAGTAGACAATCGATCAAAAACTCTAATAGGAAAATGACATGATATTGTTCATAAGTGAGTATAGTCGGACTATATGCGATAATTACGAGAAATTTAAACTATTTTTTTTAAGTTTTAATTGAAGAAAACTATTGTGCGGACAGACAGTTTTGTGTTTCCGAATCTTTGTCTGTTGTACTACAGGGAAGGTAACCGTATGTAAAGCAGTTTTTACCTACTGTATAGGATTTTAAATTAGATGAAAATTAAGGTGACATTTCTATCATTTTTTATTTCAATTTCCAACTTATAGAAGTTTTTATTGATAATATCGTGTTTACTGTCTAAGCACAAAATTCCACGCTGTAAGTCATGGATGAAATAACAAAATATTAACATTTTCTATTTTAGTACATTTTGTTAATTGTTATTATTAAGATTTTCAACTGTTTTTATATATTAACCATTTAATTTCAGAATGTTTCGTGCCCCTAGTCACTGGCAAAATGTGTCACTGCAGCTGACAAGTGTGCTGGAGAATATTGGTATCAATGAGAGGATAGTGCTGAAAAGGAGGGAGGAACGTTTGCTGGGGGAGATGTTGAGTACAATCAGGCACAGATTGACGGGCAATGAAATCTCTGTGTTTAACTTCGGTAGTCAGTCAGAAGGGACTACCACTGTAGGACTGCACTCTGATACCGATTCTCTTGGCTGCATAAACAATTGCAATGTGCTTCAGGACTGGAGTGACTGGACACCTGGTGTGCTGAACCTGCTAATGCTCCAGGAAGAGAACACGCCACCAGGCTATTGTATGCTACAGCGTCTATACAGTTACGAACCTCTCCCTGTCACTCGGGTACCCGATGACGATTATGCTTTATACAGAGGAGACAATGTGATCATGAACAACACTCACATCAACAAAGTCATGATCGAAGGACATATAAGAGATGGACCGTCATTATCGCGAAGAGAACAGGAAGGATATATGGCACAAGATATTGTTCTTGCCTTTCCATGTAAGACAATGCCGTTAGCAGTTCAACAATGGTTGAATGAACAGGTGCTGAGTGGGAAATTTTCGCCTGATATAATAAGATACATTCAAAGCAGTAAATGTTATGTTGTGCCTGTAGGAAGTAGTGACAGTGAATTTAAAGATTATGAATGGCGAATTTCGACTTCACATGCAGAAAGATGTGTAATGTTCAACATGAACATTACACAGCTACAGTGCTATGTTCTGATGAAACTTATACTTAAAACACATCTCAAATCTCCCCGTGACAATGCTCTGTCTAGTTTTATGTGTAAAAACATTGTTTTACTATGTATCCATCATACTCATTCTGACATATGGCGACCAGAAAACCTACTTGCCCTATTTGAACTGTGTCTGTTAAAGCTACAAGAGAGCATACACTATGGATATTGTCCACATTTTATCACGAAACATAATTTAATGAGAAACAAGTTCTCTGCTGAAGACAAACGATGGTTAATTGACAGAATACAGCAGGTGATTGATTTACATGGATGTGCGTTCCACGGTGTGACGATTGACGAACTCGGTTGTAGACTTCAAATGAAGTTAAGCGTTGTTCCCAGTGCCTTGCATATCATTACATCAGCAGAAGATATTGCCAGGTGTATTTCAGGAAATTTAACTAAACAACTAGCTTTGGACATGTGTGACACGCATCGGTATATTCTTAAAGATATATTCCGACCAGAGGCATTGAAAGAATGTGCATATACATTGACAACAATCTACCGGGGAGGTAGCTGCTTAGAGCAAGCAGCATCATGTTTGCTGACACCACTGATTTTTTCTACACTTGGTTCAATGAAAGCATCTAGCAGTATATACATGAACCGGAGTGTGTCACCTGAGGCTCTGAACTGGCTCTCTCTGGGTTTGGATTCCGATGTTGCATCAAGTAGACTAAAACTAGCATCAGTATATTACTGTATGGGTGACTGGAACAATGCAGATATAGTTCTCGGGAACGTTGAGGAGAAATATATTCCGAGTGTTGTAGAAAATATTTGTGGGTGCTGTGATTTCCCACAACTCGGTGAATTTAAACTCTTCCAAGAATATTCCAGAATTAACGGCTTAAACTCTTTCAAGAACATTTGTGCTTATTGTGTAAAGTTTCTACCAAGTGAATTACACTGTGTTCCGCACGAGCTTCAATACGAGATGTTCCGATCTACACCGGAAGACCTACCGTACAGAGGATGGCAAGACTACTGGATGGCCTGGGCTGTGGTGGATTCTCTCCCCTATTTGTACTTTCTGCAGTACAAGACATACGGGCATCTCCAGAGATATGACGACCAGCAGCGAGCACTGAACAACTTGATCAGAACCACATTCACAGGGAGGAATTTCGGTCACCGAGAAACAGCCCTGAATCTTCTCGGGCAGTGTATGGAGCAGGAAAACAGATATAACGAAGCGTTTCAGTGCTATACGATGTCTCTGAACATACGACCAAGAAATAATGTAGCAAAGATTCATATTTGCAAACTTTTAAATTCCTTGCTGAGGTCTACATAGGACTTAAAAAATGTCAAAATGTCTCAAACTGAATCTGAAGTGAAAATAGTATATCACAGTGAGGTGTTTTGTTCATATTATGATTAATAATAATAATACTAGTAATAATAATAATAATATTATAACTATTATTATTATACATTTTCACATGTTAGTATTTGTAATATAAAGGAATCAGGAAAACTCGAAATATTTTTTTTATAATTGTGATGATCACTTATAGTATTGTTTAGGGATGGGAACGAATTGTAAAATAGGCATTCGAATATTCGCATAGGTTATCCGATTATATTCGGATATTTGCGTGATCAACGGTTCATATTTCGCCATCCGAATGTTAGCTTATCCGAAAAATATGTAAAGTTTTGCCTGAAGAACTCTTTATTAACTGTTTTTAACGTAATTAACGTTATTACGGGTTTGAAACATTTAAAATATGTTTAATTTTAGTTACTAATGCAACTCATTGATACTCATTGATACTGGCAGTCGATAACTCACGAATTAGAATCAGTTTTGAAGAATAGTACTGCCGCAATCTCCTACGCAGAGTTGTCGTTCCTTACACTCACTTTACCAATCTCCTACGCAGAGTTGTCGTTCCTTACACTCACTTTACATCTCTGCGAAAGGCTCAATGTCAAGATTTTTGACCAAACTAATATGCTTCGTTGTATACAGTCATAATTATGAATTTGAAAGCTTGTGGTATAACAAATGACAGAAATCTTCACTATCTTTTATTAAAACCGAAGAAACCAAGTTATTTTTAATGTAGTTAGTGAACTATTTTGTTGCGCCAAAGTAAAAGTAGTTAAAAGAAGTCCCAGCCTACATGTATAACAGAGGTGAATGTAATGAGCCGATAGTGTAAGAGAGTGTCACTTTACATCTCTGCGAAAGGCTCAATGTCAAGATTATTGACCAAACTAATATGCTTCGTTGTATACAGTCATAATTATGAATTTGAAATCTTGTGGTATAACAAATTTCAGAAATCTTCACTATCTTTTATTAAAACCGAAGAAACCCAAGTTATTTTAAATGTAGTTGGTGAACTATTTTGTTGCGCCAAAGTAAATGTAGTAGAAAGAAGTCCCAGCCTATAACAGAGGTGAATGTAATGAGCCGATAGTGTAAGAGAGTGGTACTGCCGATGCATTTAGTTGTTGTTGTTGTCGTAGTCGTCATCGTGTGTACAGTATGACGTGAAATCATTGCTTATCATTGAATAACGCGTCTAATCTTTGATATTGATATTATATATTTTAATTATTTTATTATTTGTGATTAATGCATGTACACTCAAATGAGTAATCATGTTTCATTTGTTAATTTGTAAGCAAATCTTTTATATTAGCATTAAACATAAAGAAATTAAGACTGATTGGGTTTTTAATTGGATGTTTGTTATTTACGTTTTGTTTACCTGAAAAAAATTGTCAATATTGCCAATTAAAGCAGACAATGATATCAAACAACATCCCCTTCGCACCTCGTCCTACCTGCCAATATACAGCGAAATATTTTTTTATAATTGTGATGATCACTTATAGTATTGTAACTATTGTTTAAGCTCTGTCGCCGTGACGGTCCGGGTTCTCTCCCAGGTAGAGGCAATATCATTTTAAATAAGTTATCTTAAATATACTTTACGCCATTCAGCAATGACTGATGGTCCAAGAAGACAGTCACGTGACAATCTTTGTAAATAACGGTAAGGATCTTTTGACAAATATTGAAACATTAAATATTTTTTCCAGTGATTAAACTGTTTGCTGTCCAATTATCGAAAAATGACATTAGACATCTTAAATGTGAAGTATTCCAAATAGAGTTATGCAAATAAACCTTAAAATGAACATGGTATTTTATGTTTATTTTATTTAGAAAAAAAAAACATATAAAAATCTACGACTTGCATTCCCGCCCAGTGTCTATAGCCGATGACTATGCAAACCCGAAAAGTAGAAACTCCGCTTTATGGAAATAGTTCGTACTAGAAATTAGACCGATCATGAACGTGATCAGGATGTTATGCATTCAAATGAAAAGTGAGAAGGAAAGAACTAAGATCAATTAAATATGTCAACTGGGAAGAGTCGCGAAATGACCCTACTGACTACTGAGTCGTCGTCGTCGGTGCCGTCGTCCGGTAGTCCCCCAACTTTAACCTGAAACTTAATGTTGCCTATAACTTTAAAAGTACTTGTCCTATTCACTTCATACTTGGAATATATCATCAGCATGAACAATGCCATCTGTGACGACAAGAATGATAACTCCAGTTTCAATATTTTAGTTATGCCCCTTTCAAATGCAACTTTAACCTGAAACTTAATGTTGCCTATAACTTTGAAAGTACTTGTCCTATTCACTTCATACTTGGAATATGTCATCAGCATGAACAATGCCATCTGTGACGACAATAATGATAACTCCAGTTCCAATATTTGTTGAGTTATTTCCCTTTAAAATGCAACTTTTACCTGAAACTTAATGTTGCATATAACTTTGAAAGTACTTGTCTTATTCATTTCATACTTGGAATTTATCATCAGCATAAACAATGCCATCAGTGACGACAAGAACGATAACTCCAGTTTTAATATTTTTTGAGTAATGTCCCTTTCAAATGCAACTTTAACATGAAACATAATGTTGCCTATAACTTTGAAAGTACTTGCCATATTCACTTCAAACTTGGAATATATCATCAGCATGAACAATGCTATCTGTGACGACAAGAATGATAACTCCAGTTTCAATATTTTTGAGTTATGCCCTTTTCAAATGCAACTTTAACACGAAACTTAATGTTGACTATAACTTTGAAAGTACTAGTCCTGTTCACTTCATACATGGAACATATCATCAGCATGGTCAACAACATTGGTAACAAAAAGAATCATAACTCTTGTTGATTATTTTTTAAATTATGCCCATTTCAAATGCAACTTTAACATGAAACTTAATGTTGACTTTAACTTTGAAAGTAATTGTCCTATTCACTTGATACTCGAAATAAATCATCTTCATAAACAGCGTCATTATGAAGAACAAGAATGATAACTCCTGCTGGACTATTTTATGAGTTTTATCCCTTTAATATACAATTTTTATGTTGAAACTTAATGTTGCCTATAACTTTTTAAGTCTGTGTCCTATTCGCTCGTCTAATATATCATTTTCATGAACAACAAGAACATCGGTTACAACAAGAATCATATCTCCTGTTTGACTATTTTTGTTCAAATGCAAATTTCACATGAAACTTTATGTTGCATATAATTTGAAAGTACTTGCCCTAGTCATTGAATACTTGGATTGTATCATCAACATTTTATGACTTATGTCTCTTTCAAATGCAACTTTAACATGAAACTTAGTGCTGCCTTTAAAATTGAAAGTACTTGTTCGATTCACTTAATACTTTGAGTAACTCATTTGCGTGCACAAACAAAATTTTAAAGATGATAACTCGGGTTTCACCATTATTATAGTTATTCCTCTTTTAAGTGCAATTTAGATGCCATATGTGTTCTGTGGTGTAGTATTGAAATCAACTTAAATAAAATATTTTTATTATATATGATTAAACATAGGCCAACATTTCATTTTTTTCCATATAGGCGACACATGTGTTCCGCGGAACACAACATTCTAGTTATTCCCCAAAACCATTCATAGTCGTACACAATTCATTTTGCTTAAGACCTGCTGCGCTTTTTTCAGTCGGACGCATGATTAATGAACAACTTGCTTTCATAATGCTAATGGTTCTATTGCATCAAATCAAACGAAAGATAAATATCCATACCGCATTTTGAAAATAATAGTATGTCTTGGATACGCACTTCAGATAAATGACTGCTCGAAAATATACTTTTACGAAGTAAACTTTCATGACTTCCTCATTATGATTTGAACAACGAAGATAAATACTGTACTCACACAATCCGATAAACATTCGTAAAGGTCCGCAGAACGATTTAGTTTTATTTACATCGATTGTGAAACAAGTTATTCCAACTTCTATTAATCACGCTTGATGACTGCTTCCTTGGTTTCCACCGGTACTTGCGCCGAGTGTGGATGGGGGAACTGCAAACGAATCTCATCCCTTTTGGGCTTCGAATCTATAGTATCCGGATTTGGAGTCCGCCGCTCTACTCATAGAATATACTAAATATTACGAAGTAAACTTTCATGACTTCCTGTTTATAATTCGAACAACGAACCTTACAAGATAAATAATCACAATCCGATTAACATTTATATAGGTCCGAAGTACGTTTAGATTATCGTTTATTTTATTAGTTCATTTATCACAGACCATATGAATATAATTGTTTTAAATAAGTTAATATAACTTATCAGTTCTAGATATTGTGTTACTTTCATTTCAAATGGTCTAAACTTGAAAACATTTCAAAAATGAATTTTGGGGAAAATACGCGTTGCTATTTATTGAAGAAATGTGTTTATCTTAGAATGTACTAATATATGCAAACTCAGTTTGGTCTATATAATTCATGTTCTAATTACCAAGCACATAATAATACAAAAGAAAAAAACAACATTTGCATGTAAGCCCATACAGATATCGCACAAACACATGTATTATAATATTTTGCGGTCATCTCTCAAAATAATGTCGGAAACACCAAAATGTTTTGACTGTCAAAACGAAAGAAGACCCTAAAGTAAGTTTTGCTTGAAATTCGTGGAAACACTAACATTTTTTTTGACGAATTGGCACTATCGATTGTAGACCAGCATGTATTATTTGTTTTGGTATATTTTCCATGAATTTCAGAGTTTCAGAGTTCTCATGCAAACGGGTTTTCTTTTGTTTAATTACTTGCTAGGTATTTAGAGCATGAATTAGACTTAACTGAGCACACACACATAAGTACATGTACGTCCTTAGATAAAAACATTTCTTCTCTAAAATCTAGGTGAGTTTCCCCAAAATTCACTTTTGGGATTTTAGCAATCTGTTGCCATTTGCAACCTATGTTGCCATCTCTTATAGATACATTATTACATGTATAGATGATACGCAGTAAGACAAGCAACCCTATTTACTTACAATACATCACTATGAGTGCTGTGCATAGACCATTAACAGACATCCAGTGCTGACTGGTCAGAACTGTGATCAGTACAAATCTGTCTCCAACATCACCGCTAAATAGACACATAATTTCATGTATAAATGATACACAGTAGGACAAGTCACAATAATCACATCACTTGCATCATTAATCACTGTATTTTGAGTAGAACAGATACATGATTACATGTAAATATAATACACAGTATTACAAGTCACAATAATCACATCACTTGCATCATTAATCACTGTATTTTGAGTAGTACAGATACATGATTACATGTATAAATGATACACAGTAAAACAAGTCACAATAATCACATCACTTGCATCACTTAACACTGTATTTTGATAATAAAAGATACATTATTACATGTTTAAAGGATACAGAGTAAGACAAGTGTCAATAATCACATCACTTGCATCACTTATCACTGTATTTTGATAATAAAAGATACATTATTACATGTATAAAGGATACACAGTAAGACAAGTCAAAATAATCACATCACTTGCATCACTTATCGCTGTATTTCGAGTAGTACAGATACATGATTACCTGTAAAGATAATACACAGTATGACAAGTCACAATAATCACGTCACTTGCATCACCATGCCTGCAGTGTGGATACTAATATTCTTACTGTGCATATTTGTCATTAGTTTAAATCTGTCTCCAGACACAAAACTTACCTCAGCGTTGCCTGCTCATACTTTATTTAGCGGTGTACAGAGAAAGTAAAGAGCTCCGACTAATGTGGCCAGGTAAAGTGGTCGTGCTGGTCCGATTCTTCATCTGAGCGTCGATCATTATATTTATATTTTATTGAATGTCTATAATCTATTTATACGTAAACCTTAAAGTGCTTATCGCGAACTGTACTACTCAAAGTCAGAATTGTTTAAACAGTGTTTCGAATGAGATTATATATTGATCATGAGATTTACAAGCGCTTTTAAACGACTCCTGTTATCTCGCTTATTCACATAAACATTTCTTCATGGTAGTCGTCAATCGTTTAGATTAACCATCAGCACAGAAAATACAGAGTTTATACAAATAAACGTCCATCTTTATTGACGTTAAAATGGAGTTACAACCACTATATTTATGATTAAAGAGATGACATCTATTTTGATAGTTTCTATTTCGGGATAATGTCACCCGCTCAACAAAGTTTCTATTTCGGGATAATGCCACCCACTCAACAAATAGTGTTGATAACCAGATAAGCTAGACGTTTTAGGCAGTATGTAACATCAAAATACCGAGTCGAACAAGTTTGAAAAATGAGTCGACTTCACAGGGGAAAATATTATAAGAGAAAATAACGATAAAAAGTAAGTATTACTCGCTTTCTTAAAGTCTTCTATTATGTTTATGAATTCCTATTAGAATTATGTTTTAAGTTGAAAAATGTGAAAACGATTAAGTCTTACTAAGGTTCATTTTATTTTTACTGTATTTCCCATCTTAAAATTTAACAGTATTATGCTGAAAAAAGTATCAAAGTCCGAACCTTTTATCATAAAACGACACCCGCTGTTTTACTTTCTGTTTTCCTAAATCACACGTCTTTCATTTCTACGTTTTTCAATGTTTCATTGTTGAAAAAGTTCAGTCAAACTCTGAATTATTATAACTTTTGTAATCAAGAAATAAAAAGTACGAACATGTGACGGAAACATGTCTGACAAATTTGCATTAATTTCAGTCTAGACTTCCTTCAGTTCATTGTCAGGCTAACAGTCTTAAAACATTACATAACAATTTCCGCAACTTATTACAAAAGGAATTGAAATAGTATTTTTCAATTTTCCTACTTACAAGTCTTGCAATGTTACACACAATTAAATAATATTATACGCATGTATTGTAAAAACGTTCATACATTAAACTTTGAGAAGCATTTATATATATTCGTAAAGTAAATGTCCGAAATTACTTGGACTCACTCTTTAGATGTTGATGTTTAAATTTATGAGAAAAAAACATCAGTACCTGTGTTCATGTAAAACTAAACAATAATCTTCAGTATGTGCATTACGATAATTTCACTATTTGTCGCCATTTTCATAATTGGTGTGAAAATTCTATGTTGTTGTGTCTTGCCGAATATAAATTAATTCAAATTTTGGTATGAACGCAAGACAAAGTTTATATTAGAATTTAAGATAGAGTTTATATTAACGCGTGACCAATAGTGATAAATTGTACTATGAAAATCAACTTAAAATTAAACTATCGAACATTAATGTGATGCTATGGACAAGTCAAATTCCGCACACGTCATGTAATATAAGTCTAATAAGTTTAACATCTAAAAACTGTAGCCATATGATAAGATGAACAAATTTTATTGACTCACAAACTCTATTTGAATTTAAGGTGTTACATGAACGTAAGTTGTCTTTTCACTGTCATTGATAAAAAATAAAATTATCTCTCTAACAGCAGAATGCAGCTCAATTAAACGTCGCACTAATCAATGTTATTAAGGTACGCTCATTTTACATAGTATTACGTTAAAAAATGAGAACAACAAAGAATAATAGGTAGACCTGAAAAATCCCTATTTGCAACCAAACACAAAAAAACCGAAGCAACACTTAAAACCAGTTTCAACGCCTTCATAAGTTACTGACAACAATATCTATGGTCGTTTGTAAATGTTTAAAAGTGACATTCAATTTCATAGTCGCGAAAAGGGATGGCAAAAACAAAAATATTATTTTCTCTCTCATTATATCAAAGTTCTTTTAAATGACCTTAAATATTGTTATCAGTATTAATTTACTTATGTGGACATTTGCATCGCTGTTTTGTGTTGCTTTGTTTTTGTGTTTGATTTTAAATAGAGTTTTGGGGATTTTAAATTCATAAAGTTATGTATGCAAATACATATCCGAAAATTGAATTTATTTTCAAACTATCAGAAAGAATAATCAAATTCTTTATTAAACTCAGTTTATTTCACTTATTTAATGATACACTGTACTTACGTTTTGGCCTTATGGCCTTGATCAAACTTCAGTAAAATCATTTTAATTGTACGTTCGTTATGTTCTTTCCGTGAATTTAGAATTTTGATATAGGTCATAAGAAACGTTTATTATAATAATGAGTGAAATTAACTGAGTTAAAAATATTAGTTTTACCGAATTAAATCAATTCACTAATTTTATTTATAAAACCTGAATGATAATAATGAGACAATGTTGTGTTATATGATAGGAAACCGGAATATATGAGCATTTGACAAATCAAATAGTATGCAAATCTTAAAGTAATGGTATTTTGCTGGCCTGTCCAAATAACAGAGGTTTAAGAAAAAATACTAAGCCCGCTGTTATTGTCATTGGCCTTAAAAATATGAAACAGCTTTGTTATCTACAGTTCAAAAATCAACGTGCATTATGGTGGCTGATTTATGCCATTTCGTTTTTTCGTTATTTCGCCGCGAAATAACGCCAAGCGAAAAGACGAAATAACGAAAAAACGCCACGCGAAAAGACGAAATAACGAAAGAACGCCACGCGAAAAGACGAATTAACGAAAGAACGCCACGCGAAATAACGAAAAAACGCTATTTTTGCGCGAAATAACGAAAAGTCGCCGTGCAATAAAACGCCAATTTAACTGTACAAAATAGCGTTCTTTCTAGCTTCGCCTGGCGTTTTTTCGTTATTTCGCTTGGCGTTTTTTCGTTATTTCGCTTGGCGTCTTTTCGCGCGGCGTTATTTCGTTATTTCGCCTGGCGTTTTTTCGTTGTTTCGCTTGGCGTTTTGTCGTTATTTCGTTTTTTCGCGTGGCGTTTTTTCGTTATTTCGTCTTTTCGCGTGGCGTCTTTTCGTTATTTCGCGTGTCGTTTTTTCGTTATTTCGTCTTTTCGCGTGGCGTTTTTTCGTTATTTCGTTTTTCCGCGTGGCGTCTTTTCGTTATTTCGCGTGGCGTTTTTTCGTTATTTCGTCTTTTCGCGTGGCGTTTTTTCGTTATTTCGTCTTTTTGCGTGGCGTTTTTTCGTTATTTCGTCTTTTCGCGTGGCGTTTTTTCGTTATTTCGTCTTTTCGCTTGGCGTTATTTCGCGGCGAAATAACGAAAAAACGCCAGGCGAAATAACGAAAAGACGCAAAGCGAAATAACGCCACGCGAAATAACGACAAAACGCCACGCGAAACAACGAAAAAACGCCACGCGAAATAACGAAATAACGCCGAGCGAAAAGACGCCAAGCGAAATAACGAAAAGACGCCAAGCGAAAGAACGAAAAAACGCCACGCGAAGCTAGAAAGAACGCTATTTTGTACAGTTAAATTGGCGTTTTTTTGCACTGCGACTTTTCGTTATTTCGCGCAAAAGTAGCGTTTTTTCGTTATTTCGCGTGGCGTTCTTTCGTTATTTCGTCTTTTCGCGTGGCGTTTTTTCGTTATTTCGTCTTTTCGCGTGGCGTTTTTTCGTTATTTCGTCTTTTCGCTTGGCGTTATTTCGCGGCGAAATAACGAAAAAACGAAATGGCATAAATCAGCCACCATATGCATTACCTTATCCAAATACTTGTACTTAGATAACCAAATACATGCATTAATGTAAAATCAATATCAAATGCTACACATATTGATCAACAAATAATTATGTACAGGAATTTTTATTTGTTCACTTATTATTTGTCTTATCCACAAGATAAGTATCGAATGTATTTAAATAATTTTCTACCGCATGAAGTAATACGACTGGCTGAAAATGACAAAAAATTAAAAGTAAACAAATATAATTAAACGTTAAATGAAACTTTTTCAGTCAAATGAAAAATTTCACATACTAGAGGTCACTGTCATCAAGAAAAAAAACAAAATATCACTATAATCTCTCTTGCGGCAAAATGCAGCTTAATAAAACTTTGTACAAATCAATGTGTTACAATATAACGTGTCGCAATTAACTAAAGAATTTAAGGGTCTTAATATTTTTCTTTACTTCCAATGTGTAAATGTATACAAAAGAAACATAAATGAACAACAATAATCGGAAGTGTAAATCAAGTACATCACACAGATTCTTGAAAAATTATATCACCAAAACATGATTTGGTGGCGGGGTTGGGTCAACAAACTTTTTATTTTAAAACCTTAACAGCAGAGCACCTCAAATTTCGTTTTTATCAAACCTCAAACAAAAATATATTTGTGCGTAGCGAGGATATGGGGTGGACGGACGGGGACTCTTCTTTCTATAATTTTATTCTTTTATGTATTAGATAACCATACGACCAAAACAAATACGACAGCAGCGCCTTCCCAACCATGCAAGAGACAACATGGTACATAGTATCCGTATCCTCCAAAAATAGTTTGCCTTTATACTGCCAACCACCATGATTGGTATTCTGCATGGCTTGAAAGTAGCATATTGAAACCGAGGAGGTAGTATACACAGATAACTACACTGAAATGAAGTACGGGGAGATTTTCTACAACTGTCTTGCTAAAGTGATAAAATTATATGTTTTAAGGGCTTATCACACTCCTCCCAAGCACATTCATCGATAAAAAGAAATTATCAAAATCTTTATAATGGCAAATTGCCGTTCAATGAAACTTTGCATCTTTATTTTGCATATAGTAAGACACGTTGGAAAAGTAAAGAAAAAAAGCTAGACCTAAAAATGTATTTTTAACGAGGGATTGTTCTGTACAGAAAAAAAAAACAGTATACTTATAAAACAAAGCATACAATAAATTGCTTATTAACCCTTTCGATGCCTGCGTTGAAACCTCGAATTGACATCGTCAATGCCGAGAGTTTTTTTACAAATACCAATACCAAGGTCAGAATGAGGCTTGTTATTTATAGATATATCTAATAATTACTATGTTTACATGTGAAAACGAAAGCAATTACATTATTAGTAAATATTGGAATGATCTGCACACGTCAGCATAGAGATCCCGCTTTGCATGCTGGTATATATATATATAGAAACGGTAGCCGTCCATAGGGCGAATACGCCGAAAATAATAGGGACGGCTTAAGCCGTCCTTAAGGCACTGAAAGGGTCAATTTAAGTGTTTTTGCATGGAGACAGAAGTCACTATTTTAGCATGCTTTAAAATTCCGTTCTAATTCCTTTGTTACTGTTTGTTAAATTAAAACTCAGAAACACAAATCTACTTTAGTCTAGTGGTTATCTTACACGATGGTGTTATAGGAATGAATGTTGCAGACCAGTGAAAAATTAAAGGAAAAAAGTGGAGGACGTTCCCCTTGGTGATATGGGCTAAATGTTACAGACCTTTGGTAGTGTTTAATCCAGTGGACACAAAATTGCAAAACGGGGAAAACACGTTATCAATGAAAAGTCAGACGTGTTGAACAATAAAAAAGTGAAATATTCATATCAGGAATGGCCATATCCAGCAGACACAGCCTCCCCACACAGCCAACAGGTAGATAGGAAAATAGAGCATGCTTTTACAATAATCAGTTTCAAAATGGACGCAACAAACTATTCACGAAAGTGAGAACCCGAGGAACGGTCAGTGGCAAAATAATTTGCCACTGAGGGGTTTAAACCAGGTTCTAGCGTGCACATTTGCCCCAACATTTCTCATATCATAAAAGAAATTGTCTTGGTGAAACAATTCCAACCCTCCCATCGACTCAACAATGTTGCATGCAAAAGCACACAAACATATAAAACATAGGAAGCTAATAATATTGCAAAGCCAAAAGGACGGGTTCTCAATGATCTTACCAGAGCTCCTGGAGTAAAATATGCAAGAACACGCTCCTGGAGTAAAATATGCAAGAACACGCAGCCTGGCAGGGATAAAAGAAACGAAATCGAGCTTCTAGGTTCTTTAAAGAAAAGATTTCCACATAAAACTTCATAAACTCTTAAACCTCTGCCACCGTCGTGCAAACAAAGAGGTAAGCTTAATGATTAACTGTAGATGGGTTAATCACCAGACCTGCAGAGCGCTGTAAAATATCATGTTGGTAACATTTCTTTTTAAATTTACAGATGGTTTTTACGAATAATCGGTAGAAATTAACATTGCCTTTTATCTTCTTAAGTTTGTAAATTAAATCTCTATATAAAACCCCTCTGTAAATACCTTGTTGCAATAGTGATTTTAAACTGCACCTGTATTTATGAATTACATCTGGGTATCGGCGATAAAACTTGAAAAATGTTTTTCTTAATTTGTGAAACCGATAACCCTGTTTTAAAAGTTTTTCTGTAACGCGCAGATAACGTTTATTGAAACCAGGGACATAGATAAAATACTTAGATATTTAGATATTTAGTTTTATGATCGTGGGACCAGATAGGTTGTTCACACTGTTAAGCCATTAATGTTGTTATAAATGTATAGTGCGATAAACTTTATTATTGCTTGAATTTGGTATTACTGCAGTAATTTTAGTAACACCATGTAATGACACAATCTATGGCGGATTTATAAGACTGATAGATTATGTACTTGAATAATTTTTTTTTTGCACATAATCTAAGAAACTTTATGGTCAAAACGGGTAATCTGGTCAAAACGGAAAAGTCGTTTGCTGCTGCTTTAGCATTTTGCATGTTTAAAAAACATGCGTTTGATGCATTTTTATGTATAACTACAATAATCGGCTGGTTTCAAGGAAGTAATGTAAAAAATATAAAATATTTAAAATGTTGAATTTGTCTTGTTTGTTTTTAATTATATTATTAACAAACATAGTGTGCACTTTACATTCATTTGAAAGAAATCCGATTTTGATACGCTATAATGGATCTTTATAAAGTGAAAGTGAGTGTTAGTACAATTGTAATGACAACTCTGTTTACGGGAGAAAAACACGATAAAACCTAAAGTTGAGTACGAAAATTATGAAACTTCATGAATGTGTGGATTTTTAGTCAATTGAATTTTATCTGAGCTCCTGCCTTAATTACAATAATATTGTATGATGTCTTAATTCTGGCAATTGCATGTAATATACTGTGCGTTAACCGAGTTTGCTATTAAATCATTTCAAACAGTGGAAAGGTGAGGTATAATCTATTTCCATTTCCTATGATGATATACATACTCTTCAAAAAGGGCAGACACAAACTATTTAACTTTTTAAATTCAATTGCTTACAATAAGTTTTAAGATCTTCAGTGAATAGTTTTACTCTTTCACATATAATACATCATCTTCGTACACATATTAATTAAGGTATAATCAAGGCCAATACCTTTGAAACAAAGACCTCTATATAAATTATAATATGTAATATATAGGTCTTTGTTTTAAAACACATTTATTTTTTTATTAGATTCACGTGTATAAACTTAACATAAACTGTTTCTATGTTCTAATTTGTTACTTGTGAGAATTGCGCAATCAGTCTTTAATCTACGTATCCGCAATGGAACACGTGGAAATGATTTTCATTGGATTCTCTTCAATAAAAAAATAAGAGGCAGAAAAAAATCGTAAATTGTTATTTCTTTTGTATTGCTTACAATAGGTCTTTATATCTTTGCTTGATATATTTATTCTATCAATAGTTGATTCATCATCTCATTCATTATGTTTAAGTTATAAACAAAACCAAGACCTTTTAAAGTACGTTTTTCATTTTAGATTCACATGTTTAACATAACAAACTATGCATCTTTCCATTATCTCATGCGAGATGTAGCTTTACATTCGATTCTTTTGCGTAATATAAGGTCTTTCAGTTTGATTTTTTTGTATTTTTATAACATGTCAAGCATTTTGTAGGTTTCGCAGTAATTTACCGTAAATCAAAATGAAGGAAATAATAGTTGCTAAACTGCTTCGCAGAGTTCGTACCAGCGGACTCGGTACCTCATTTGGTAGAGCGTCGGCACGGTAAGCCGGAGGTCCGAGGTTTGAATCCTGTTCGAGGCTACTCTTTCCCAGACCATATTTGTGTTCTCTGCGGGCGATTACCCTTCGAGCTCTTTCGGGCGGAGCATGTGGCTGAGGTATTCGACCCAAACATAGGCAGAAACTTGCGGGCATATCCAAGTAAGTTGGATATGTTTCGTTTAAGTTGGGAGGAAATGTGGTAGATTTTATACCAGCGGACTCGGTTGCTCATTTGGTAGAGCGTCGGCACGGTAAGCCGGGGGTCCGAGGTTCGAACCCTGAACGAAGCTACGCTTTCCCAGACCCAAATCTGCCACACATTAATTACTTCATATAACGGAAGATCCTTCCTGTCAAAGCCGTTTATCAAAAAAAAAGATAAAGAAATTTCTTGCGTAAAGATAAGCTCTTATATGTATGTCAGTGTGGACAGACTGTTTAGTGTTTTCGAATCTTATCTAATTTTATTGTCATTAAATGAAATTTCTGTCACGTGAACAAATGATTGACTAGCTTTTCGGAATGCTTAAAATTGTTTAAACAGGAAGTAAATATCAACTTTCTTTTTCAGTAGACGATCGATCAAAATTCTTTATAGGAAAATGACCTGATATTGTTCATAAGTGAGTACTATCGGACTATTTGCGATAATTACGAGAAATTAAAACTATTTGTTAATATTTTAATCGAAGAAAACGATTGTGCAGACAGACAGGTGTTTCCGAATCTTTTTTTTCGAACCGATATGCTCGGATGGATAGAAGAAATAGATAACTTTATCAACATGGAGGGTTTTAATAGTTTTCCTCGGTATCCTATATACATGTATATTGTTGTTGTTCAGAAAAGAACAATAGTCTACGATTTTGTACTACAAGAAAGGCAGTTTGGTTTTCCAACTGTATAGGATTTGAAATTAGATTAACATTTATAGGTGACATTTCGATCATTTTAATTAAAATTTCCAACATTTCCAATTATAGAAAAAGGGGTTTTTATTCATAATATCGTGTTTAGCACATAATTCCACATTGTTAGTCATGGGTTAAATAATAAAATGTTTACAATTTCTGTTGTAGTACATTTGTTGTTATAAAGATATAAAATTATGAACTGTTTATATATAGGCCTATAAACCATTTCATTTCAGCATGTTTCGTGCCCCTAGTCACTGGCACAATGTGTCACTACAGCTGGCAAGTGTGCTGGAGGATATTGGTATCAATGAGAGGATAGGGCTGAAGAGAAGAGAGCGTTGTCTGCTGGGGGAGACGCTGGAGACGATCGCGCACAGATTGACGGGCAGAAACATTTCTGTGTTTAACTTCGGTAGTCAGTCAGAAGGGACAACCACTCCAGGACTCAACTCTGACGCCGATTTTCTTAACTGCTTAAATGAAGTAAATGTGCTACAGGACTGGAGAGACTGGACACCTGGTGTGCTTAACCTGCTGATGCTCCAGGAAGAGAACACGCCACCAGGATATTGTATGCTACAGGCGCTGAACAGGGACGAACCTCTCCCTGTCACGGAGATATACGATGACATATGTACGTTATACAGGGGAGACAAGGTAGTAATGAACAACACTCATATCAACAGATTTATGACAGTAGAACAAGTAAGAGATGGACCGTCAGGATCGACAAGAGAACGGGAAGGATATATGGCTGCAGATAGTGTTCTTGCCTTTCCATATAAGACAATGCCGTTAGCAGTTCAACAATGGTTGAATGAGCAGGTGCTGAGCGGGAAATTGTCGCCTGATATGATAAGATACATTCAAAGCAGTAAAGGTTATGTTGTGCCTGTGGGAAGTAGTGACAGTGAATTTAAAGATTATGAATGGCGAATCTCGACTTCACATGCAGAAAGATGTGTAATGTTCAATGTCAACATTACACAGCTACAGTGCTATGTTCTGATAAAAATTGTTCTTAAAACATATCTCAAATCTCCACGAGACAATAATCTGTCTAGTTTCATGTGTAAAAACATTGTTTTATTGTGCATTCAACACACTCACCATGCTATTTGGCGTCCGCACAACTTGCTTGCTTTATTTGAATTGTGTCTGTATACGCTTCAACAGAGCATACAATATGGATATTGTCCACATTTTATCATGAAACATAATTTAATGAGGAATAAGTTCTCTCCTGAAGATAAACGATGGCTGCTTCACAGAATACAGCAGGTGACTGATTTACATGGATGTGCTTTCCTCGGTGTGACGATTGATGAACTTGATTGTAGACTTCAAATGAAGTTAAGCGTTGTTCCAAGCGACTTGTATATCATCACGTCAGCAGAAGATATTTCTAGAAATATTTCAGGAAGTTTAACTAAACATCTAGCTTTGGACATATGTGGCACGCATCGGCGTATTCTTACAGATATATTCCGACCAGAGGCATTGAACGAATGTTTATCTACATTGTCCACAGTCTACATGCGAGGCAGCTGCATAGAACAAGCAGCATCACATTTACTGACACCACTGATTTGTTCTACGCTTGGTTCAATGAAAGCATCTAGCAGCATATATATGAACCAGAATGTTTCATCTGAAGTTCTGACCTGGTTTTCTCTAGGTTTGGATTCAGATGTTTCATCGAGTAGACTAAAACTAGCTTCAGTATATTTTTGTTTGGATAACTGGTACAATGCTGATATAGTTCTCAGAAACGCCGAAGAGAAATATATTCCGGGTGTTTTAGAACATATTTGTGGGTGCCATGAATTCCCGCAACCATATATCTTCAAACTCTTCGAAGAATATTCCAGAATTAACGGCTTAAGATCTTTTAAAGACATTACTGCTTTCTGTGTGAACTTTCTACCCAGGGAAATACACTGTGTGCCACATGAGCTTCAGTACGAGATGTTCCGATCTACATCGGAAGATCTACAATGCAGAAGCCAGTTTGACTTCTGGATGGACTGGGCTGTGGTTGATTATCTCCCCTACCTGTATTTTCTGCAGTATAAGACATACATCCGTCTACAAAGATATGACGACCAGCAGCGAGCACTGAACAACTTGATCAGAACCACCTTCACATTGAAGAATTTTGGCCACCGAGAAACAGCTCTGAATCTTCTCGGACAGTGTATGGAGCAGGAAAACAAATATAACGATTCGTTTCAGTGCTATACATTGTCTCTTCGCCTTCGGCCACGAAATAACGTAGCAAAGATTCATATTTGCAGACTTTTAAATTCTTTGCTGAGGTCTCGATACTAAGGCTTTAAGCAAATTGGTGTAAAACATTATCTGATCTGAAACTATGTACATTCACCTTCAAATATTTCTTGTTTTGTTTCAATAAATAATAATTAACAATTTACAATCACCAAATGAGTAATCTAAACATATTTCTCACGCTATCCAGCTATAACTGATAGGGATATGTAGACAGTCACGTTATACTCTTTGTAAATAACCAAGAATGAGCTTGTGGCAGATATTGGCGAATTATTTTTTTCCGGAAATCAATCCCTTTTCAGAAACCTGGCGATGGTAAATTGATAAAACGCTTTGCTGTCGAATTGTTGATCAGGTACTGTACTATAACCCTCTATTGAATAACACATTACAATCAAACTTGGAACTTTTGTCGCGTCAACCGTCTACAATATCGTTTGTTTAAATAGCCACGAATAAACATGATATTTTGTGTTTATTTTAAGTTAGGACGTTTACGCGATTAGTGTGTGTTTGATTATCAACGAACTGAATTGTCTTCTGATTCCCTCCCGGTGTCTGTTTACAAAGCAGATATCAATATGTAAATCAGAAGTGTAGAGACTCCCCCTTATGAAAATAGTTCCTTAAAGGTATCATTCACGTGTGTTGGGTAAAGATAGCGTGATCCAGCCCGAGTGAAATATGCACAAGGGCGGTAACGAGGCCCTGCCGAGTTAACGTCTAAGTACATGTTTCACTCGGGCTGGATTACGCGATCTTGCATACCGTATTTATTTTGCGAATTTTGGGGTATTATCCGGTAATTTTTTCTTTGCACTACTTTTTTATAGTAGCGGAGTGATAAACGAGACTTTCCATCGTTCATTCATAAATGCGTAAGACGTCGTGAGGGCATATAAGGCGCGTGACTCATTCTACATGGGGGGGGGGGGGGTAGAATCAAAATTTCCTACACGGGTGAAAACACCGGATGACCTGATCTGGTATGCAGGAAACATGTATCCATGTGTTTCAACATAAATGTACACTGATTAAGTGCTTCAATCTGATCTGGGTTTTATGCTTTGTTAGTTCGAAGATATGTAAAATATAGCAACAGAGGAAACTGAGTCGGGAAAAAAAGTCAACACTGAGTTAAGATTGCTTGTCTGCCATTATTTCACGGCTGTCATTTTAGGATTGAATCGATGTTTGATGACTTTCATTTGGGTATGAAAACATTTGGGTTTTTAAATTGTGTGAAGTCGGAGGGCTCCACTCGAACTTTAAACAATCCAATAAAAATGCTGCAAATAGATTTGCTAAATTTAATCGAACGAGCTGTACTATTTAATATAACGCAGCTCCTTATCAGAAATTGATAGTTTCGAAGAGTCAATTATTTTATTTGTTCTTAGGTTGTAACATTGGTTCCTTAATTTCTTACACTTTTTACTTAATTATTAACGAATAAACAGCTCCCATTGTTTCTTTTTTGCTAAACATTTGTAGTAATACATTTATTTGATATATAAATTTACAGTCTGTAATTTGTCAATTCATCGAAACTTTTGCCAATTTCTTAATTAAGATCTTTACAGACGTTAACAAAATTTCCCGATAACTAAATGAATTTTTACTTCGGAAAGATTAAGAAGGATTACGTAAACAAGCATTGTAACGCCGCATAAACAAATTTTGTATCCTTTATGCGGTGATTTTCAACGCATAAAATACTTTTTTTATGCTAAAAAAGGCACAATTTTGCAGCATAAAACAACTAAACACATACCAGTGGTTTGATAATACATTTATTATCACTATCGGACTTATTTATTTTGTTGAGACTTCGAAACAGGTACATTCTGACAACGATTTAGTAGTGTCGATTTAACTGTAAACAAACCAACTGATCAATCTGCAAAGAAGTTTAAAATGACGTTTTTTTTCTTAGGTTTTATTCCCTTGTTTCATTTGATTAAAGTAATGATATCTGTGACATGCAGAACAAGTTCGATTCAACCAGCGCGCCAGTCTATTCAACGCTTTCAGCGCTTTGATTTTCTTAGGTTAACTTGTTTTTATTTCCGTTGCAATAAGTTCCAAGTAATGCGCATGTGATTTGTTAGCATTGTCCCAATCCCAAGGACTACCAAGGCTTTAAAAATAACCTGTTACGCCGTGGATGGGGCAGTAGTTACCATTACGTATAATAAGCAAGGTTGTAAAAATCGTCAAATTGAATTATTTTAAAGGGCAAAGTGTGCCTCAAAATAACAATAGAAAAATTTTACTGACTAGGCTAAAGAGTATGTCATTAGTATACAATTTTATTAATGAAAATAATATCTCAGTTTTGACTAAATCAATGGCCATGTTTTCTGTCGTTACTGAAACAATACAATAATTAAACAGGTAACAGCTTCCTGCACCAATGAATATACTACATGTATAACTCTAGAGACTCCTGTGCTAAAAAGACAATATATGCATATCAGGAATCGCCACACTAAAAAAACACAGCCTCCCCACGCAGCGAAAAAGAAGAGAGGAAGAGAGAGAGAGCACATGATTTATATTATGTATGTCAATTCAAATAGGACGCCACAAACAATTAACAAAGAAGAGAACCTTTGGGGATACCGCCTTGGAACGGTCAGTGGCAAAACAAATTGCCACTGGGGGTTTAAACCAGGTTCTAGGGTGCACCAACCTCACACTTGCCCCAACAGGTTCTCGTATCACAAAACAAGTACAAATTGTCTTGGTGAAATAACTCCAACCCACCCATCAGTTCAACAATGTTGCATGCAAAAGCATACAAACATATAAAAATAAGAATTTAATAGCATTGCAAAGCCAAAGGGCGGGTACTCAATGATCTTTCCGAGACCAGAGCACCTGGAGTAAAATCAGCAAGAACACGATGACATGGATAAAAGAAAATATTTCGAAATGAATGGACATCATCGTCACTAACTTTTCACATTCCATTGCATAATATATTTTTTAAGATCTTCAGTGAATATATTTATTATTTCACTTATAATTTGATCATGAAATACATTGTGATTAAACAAAGCCATGACCTTTTAAACAAAGGCCTATATATACAATGTACAATATGAAATATATATGACTTTGTTTTAAAATTCATTTATTTTTTTATTAGATTCACATATATAAACTTAACAAAAACTGTTTCTATGTTCTAATTTGTTATTTGTGAAAATTGCACAATCAGTCGTAAATCTATGTATAATATGCTACACGAAAAATACTGAATTCGCAATTGAACATGTGGACATGATTGAATTTTTCTCTTCATTAAAAAAAAGACAGGCAGAAAAAAATCATTAATTGTTTTGTATTGCTTACGATAGGTCTTAATTATCTTCGCTGGATATATAAATTTTATTCTATCAATAGTTGATTCATCATCTTATTCATTATGTTTAAGTAACAACAAAAGCAAGACATTTTAAAATACGTTTTTCATTTTAGATCCACATGTTTTAGATTAAAAAACTATGCATCTTTCCATTATCTCGTGCGAGATGTAGCTTTACATTCGATTGCTTTGCGTAATGTAAGAACTTTCAGTTTTTTGTATTTTTATAACAAATCAAGCATTTTGTAGGTTTCGCAGTAATTTATCGTAAATCAAAATGACGGAAATAATAGTTGCAAAACTGCTTCGCAGAGTTCGTACCAGCGGACTCGGTACCTCATTTGATAGAGCGTCGGTACGGTAAGCCGGAGGTCCGAGGTTTGAATCCTGTTCAAGGCTACTCTTTCACAGACCCCAAATCTGCTATATTTGCGTTCTTTGCAGGGAAATTACAAATGTGGCTGGGGTATTCGACCCGAACATAGGCAGAAACTTGCGGACTTTTCCAAGTAAGTTGAAAATCTCTCGTGTAAGTTGGGAGGGAATGTAGTAGAATTCATACCAGCGGCCTCGGTAGCTTAATTGTTAGAGCGTCGGCACGGTAAGCCGGAGGTACGAGGTTCAAACCCTGGACGAGGCTACTCTTTCCCAGACCCAAAGCTGCCACATATTCATTACTTCATGTAACGGAAGATCTTTCCTGTCAAAGCCGTTTAACTAAAAAAGATGACGAAATTTTTTTTCTTAAAGATAAGTTCTTATATGTTTAACAGTGTAGACAAAGTGTTTAGCGGTTCCGAATCTTATCTAACTTTACTGTCATTAAATGAAATTTCTGTCTCATGAACAAATGAACGACTAGCTTTTCGGAATGCTAAAACTTGTTTAAACAGGAAGTAAATTTCAACTTTCTTTTTCAGAAATAATTTTTAAGACAAATGACCTGATATTCATGGGCGGATCTAGCGGGGGGGGGGGGGGTCGGGGGGGGGGGGGGGGGGTCCGGACCCCCCTGGAATTATCCGGACCCCCCCCCCCTGAAAAATATAGTGATATACAATATTGACTTGTAAAAATTAAAGCAAATTCAAGAAAAGAAAGCCAAGATCAAAACTTCCTGAAATCGAATACCACTTGCGAAACAAGTAGCGAAAAGACTGACAGCCCTTATGATATTGGAAACATAGTAACTGGAAACAAATCATTGTCGAGCATGTCAGTTGCAGACAAGATTAACTTCATAAACAACCAACCCAAACCGGATCACTGTCTGGTTTGAAACCCCAAATAAAGCAAGGCAAAGGAAAGAACACCAAGGGGAAATCATTGAATTTTCAGCCAGGGTGGATTAAACAGCACCGTTGGCTAACGTACAGTACATTGATGGGTGGAGGACTATGCACGGTATGTGTTCTGTTCCCCCAGAGTGATTTACAGCACCAACATACGTTTGTTACAAGACCTTTCACAGCTTATAAAAAGCGCTTGGAAAAGATTCATATCTGAGAAAACATGAAGAGTGAGAATATTATAAAAATGCCAAAACTGAGTATCAACGCTCAAAGGCAACTCTTGAGGATCCAACGTCGTCCTTACCATATAAGATCAATAAACACAACCAGAAGATCTATGACTATAAGTATCATGCATGAGTGTGAGGTGAAGATGGAAAAATCTGTCACCGAGGGTTAACTGTTTTGCGGGAACGAGGCTCTGCCGAGTTCCCGCCAAAACAGTTCACCCGAGGTGACAGATTTTTCTATCATTACCGAATGTCTCGTGCAAGGTACTTTTTCTTGCATACCTTGTTTTATTTATAAAATTTCTGTGTATGTAGACTAACTAATTTATTTTCCTTTTGTTCAAATATCGACATTTACGTAAACCTTTTTTTACAATGACGTCACTAACTTGAATATATTACGTCAGATAATTGAAGACGTGACGTCACTCACGTGACTCATTCTACACGGGGGGATGTAGGATCGAAATTTCCTACACGGGTGTAAACACCGGATGACCTGATCTGGTATGCAAGAAAGAAACGTCAAGTTACTGTCTTCGATTGTGGAAACAATCGTTCTGTGTGGCAAACAAAATATACCACTGCGAAGACATAGGGATGATGCGACCAGTGAATCGTCAAATAGAGGAAATTTTCTCGCAATACTTCAAAGAATAGCGGATCACGACAATGACCTTAAGCACCACTTAGAAACTGCGAAGCGAAACGCTAAATACACAAGTAAAAACATCCAGAACGAAATAATTCAAGTAGTAGCATCTTATTTGCGAGATAATATAAAACAAAGCCTCGATGGAGGATTTTACACAGTAATCTCTGATGAAGTGACTGATACTTCGTCAAAAAGAGAAGTTCTGGCTGTATGTCTAAGGTTTCTAGACAGAACAACACGTCCTGCTACCATTAAGGAAGATTTTTTTTTATTTTGTCAACCGTACCCGTACCACAGGAGAGTCAATCGCAAATAGCATTGTTGAAACACTTGAAGCAAATGGCATTTCTATAGATGCTATGAGAGGCCAAGCGTATGATGGCGCTGCAGCTATGGCCGGTGAAAAGCAAGGGTGCCAGGCCAAAATAAAGAGCCTCAACAAAAAGGCTATGTACACTCATTGCAGAAGCCATATTTTGAATTTGAGTATCGCTTCTGCCTGCAAGCTACAACCGGTTAGAAACATGATCAATGTTTTGAACTCTGTTTTCCTGTTTTTTGACAATTCACCCAAACGCCAAAGGTTTCTTGAGCATGTGCTTGAGTCCGAAGACTCTGAATATTCAAAGAAGAAACTTGTTGGTCTTTGCAAAACAAGATGGATAGAACGGCATACCTGCTTCGACACATTCCTACACTTATATGCTTATGTTGTAGAATGCCTCCAACGTATTCTAACGCCTGCCGCTGGGGAAGATTGGGCATGGGACAGAAACACAAAGATCACAGCACAAGGCCTACTAACATCTCTTACAAACTTTGGTCATTTGATTAACTTTGTACTGGTAAGGCATGTGTTGGACTTGGTTAAGCCGTTAACGGTCAAACTTCAAAAAAGGGACGTTGATGTTTCGAAGGCAATTGGTCTCATAGATCATCATATTGCTAGAGTTTTAGAGGCTCGAAAAGAAATTGGAGTTGAATTCAAAGTTTGCTACGAGGAAGCTACAAAACTTGCAAGTGAACTGGACATTGACATCAAGATTCCACGAACGTGTTCAAAACAACAACACCGAGCAAACATCGCAACAACCAACGTGGAAGAATACTTCCGATCAGTTGTGGCTATACTATTTCTGGATCAGTTTTGTTCCGAACTGAAAATGCGGTTCAAGGAAGAAGACATCAAAGCATACAAAATTTGCATGCTTTTGCCCAGTACTTTTTCTGCCCTTTCCGAGGATGAAATAGCCACCTTGGCTTCAGAAATGATGTTTTATGAAACTGACATGGATTGTCCTTCGCAACATGATCTATCAAGGGAATTTCATGAACTGAAAAGGCATTATAAAGACCTTAGCAGGGCGATGTCTGACGAACTCGATGACTTTTTGAGCTTGTACAATTACATTGACGAAGATATGTTTCCAAAAACAAAGACGCTTCGTCATATTGGCTGTGTTCTTCCAGTTAGTACTTGAGAAGCAGAGAGGTCGTTCTCCGGGTTGCGCAGAATTAAAACCTTTCTGCGGAATTCAATGCAGGAAGAAAGATTGTCTGGCCTTGCCCTTATGCACTTTCACCACTCCCTTGATATCAACGTTGCCGAGATTGTACAACATTTTATTAAGTCGGGGAACATGCGACTGTTTCAGTCAAGTCTCTTCCTATAGTTTATACAAAAATATAAAAAGTGCTTGAGTGTGGGCTCTATGTACCAACCAGTGGGATATTAGACTACAATTGTTAAAAATGCAGATATCTAAATGTTAAAAATGCAGATATCTCCCAAGATTATTTCATGATTATAAAATAAATCATGACTTTTGCTGCTCGTATTACTATATGTAACGGTTTAATTTCTATCAAAAGTACCCCAGAAAATAATGAAAAAAACATAAATACGAAAAAGACAAAAATTAATAAAAAAAACAAAACAAAAACAAACTTTTGTTGCTGGTATTACTATATGTAACGGTTTGATTTCTATCAAAAGTACCCCAGAAAAATTAATTTAAATAATTAAAAAAATATATAAAAATACGAAAAAGACAAAAAAAAACAATAATAAAAAAAAAACAAAAAAAAACTAAATTGAAAGGTTCTACTATAAGTAAAGACCTCCCCGTGGTAAGAGCTGGTAACGTTTGTAATAACGGCTAACATTCACTTATAACGTTGGATAAATAACACATTTAAAGTCATCATTTGGGCTTGGACCACCCCTGGAAAAAATCCTGGATCCGCCCTTGATATTGTTCATAAGTGAGTATATTTCGGACTATTTGCGATAATTACGAGAAATTAAAACTATTTGTTAATGTTTTAATCGAAGAATACGATTGTGCGGACAGACAGGTGTTTCCGAATCTTTGTTTTGAATCGATATGCTTGGGTGGATAGAAGAAATAGATAACTCTACCAACATCACAGTGTACACTCGAAAGTCCGACCCTACTTCCGATAGCGCTGACTTTATTCATAGCCATCACGAAGGAGCTGGTTAAAAAGCGGGTAAGAAATTGAATAAAGAGTAATTATTTAATTCTTTTACTTTAAATACTTAGACTAGCAAGAAATAGAGTGCGTCGAGTTATAAAATGAACGTGATACAACGTGATACAACGTTAACTTCGAAAAAATACGATCGATCACAAAAAATGTCAATCATGTCACTTCAAACGTCCATTTCAAAGCTTTATTTACATTGGCTAGTAGCCGTACCATCTACGAGTGCAAATGAAAATTCGAGTTTTTCGAAAACTAGCGGGTTGGGAAAAGATTTAACTACATGAAGTGATATAGTAATGAATACACTTCACATAGTAAAACAAATTTCGGCCAAACAATGTAAATAAAGCTTTGAAATGGACGTTTGAAGTGACATGATTGACATTTCTTGTGTAAATTTTGGTGATCGATCGTATTTTTTCGAAGTTAACGTTGTATCACGTTCATTTTATAACTCGACTCACTCTATTTCTTGCTAGTCTAAGTATTTAAAGTAAAAAAATTAAATAATTACTCTTTATTCAATTTCCTAACCGCTTTTTAACCAGCTCCTTCGTCATGGCTATGTGTATAGTCAGCGCTATCGGAAGTAGGGTCGGACTTTCGAGTGTACACTGTGAACATGGAGGGTTTTAGTAATGTTTTCCACCGTATCCTATGTACACGTTTATTGGTGTTATTCAGAAAAGAACAATATTCTACGATCTTGTACTTCAAGAAAGGGAGTTTTTACCAACTGTATAGGATTTGAAATTAGATGACCATTTAGGTGACATCTCGATCATTTTAATTTAAATTTCCAACATTTCCAAATTATAGAAAAATGTTTTTTTTCTATTCATAATATCGTCATTATTCCACATTGTAAGTCATTGGTAAAATAACCAAATTTTAACAATTTCTATTGTAGTACATTTGTTATTATAGGAGATTAAAATTTTGAACTGTTTTTATATACATTTGTATAAAAAATTAGTTTCAGGATGTTTTGCGCCCATAGCCACTGGCACAATGTGTCACTACAGCTGGCAAGTGTGCTGGATGATATTGGTATCAATGAGAGGATAGTGCTGAAAAGAAGGGAGAGATGTCTGCTGCGGGAGACGCTGATAACAATCATGTACAGATTGACGGGCTATGACATCTCTGTGTTTAAGTTCGGTAGTCAGTCAGAAGGGACTACCACTCTAGGATTACACTCTGACGCCGATATTCTTCTTTGCATGAACAACGTAAATGTGCTACTGGACTGGAGCGACTGGACACCTGGTGTGCTGAACCTGCTGATGCTTCAGGAAGAGAACACGCCACCAGGCTATTGTATGCTACAGCGTGTGTGCAGGGACGAACCTCTCCCTGCCACGGAGGTACCCGATGACGATTATGCTTTATACACAGGAGACAAGGTGATCATGAACAACACTTACATCAACAAAGCCATGATCGAAGGACAAATAAGAGATGGACCGTCAGCATCGGTAAGAGAACAGGAAGGATATATGGCACTAGATCATGTTCCTGCCCTTCCATCTAAGTCAATGCCGTTAGCAGTTCAACAATGGTTGAATGAGCAGGTGCTTAATGGAAAATTGTCGACTGATATGATAAGATACATTCAAAGTAGTAAATGTTTTGTTGTGCCTGTGGGAAGCAGTGACAGTGAGTTCAAAGATTATGAATGGCGAATTTCGACTTCACATGTAGAGAGATGTGTAATGTTCAATCTTAATATTACACAACTACAGTGCTATGTTCTGATGAAACTGATTCTTAAAACATATCTCAAATCTCCCCGTGACAATGCTCTGTCTAGTTTCATGTGTAAAAACATTGTTTTACTTTTCATCCAAAATACTCACTCTGACATATGGCGACCAGGCAACTTGCTTGCTTTATTTGAATTGTGCCTGTTTAAGCTACAGGAGAGCATACAATGTGGATATTGTCCACATTTTATCATGAAACATAATTTAATGAGGAACAAGTTCTCTGCGGAAGACAAACGATGGCTGATTGACAGAATACAGCAGGTGATTGATTTACATGGATGTGCTTTCCTCGGTGTGACAATGGATGAACTTGGATGTAGACTTCAAATGAAGTTAAGCGTTGTTCCTAGCGCCTTCTATAACATAACGTCTGCAAAAGATATTTCTAGAAAAATTGCAGGAAATATAATAAAACAGCTAGCCTTGGACATATGTGAAACGCATCGGTTTATTCTTAAAGATGTATTCCAGACAGAGGCATTGAAGGAATGTGTATCTACGCTGACAACAGTCTACCGGCGAGGAAGCTGCTTAGAGCAAGCAGCATCATGTTTACTGACACCACTGCTTTGTTCTACGCTTGGTACGATGAAAGCATCTAGCAGTATATACATGAACCAGACTGTGTCACCTGAGGCTCTGACCTGGCTCACTCTGGGTTTGGATTCGGATGTTGCATCAAGTAGACTAAAACTAGCGTCAGTTTATTACTGTGTGGGTGACTGGTACAATGCAGAAACAGTTCTTAAGAACATTGAGGAGAAATATATTCCGAGTGTTGTAGAAAGTATATGTGTTTGCTATGAATTCCTACATCTCATTGAATTCCAACTCTTCCAAGAATATTCCAGAATTAACGGCTTAAAATCTTTCAAGGACATTTCTGCGTTTTGTGTAAAGTTTCTCCCCAGTGAAATACACTGCGTGCTGCACGAGCTTCAGTACGAGATGTTCCGATCTACACCGGAAGACCTTCCATACAGAAGACGGAATGACCACTGGATGGACTGGGCTGTGGTGGATTCTCTCCCCTATCTGTACTTTCTGCAGTACAAGACATACGGGCATCTTCAGAGATATGACGACCAGCAGCAAGCACTGAACAACTTGATCGAAACCACATTCACAGGGAGGAATTTCGGTCACCGAGAAACAGCCCTGAACCTTCTCGGACAGTGCATGGAGCAGGAAAACAGATATAACGAGGCGTTTCAGTGCTATACGATGTCTCTTAACATACGACCAAGAAATAATACAGCAAAGTTTCATATTTGCAGACTTTTAAATAATTTTCTGAGATCCCGGTAGAGCTTTAACAAAATTGGTGATAAACTGAATCTGATCTGAGAAATATCTTTAGTTCCACCACAGGAACCTGAATTTCTTTCAATTAACACCCCGACCCTACACAAATTTTGAACTTTTGTCTTAGTGCGCGACGTGAACTGCCTGTGATAAAGTATAACCGTAAATAAACATGGTATTTTATGTTTATTTAATTAATTTAGAAAATTAACGTGATTAGTGTATATATAACGATATACGACTTGGAGTGTCGTCTGAACAATACCAGGTACATCAACTACCTGACCAACTGCACGTGGTCTGTCCAGGAGGCCGGTACGTGTGGTCCGACATTTGCCGTGACGGTCGAATTAACAATGAAAACATATCTTGGTAAAAGTATGAAATAAATTTATTTGAATTGCAAACACTCCAGTTTTTTTGCTCAAATACGACTGGGTGTTTGGATTAATTTTCTTGTTTGTTTTCATACACTTAATTAATAGAATCTAAGACTCATTTATACAGAATGGAAACTATGTAAATAATCACTAAACTCATTTTACATATGATGATTTATTATTAAAAACTGAAGTTTGATAGTTATTCAGGAAATGGCTGTTGAGTTATTTCTGTTGCCATCACAACAGCGCTGTGCTTATAATTGCTATAAAAGATATGATTGCACGGATTTTATACCTTTATCTTGATACAGAAAGGTTTGCAACTTTTTACTGTTGACTCCTATCATACTCAAACTGATATTTCTTGGTTATTTACCAACCAATATTTATTCTGTTTTCATCTTTAACTTTGCAAACAATTATTCTTGAGGCAAATGTAAATATTTATACCAGTAATTTGCTGCATTATAAAACTTTCGCAATAGAACACTTGTGTGCAAAACTTTTTTTATATATCAAAGAACCATTCATTTGAAATCTTCAATGTTATTTTATCGTGGCCTTAAAATGTATCGAATTTATACTTTCAGTTATATTGCTCTTTGCTTGTGTAAATGGATAGTTAAGCAGTAAGTCAGCGAAAAACAACAACAACATTTTGAATAAAAACGGAAATCGGAGTTTTCCAAAGTGCCTTCATATCCCTTTTCCCTCGGCCCAAACATGATTTATGCAAAGTTTGATGTTTTTATCATATTGTGCTTTATTTAGTAATTAATGGAATATGTCTGTATGGTGAATAAATGCAAATAATTTTTGACACAACAGAATGAAAGATGATTGAAAAAAAGGCAAGTATAATCAGCGTCTGTTTCTTTTTTTAGCTTGACTACTCGAAGATTCGGAGAGTTATCCTTCTTACCCATGCGACTGCGTTCGCGTAGGCGTCCGTTAACAAAACAAGCACTTTGGTCCATAACTTTGAAACTACTTGAGGTACCAACTTGAAACATGTATTCACCACCAAAATCTACAGTAATACCAGTAAGACATATAGCTGCAACCAATATTTTTTTTATTCACTAACATTTTGTGTTGACAAAAATATGGACTTGGCCCAGAACTATGAAACCAATTGATACTCGTACATCAACTAAAAACTTATATTGACCATCAAAATCTAAGTCATTACCAACAAGACCCATAAATTCCCCTTTCAATATTTTTCAAGTTATGCCCTCTTTTCCCTAAGATTTTGTGTTCACCAAATAATACACTTTGCCTATAACTTGAGATACTACTTTGAAACATTCACCATCAGTGTCTACGCATATGCCGGCTGATCTATATCTTCATTTTTCACACATGCGATAAAGGCATCTATATGAAGGAAGAACTTTTACCATTATTATTTTTACATTTTTACTTAAATCTCTACAATCAAGTCTGAATATTTTCACTATTATGTCTGATGGTGCGCAGTGTGACATATTTTTTGATAGGCATAGCTACAGAAATATCTGCTAAAAATTTATTGGACTGTGCCCAATGTTTTGGTGTGTGATGTCGATGAGCATGCACATTTTGGCACAATCATGCTATAATTCACTTTGTCGTCAACATGGCTGTTCCAACAGGAAAATGAGTACGGATTTATAGTCAAAACCTTATTTAAAGTTGTGCAATGAACGTACAAGTTATCACTGCAGGCGCACATTTCATGTTCATTACGAGGTCGTGGTCAGTGACATGCTGCCTCAGTGTCTCTGGCACAACAATAAAGGCGTGTCATAAACTAAACAAGGACGTCGATGATACTATTTTCATTCCAATATTGTCAAAAACAGGTCTTGAAAGGTTCAACAGAAATTAAAAACTAGAATATTATGTCGCGGAACATTATGTCGCCTGCATGCAAAAAGTTGAAATGTGAGACTATGTTTATTCATATTAATAAAAATATTTACTCCAGTTGATTTCAATACTATACCACGTAACAAATGTGTCACCTAAATTGTTTTGAAAGGGAAATAACTAAAAATGGTGAAACCTGAGTTAAACTTCTTCAAAAATTGGTATGTGCATGCAGATGAGATATTCAAATAATATAGTGAATTGAACAATACTTTTTATTTTACAGGCAACAGTAAGCTTTATATTAAAGTTGCATTTGAAAGGGGCATAACTCATAAAATATTCGAACAGGAGTATTCACTCTTTTTTTTCAGCAATGGCGTTGTTCATGCAGATAATATATTCCAAGAATTATGTGAATAGGCCAAGTGTTTTCAAAGTTAAAGGCAACATTATTCATGTCGAAGTTGCATTTGAAATGGGCATAACTCCTATTACTGCCCATGAACAGGCTCAATCAAACCGAGCCTGCAGTATTTTCATATTTGTCGTGTTCGGTGGCTTTCAAAATTCCCTTTTCATTTATTTCATCAAGTATTCAAACAGGAGTTTTCATTCTTTTTGTCACCAATGGCATTTTTCATGCAGATAATATATTCCAAGAACATAAGTGTATTAAGTGAATAGGACAAGTACTTTCAAAGTAATAGGCAATATTAAGTTTCATGTTAACATTGCATCTGAAAGGGGCATAACTCATAAATTATTCAAAAAGGAGGTATGATTCTTGTTGTAACTGATGTTGTTGTTTCTGAAGTTGATAAATTCCAAGTTTGAAAAGGACAAGTGCTTTCAAAGATATAGGTAACTTTCACTTCATGATAAAGCTGTATTTGAAAGGGGCATAACTCAAAACATATTGGAACTGGAGTTATAATTCTTATTGTAACAGATGTGGTTGTTCATGCTTATGATATATTCCAAGTATGAAGTGAATAGGACAAGTACTTTCAAAGTTATATGCCACCTTAAGTTTCATGTTGAAATTTCATTTGAAAGGGACATAAGTCATAAAATAGTGAAAAAGTAGTTATTGTTCATGTTGTCACGGATTGCTTTGTTCATGCTGATGATATATTCCAAGTATGAAGTGAATAGGACAAGTACTTTCAAAGTTATAGGCCACATTAAGTTCCATGTTAAAGTTGCATCTGAAAGGGGCATAACTCATAAAACAGAGAAAGAGGAGTTATCATTCTTGTTGTTACTTATTGCTTTGTTCATGCCGATGATATATTCCAAATTTGAAGTGAATAAAACAAATACTTTCAAAGTTATTGCTAGGCCACAATAAGCTCATTTTAAAGTTGCATTTGAAATGGGCATAACTCTAAACATATTGGAACGGGAGTTATCATTCTTATTGTAACATATGTGGTTGTTTATGCTGATGATATATTCCAAGAATAAAGTGAATAAGACAAGTACTTTTAAAGTTAAAGGTCACATTAAGTTTCATATTAAAGTTACATTTCAAAGGGGCATAATTAATAAAATAGTGAAAGAGGAGTTATCGTTCTTGTTGTCACCGATTGCCTTGTTCATGCTGATGATATATTCCAAGAATAAAGTGAATAGAACAAGTACTTTCAAAGTGTTAGGCCACATTAAGTTTCATGTCAAAATTGCATTTGAAAGGGGCATAACTTATAAAATAGTGAAAGAGAAGTTATCATTCTTGTTGCCCCGGATTGCTCTGTTCATGCTGATAATATATTCCAAGAATGAAGTGAATAGTACAAGCACTTTCAAAGTTATAGGCCACATTAAGTTACACATTAAAACTTGGGGAATATCGGACGCCCCTCCGCCGCCGCCGCTGCCGCCGACACCGACGGACAATATGATCCCTATGTGTCTACCAGCTACCGCAGGCGACACACAAATGAATGATAAAAATAGACATCAGCTATTTTAACCATTTTCACTTATTTCTTACAAAATTGGCAATGCATTTACAAAATTCTTTGAATAATATAATTATAAAGAAGAATATAAGAAAAATATCATCATCATCATCATCATCATCATCATCATCATCATCATCATCATCATCATCATCATCATATTCTTTTCAGTCACAATCATAGTTAACAGAGCAACACGACATGAAAACAACGAAATCATTATCGTCATCTTTTTTGTTTAGTAACAGTCATAGTTAACAGCAGCAACAAGACATTAAGCCAACAACAACATCGTCGCCTTCGTCATCAATGACATATTCAGCAAAATCTCCTGATTTTTAATGGAGAATTTTGACAGGCATAATGCAGATCTCCATAGATACCTGGATGGAAAACCTGTGTAAATACAAAAAATTATTTCAAAACATTAGATATGTTGCATTATTAGTAATTTCTACTGAACACCAAGATTTAATACTTGAACTGAGTTATTCCAATCTGCTTTCAAATCCAAAAATTCATTTTTAACATAAGGAAATACGACTAGAAAATTAAGGATTAAAATACTAAAATCAGGAATTATAAAATATTATAAGCAGACTTGTCTTTTTATGAAACTATAATGTTATAATGTATACCCCTTGATTTATATGCATTTACGCATGTGCGACCAGTGTAAATCCAGATAGATCAGCAGGCACATCTGTGCCGTTTGATCAGGATCTGCATAGGTCCGTTTTGGTCAGAAATAACCTAATAAATCAAAAATCAAACAGTTTAGATCCTGATCAGATGGCATGGATGTGCCGGCTGATCTGGATCTTAACTGTTTGCCCTAGCAATAAAGGTGTGTCTATACAGGAAAGGATTATTAAAGCAATCTGTGTGTTCAGTGAAAGCCTTAAATTTTTTAGTGTTTTAGTTTTTTTTATAACTTTGTTTGTTAAATGTAAATAATGTTCTCATTTAAAATTCTTAATTTTTTTTAGCTGACCAGTGTTTCCAAACTGCCCAATTAAAAGCATAGGTTTGGAGACCTGTCTCCAAATAAACCTATCAAAAGCTAGACCTTTGGACTGGTCGGTGTCTCCGTTTCATAAACCTTGGCCCAAGATCATAAAACTATGTTTTGAGATCAGTCTAAAATCACAAGGATCTGATTGGCTGAAATGGCGACTGGTCACGAATTGGCACTTAACATTGTAGACCAGCATATTCTTATTTCAGGTATGAGTTGCTTAGATATATTGTCCGTGAATTTCAGAGTTCTCATGCAAACGGTTTTTCTTTTGTTTTAGTATGTGCTTGGTAATTAGAACATGAATTAGACTAAATTGAGCTTGCAAACATTAACTATGTCCTTAGCTAAATACATGTCTTTACTAAAATCTAGGTTTCAATAAGTATTTCCCCCAAAATTCATTTTTGAAATTTAAGCCACTTTAGGCCATTTGCAACGTTTGCGACCTCTTCATTTGATTCTTCACAATTTACTTAATTGGTATGTCTTTTTTGCATGGCTGACCAGTGTAGATCTACATCTGCTGTGTATGTGATCTGGATCTACAGTGTTCACTTATTTGTCAGAAATATGAAAAATACAATCTTTAAGTAAACACAATACAGATCCTGGGTAGTCAGCACAGTCATGCTGGCACATCTGGATCTAAATTGAAGTAAAGAATTAAAATTAATAAAGGAACTTGAAATGCATAAATGAAATATTTGTATCATTCAAAGATTAAATATTTTTTGTAGAGTCCAGAGTTTATTTTTATGTTAAGTTGTAAAGCCGGAGGGTGTGGCCTTAATCTGATAGGAGCCAATCGTTTAGTGATGTTTGATCCAGACTGGAACCCTGCTAATGATGAACAAGCCATTGCCAGATGCTGGAGAGACGGTCAAAAGAAACAGTGCTTTATTTATAGATTGCTAGCAGTAAGTTTAATCTTCTTGAACACTTCAACCTTTTTTATACGGGTTTTATGTTTTTTAACAATTTGTCCATTAACGAATGTACATGTAGTTTGTCTTTCTTTGTTTCTAAGGTTTATAGAACTGTTAAACTATAAACAGAGTAGTTCTAAATTACAAATCATATGAAGGTATGAAGGCTGATCTGGATCATAAGTTTAAACAATGCTTTTATGAAGCATATGGAGATAAAGAATACTGAGTAAATACTAAACCTTTCTTTTTGCCTGACATTTATATTAGCTTGTTATGTTTTATACGTTTTGTGTGCTTTTGCATGCAGCATTTTCGAGTTCATTTTTGGGTTGGAGTTATTTTGTCGAGACAACTTGTACTTGTTTGTTCATATGAGAACATGTTGGGGCAAGTGTGAGGTTGGTGCACCCTAGAACTTGTTTTGCCACTGACCGTTCCACAGCAGTAACCCCACAGCGTCGCCTGAATGGAACGATGCTCTAACTACCAATTTCAAGTTTTCGAGAAAACTGCTTCTAAAGTTTAAGACGCTCGTATCTCCTTTATTTTTCATCTTATATTATAAAAATATATGAGAATAATCAATTTTCAATGAAGATTTTGAATACGAAGTTATTTATTTATATTTTGCATTTAATAAAAAAAAATATTAATATATTTGTGTTTGGAGATAGAGCATTTTGATAAAAAATTTAATTAATTTGTTAAAGATACTTTGCTCTATCGGGACATAGAGCAAATATCGTTCACAAAAATGAACAAAGAGCTATTGTTTTCACTGTATTATAGTAAAATTTGTTTTAAAAAAAAACATTGATTTATTTAGCCTTTTTCACAATGACACGGTTTACAGCCCATGCGTGTCCTGGTTTGACACTGGGTCCATAGGGAATCACAACCCTAGCGACGCCGGGAAGTACCGCATTGAAAATGTTAAACCGTTCAAATAGGGATCACCGGTTAGTTACCCTGGTGATGTTTAATACAATCGGAACTTACCTGGAGCCCAACCAATGTCGGTTTATTCTGGGGAAGATCTGTGGCATCACTTTAGCTCTTTCGGCATAAATCGTCTCTCCACCGTAAGACCACCAGTTGAAACCATAGTAAACCGCTATTTGACGTGTCCAAGGTGGAGATCAAGTGACTTGGTTTGTCACAGAGGAGAGCTGACATAGCCCTGGACTTGTGCTGGTCGAACAAAGGACCATGGCATGGTAGTAGCTGGTGAATACCGATAAAGTAACGGTGGAGCCAAGGCTACCGTGCAACCCGGTGGGTGCCGATTCAATCTCGGAAGCCATATTTAAACCATGATTTCATATTTAAATTTCAATGCGGGTTTTCTCAGCGTCGCTTGGTTGTGTTCGCGATGGCCTCAGTGTCTAAACCGGGATACATCAGGGTTGTATACAGCGACAGTGTGATCTAGGCTTATAACCCCATAAATCTTGCCGGTTTATTCCGGTCCACTGGCTACAACCAGCACGCACTAGGGCATATACAGGGACATTGTGAAGTTGGCTTTAAGGATTGTTTTTCTGTGTGCACGTCCGATACATGCCCAGGATATAATTAACTTTTTCAAGTACAACGGTATTAAATGTGAGTATGGTGTAATAAAATGACAATAAGAGTTCAAAGGTGTTTAACGTTATGTTGATTCAGGTATCTGAAATAAACCATTTTTACAAAACTTCTTACTGTTGTGTGAAGTGAAAAATTCAAATGACTTTAAATGTGGGTCCTATAATGATAAAATCTTTAACTATAGCATCATTTTGTATTATAGCTAACATGGCTTGTGAATGCGTTTAAGAACTTCGGCGAAAAGAAAATAAATTTGACTTTTGAGTTAAAAACTTCTTCATGAAATTTTAAACAGTATTTTTACTTTTGAGATGACACAACGCCACCTTAACAGTCAAACAAAAATAAGCATTCATTAAGTGAGAAAATGACATGAACATAGTTATGTTTTGTTTTAATATTAGATACTTTACAAGCAGAAACAATCGTACTGAAAACTATCTGTAGCATAGATAACATTGATTTGAGCTAAAGAGTTACAATTTGCACAGTTTGTAAGCACATATTGTAAGCATCAGCATTGACTTCAAGTTTTTTTTCTTCTAAATTCTACGATGTTCGGTTTAATCAGGGTTAAATAACCGTTTTCTCTTGGCCGAGTCGCACATAGAGCAATATTCCATTTATCAAACAGTACATAGAGCATTGCAATGCCAAACATAACGTAGTCACATGTTGGAAAAGTAAGTGTTTTATTGGTTGGAAAAAAACTAAGCAGTGAATCACTCTAACTCCAGGAGGTAAAGCAATATAACTGTTACAAGGATGTAAAAATAATGGAGATAGAGCAAAATGTTACGCGGTAACTCCTTTTGTGACCTAGATATCTGAATTTATATGATACCATGACGTAGAAAAAGTGCTCACGATTTCATACATGTAAAAATCTCGATTTTGAAAAAAATGGAGATAGAGCACTATAATAGTCAGGCGACGACAGGTTCTCATTTTCGTTTTTGTGGTATATACATGTATTTAGCAATTGATCATTGTATAACCATGCTATCTTCTCTACTTTGGCTGTATGTAGAGGTTGTGTCTACTGGATGTGGCTATTCCTGAATGCATATTTCACTGTTTAGACAGGTACAATAGAAGAGAAGATATTTCAGCATAATTCACTTTTTAGACAGGTACAATAGAAGAGAAGATATTTCAGCATATTTCAGTGTTTAGACAGGTACAATAGAAGAGAAGATATTTCAGCGTCAGGCACACAAGAAAGCGCTGAGCAGTTGTGTTGTTGACAAGGAAGAAGATGTTGAGAGACATTTTAGCCGAGATGAGCTGCGCGATCTATTCCGACTGAATGAGGAAACTCGCAGTGACACACATGAAAAGTAAGTTAATTGAAGCATAAACTGTTTGTGAGTTTTAAACTTTATTATTGAGATTTAAATCTGTGCATAACATACATTTGCATTATATTATACTTACTTGGAAATATGCTTGTAAAACCTCCCAGAAAATAGGTTTGTGCAATTGTCCTTGATGTGTTCGATGTAAAAATGATATTTTCATGAAGTCCTCTTGATATTTGCATTAAATTATTTTAAAACTGATCATATTTCTAACACTTTACCATGCATATTCCCAATATAGTTTTATAAATAGGGTCAATATAAGTTTTACCCCTTACCTGCCCAATTAACTGTACTTGTTCTCTTAAATTTTGTAAGGCCCAACCGGCTAGCTCAGTGGATAGAGCATCGGACTGTCAATCCAGGGGTCGCGAGTTCGATCCCCAGTCGAGGCGGGAAAAAAATTCTCCGTGATAATTGAACTCGGACATTGTGTCTGAGAGTCATTTGTCCCTCACCTCTGATTCAAGTGAGGAAGCAGTCAGTGGCTTGCGGAGAAATTGGTTAGTACTGGTTAGAGACCCAGGAACACCAGTTAGGTGGACTGACCGCCAGGATATAACCTAGAAAGCTGTTGAAACCAGGCGTTAAATCCCAAACAAGCAAACACATTTTGTAAATACATCTTATTAGAATAAATAGTTTCTTTTTTCGTTCATGGCTTGTAGATGGATTGCATGTTCAGAAATATTTCTCTATTCTGTTCCAGGTTTAAGTGTAGAAGATGTGTAAACAACATTCAAGTAAAGCCTCCACCTCCCGATTCGGACTGTAACTCGGACCTGTCACAGTGGCATCATAGTACTGATAAAAAGGGGCTCCAGGACCTGGTGTTAAAAGGGGCCTGGGTTACCGAGACTCCTATTTCCTTTGTGTTCCATCATCATTCTCACGAAAAACAGAGGATTACTGTGTGAAAACGTACATATCAGGGTTATTAGGATGAATGTTACAGACCAGTAAAACAAGACCTAGAGTAAGGGAACTAGTGTGAGAACTTACATGACTGTGTTATGGGCTATATGTAACATATCAGTAAATCAAGGCCTTTGAAAGTGTTTAATCTACACAAAATTGTAAAACAGAGAAAACATGTCATCATTGAAAAGTCAGACTTGTAAAACAATAAAACCAGGGCTCAATATCATAAAACGAAGATTGGAGACCAGTCTCAAACCTCAAGCACCTGATTATCGAGCAGCAGAAATGTTTGAGATTTTAGACTGGTCTCCTGATTAGGTTGTATGATCTTGAGACCGGATAGGTTGTGCACACTGTTAAAAGTCATAAATGTGGTTATAAATGTATAGCGTGGTTTACTTGATTATTGCTTGAATTTGGTATTACTGCTCGGTGTGAAGTGACTGAAGTAACTACATGGAATGACACAATCTATGGTGGATTTATAAGACTGATAGATTATGTACTTGAATAAGTTTTAGCACATAATCTAAGAACCTTTGTGGAAAAAATGGGTAATCTGGTCAAACCGGTAAATGCTGGTTGCTGTTGCTTTGGCATTTTTGGCATGTATAAATAACATGCTTTTTGCATGTTTAAATAACATACGTTTGGTGCATTATTTTGTATAAATACACAAATTGGCTGGTTTTAAGGTAGTAATGTAAAAAAATTAAATGAATTCAGAATTTGAATTTGTCTTGTTTTTTTTTAAAATTATATTATTAACAAACATAGTCATGATAGTGTACATTTTAAGTGTTGAAGAAATCTGATACCATATAATGGAATTTTTTCAAAGCGAAAGTGAAAGTAAGTGTTTGTACTTGTAATGACAAGTCTGCTTACAGAAGAAAACTCGGTAAAACCGGAGTATGAAAAATATGAAACTACCTGTGTGGATTTTTAGTTAATTGAATTTGAGATGAGCTCCTTCCTTAATTACAATAATACCGGTATTGCATGATTTCTTAAATCTGGCAATTGCGTGTAATATGCTACGCGTGAACAACACCGAGTGCTCTATAAAATCATACAGCTTTCAAACAGTAGACAACTGAGGTAAATTCTAGAATTATACGTATTGCAATTTTCTAGTATGATAACTATACTATTAAAAAAAGGCTGACTCAAAATATTTGACTTTTCACATTCACTTCTCACAATAAGTTTTAAGATCTTCAGTGAATATATTTATTATTTCACTTATAATTTGATCATTTAATACATTATGATTAAGGTATAAACAAAGTCTAGACCTTTTAAACAAAGAGCTTTATATATAATATGTAATACGAGATGTCTTTGTTTTAAAATACATTTATTTTTTATTAGATTCACGTGTATAAACATAATAAAAACTGTTTCTATGTTCTTTTCTGTTGTGTCTGAGAATTGCACAATCAGTCTTAAATCTGGCAACTGCGTATAATATGCTACACGAAAAACACTGATTCCGCAATTAAAGATGTGGACATTTACGGTATATTCAAGAATGATTTAATTTTCCTCGGATTCTCTTCAATTTAAAAAAGGGCAGACAGAAAAAAGTAAATTTTTGTCGTTAAATTTTCCTTGACATAATGCAATTGAACACTGAATAAATCTTTTCCAACTATTAATTTAATAACTTCAATGAACAACTTTTAAACGTTCAACAGAGATTAACACCACGTAAATCCTTTTAGAGCAAACTCACAACCATACATTCAATTAATCACTGTCTCTTTTACGTATAGTAAACTTTACCGCCAAAAGTTAATGTTCATGTTTCTCTCACAAAAAGCATGCAAAGCAAGACTTTTCCCGCCAAAAGCTTAACAGTAATAAGGGGTAAAGTATGTACACAATTATGTGGAGCAATATGGAGCATATACACAGTTAGAAGGAGCAAAGTATGTACAAATTATATGTGGAGCAATGTGGAGTAAAGTAAACATACATTCGCAATTTGCGACAATTTTTATTTCTTTTGTATTACTTACAATAGGTCTCAAGGTCTTCACTAGATATATTTATTCTATCATTAGTTTATTCATCATCTAATACCTTACGTTTAAGTTATAAACAAAACCAAGACCTTTTAAAGTACGTTTATGTATTTCAGATTAACAGGTATAAACATAAAAAAATCTACGTATCTTTTCATTATCCTCTTGCGAGATAAAACATTCAAATGCTCTGCGCAATGTAATGACTTTCAGTTTTTGTATTTTAATAACAAATCAATAATGTTATAGGTTTCGCAGAAATTTACACGTAAATCAAAATGAAGGAAATGGCAGTAGCTAAACTGCTTCGCATTCATTACTTAATATAATAGAAGATCTTTTATGTTAAAGATAAGTTCTTATATCGCCATTTATCTTTGCTTAACATTGTGGACAGACTGTTTCGTGGTTCCGAATCTTTGTCTGATTTTACTGCCATAAAATGAAATTTCCGTCACGTGAACAAATGAATGACTAGTTTTTCGGAATGCTAAAACTTGTTTAAACAGGAAGTAAATTTCAACTTTCGTTTTCAGTAGACGATCGATCAAAAACGTTTATAGGAAAATGATCTGATATTGTTCATAAGTAAGTATAATCGGACTATTTGCGATAGTTACGAGAAATTTAAACAATTGTAAATGTTTTATTTGAAGAAAACGATTGTGCGGACAGACAGTTTTGTGTTTCCGACTCTTTGTCTGTTTTAAATAGATGTGCTTGAATGGATAAAAGAAATAGCAAAGACCTATCTATAGGTCACCCAAGCTAAATTGGCGATGTTTACAATTATTATTAGAATGCAAACACGGGTTAAGACAAATTTACGCGTTTAAATTAATTTTTTGCAAACGTACATCACACCTCCTTGATAGCACAGTGGTTAACGCGTCCGGCTGGCATAGGCCTAACTGTTTTTTCGGCACAGGTTCGATTCATACCGACACACAGCGTTTGAGGAAATATTTCTGATTCAGATTTGTATTTTTAAGTTTTATCGCAGTTATTTCATATTTATTTATATATTTTGCTTCAATTTATTTTATCGCGGAAATAATTATTGTGTAAAAAAAAGTTTAAAAAAAAACCTTCAACCAATAACAGCGTGCTACAATTGTATTACATATTGACTGCGTCTTAGACCACTCGGCTAATGGGAGAAGTATTGGGTCCTGCACGCTTTGTCTAAAACACCGATTAAAATATTAATTAATTGTTATGATGTAACGCCAATGTAAACACGCCAATGTAAACATTGCCAAATTACCTCGGTCCGATTAAACCTTGGTCCAATAATAAATATTACATAATTTATAGGTCTTTGGAAATAGATAATTTTATCAACATGGAGGGTTTTGTTAAAGTTATTGTTTTCCTCCGTATCTATGATGTCTTGACGTTATTCAGAAAAGAACAATATAATTATTCTACAATCTTATACTACAGGGAAGGTAACCGTATGTAAAGCAGTTTTACCTACTGTAGAGGATTTGAAATTAGATGAACAATTAGGTGACATTTCTATCATTTTTATTAAAATTTATAACTTATAGAATTTTTTTTTATTGATAATATCGTGTTAAGCATATAATTCCACGGTGTAAGTCATGGTTGAAATAATAAAATGTGTTCATTTTCTATTTTACTACCTTTTTTTATCAAGATAAAAAAAATTTTCAACTGTGTTTTTGTATAATCCTTTTAATTTCAGGATGTTTCGCGCCCCCAGCCACTGGCACAATGTGTCCCTACAGCTGGCAAGTGTGCTGGAGGATATTGGTATCAATGAGAGGATAGTGCTGAAGATAAGGGAGAGATGTCTGCTGGGGGAGACGCTGAGAACAATCATGTACAGATTGACGGGCAGTGACATCTCTGTGTTTAACTTCGGTAGTCAGTCAGAAGGGACTACCACTCTTGGACTCAACTCGGATGCCGATTCTCTTAGCTGCCGTAATAATGAAAATGTGCTACAGGACTGGAGCGACTGGACACCTGGTGTGCTGAACCTGCTGATGCTCCAGGAAGAGAACACGCCACCAGGATATTGTATGCTGCAAGCGCTGTACAGTGACGAACCTCTTCCTGCCACGGAGGTACCCGATGACGATTATGCTTTATACAGAGGAGACAAGGTAGTAATGAACAACACTCATATCAACAAAGTCATGATCGAAGGACAAATAAGAGATGGACCGTCAGGATCGGTAAGAGAACGGGAAGGATATATGGCACAAGATCATGTTCTGGCCCTTCCATGTAAGTCAATGCCAATAGCAGTTCAACAATGGTTGAATGAGCAGGTACTGAGTGGGAAATTGTCACCTGATATGATAAGATACATTCAAAGCAGTAAATGTTATGTTGTGCCTGTGGGAAGCAGCGACAGTGAATTTAAAGATAATGAATGGCGAATTTCGACTTCACATGCAGAAATATGTGTAATGTTCAACATGAACATTACACAGCTACAGTGCTATGTTCTGATGAAACTTATTCTTAAAACATATCTCAAATCTCCCCGTGACAATGCTCTGTCTAGTTTTATGTGTAAAAACATTGTTTTACTGTGTATCCATCATACTCATTCTGACATATGGCGACCAGAAAACCTACTTGCCCTATATGAACTGTGTCTGTTAAAGCTACAAGAGAGCATACACTATGGATATTGTCCACATTTTATCATAAAACATAATTTAATGAGAAACAAGTTCTCTGCTGAAGACAAACGATGGTTAATTGACAGAATACAGCAGGTGATTGATTTACATGGATGTGCGTTCCACGGTGTGATGATTGATGAAGTTGGTTGTAGACTTCAAATGAAGTTAAGCATTGTTCCCAGCGCCGTGTATATCATTACATCAGCAGAAGATATTTCTAGAGGTATTTCAGGAAATTTAACTAAACAACTAGCTTTGGACATATGTCAAACGTATCAGTATATTCTTAAAGATATATTCCAGAATGAGGAATGTGTATCTACGCTGACAACAATCTACAGGCGAGGAAGCTGCTTAGAGCAAGCAGCATCATGTTTGCTGACACCACTGATTTGTTCTACGCTTGGTACGATGAAAGCATCTAGCAGTATATACATGAACCGAAGTGTGTCGCCTGAGGCTCTGACCTGGCTAACTCTGGGTTTGGATTCGGATGTTGCATTAAGTAGACTTAAACTAGCATCAGTATATTACTGTGTGGGTGACTGGTACAATGCAGAAATAGTTCTCAAGAACGTTGAGGAGAAATATATTACGGGTGTTGTAGAAAGTATATGCGGTTGTCGTGAATTCCCACATCACATTGAGTTCCAACTCTTCCAAGGATATTCCAGAATTAACAGAATAAGATCTTTCAAGGACATTTCTGCGTTTTGTGTAAAGTTTCTACCCAGTGAAATACGCTGTGTTCCGCATGAGCTTCAGTACGAGATGTTCAGATCTACCCCGGAAGACCTACCATACAGAGTATGGTGTGACTATTGGATGAACTGGGCTGTAGTGGATTCTTTCCCCTACATGTACTTTCTGCAGTACAAAACATACGGGCAACTCCAGAGATATGACGACCAGCAACAAGCACTGACCAACTTGATGGAAACAACATTCACTGGGAGGAATTTCGGTCACCAAGAAACAGCTCTGAATCTTCTTGGACAGTGTATGGAGCAGGAAAATAAATATAACGAAGCGTTATATTTCTATAGGATGTCTCTTCACATTCGACCTAGAAATAATGTAGCAAAAATTCATGTTTGCAAACTTTTTAATTATTTGCTGAGGTCTCGATAATAAGGCAAATTTGTGTAAAACATTATCTGATATGAAGCTATGTTGAAATAATAGTTCTTGTTTTGTTTCAATAAATAATAAAGTGTTGAATATCCTTCTTATATTTTCAATTTGGTTAAAATATATTTTAATTTTCCAAGTTTCATAGTTAATAAATAATTTTTTTTCCGGAAATCAATTCCTTATAAGAAACCTGGCGATGGTAAATTGATAAAACGCTTTGCTGTCGAATTGTTGATCAGGTACTGTACTATAACCCTCTATTGAAGAATACATTACAATCAAACTTGGAACTTTTGTCGCGTTAACCGTCTACAATATCGTTTGTTTAAATAGCCACGAATAAACATGATATTTTATGTTTGTGTAAGTTAGAACGTTTACGCGATTAGTGTGTGTTTGATGATCAACGAATGCAATAGTCTTCTGATTCCCTCCTGGTGTCTATTTGCAAAGCAGATATCAATATGTAAATCAGAAGTGTAGAGACTCCACCTTATGAAAATAGTTCCTTATAAGTATCATTCACGTGTGTTGGGTAAAGATAGCGTGATCCAGCCCGAGTGAAATATGCACAAGGGCGGTAACGAGGCTCTGCCGAGTTAACGTCTTAGTACATGTTTCACTCGGGCTGGATCACGCGATCTTGCATACCGTATTTATTTTTCGGGTATTATCCGGTAAAGTTTTCTTTGCACTACTATTTTTATAGCGGAGTGATAAACGAGACATCTTAATTCCTGGTTCAAAGTGAAAGTACTTTAACTTTGAACCAGGAAGTAAGATTTTCTTGAATTTCTTGAAAACCCTAACATTTTGTGACGAATTGGCACTAAAAATTGTAGACCAACATATACTTATTTCAGGAATAAGTTGCTGTGGTATATTGTTCATGAGTTTCAGAGTTCTCATGCAAATGGTTTTTCTTTTGTTTTAGTATGTGCTTGGTAATTAGAACATGAATTAGACTAAACTGAGCTTGCACACATTTACTACATTCATAGCTAAATACATTTATTTAATAAAATCTAGATGGCAATAAATATTTCCCCCAAAATTCATTTTTTTGAAATTTTAGCATGTTTTCGCCATTTGCAATATTTGCAATACCTTAAAGTTATATTTTTGCCAAATGTATTGAATGAATGTGTATCTACGTTGCCAACAATCTACAGGCGAGGAAGCTGCTTAGAGCGAGCAGCATCGAATTTCCTGACACCACTAATTTGTTCTAGGATTAGTTCAGTAAAAGCATCCAGCAGTATATACATGAGCCGCACTGTGTCACCTGAGGCTCTGACTAGGCCCTCTCTGGGTTTGGATTCGGATGTTGCATCAAGTAGACTAAAACTAGCATCAGTATATTACTGTGTGGGTGACTGGTATTTAATCTCTTCCAAGAATATTCCAGAATAAACGGCTTAAACTCTTTCAAGAACATTTGTGCTTATTGTGTAAAGTTTCTACTTAGTGAAATACACTGCGTGCCGCACGAGCTTCAGTACGAGATGTTCCGATCTACACCGGAAGACCTACCACACAGAGGAAAGACAGACTGCTGGATGGACTGGGCTGTGGTGGGTTCTCTCCACTACCTGTACTTTCTCCAGTACAAGACATACGGGCATCTCCAGAGATATCAAGACCAGCAACAAGTACTCACAAACTTAATAAGAACCATATTCACTGGGAAGGATTTCGGACACCGAGAAACGGCTCTGAAACTTCTCGGACAGTGTATGGAGCATGAAAACAGATATAATGAGGCCTTTCAGTGCTATACGATGTCTCTTAACATTCGACCAAGAAATAATGTAGCAAAGTTTCATATTTGCAGACTTTTAAATTATTTGCTGAGAACCAGTTAGGGCTTTAACAAAATTGGTGTTAAACAGAATCTGAAAAATAGTGTGATTATCACATTGATGTGTTTTGTTCGTTAAACGTGTTCCCAATTTCGTATCAAGCACTAATAGTGTGGAATATATAACCAATATTTTCGGTAAAACATGTCTATTATGGTACCAACAGACCTAAATTAGCGCAATTTTATATTAATAATTGTATTGTTAAAAATCACTAAATGAGTAATCTATAAAAAGAGGTAACGTCATCAAGCGATAAGTAGACAGTCACGTGATACATTGTGTATATAACCAGTAACTGTCGTATGGCAGATATGAGCGAAACAGGCCTCAATATTTGATTTAGTGATACCCATCAAAACATGGTGATATCAAATTGATAAAACTGTTTGATGACAAACCATTAAAAATGACGTACTATAACATACATATACCTCTATTAAGGAAGCATTAAAATCAAATTTTGAACTTTTGTGTTCGTACGCTACGTGAACTGTCTGCAATGAAGTTATGAAAAATAACCGTAAATAAACATTGCATTTGGGGTTTATTTAGTTTACAAAATTAACGCGATTGGTGTGTATAAAACGATCTACGCCTTGAAGTGTCGTCTGATTCCCGCCCAGTGTCTATATGCAAAGCAGATGTCTAAATGCCAACCGGAAGAGTAGAAACTCCGCTTTATAGAAATAGTTCCTTCATGAACCTAGACCGATCATGTGCTTGAACGTGATAAGGATTTTATGCATTCAAATGAGAAGAAACCAACTAAGATCCATTAAATATTTCAACTTGGGAAGAGTCCCGAAAATGACACTACTGAGTTAAGATTGTCGATATGAAATTTTTCTACAGTAACGGTTGTAATTTTTCTCCCCCCCCCCATTGTTAGTAGCCATGAGCGTTTTGTGTGTTCCTTTTTCCGTTATATTTGTTATATACATGTAATATATGATCAATTTTAAATTAATTTTAGTTTCAAAAGTCACAGGAAGAATTTAGCCGGCGTTTAAAAAGTTCTTTCTTCAAATCAGACCACGAATGTATCACGGGCGACGCCATGTTTTCCATGTTGTACTTCCTGTCGTGGGTCTTACTCTTATGTTTATTCGATTTATATCACATAGCAATTTCGCAATTATTTTAATCGTTTTGATTGATATTAATGGGAATTATCATTATGAAAGAAATTCTATTTAACTAACTCACCTCGTGAAACAATCTTGAAAAAATAAACGAAAGCTTTTCCCAATTACTACAAAATTCAACAATGTTTGGATCGAATTCTACTAATAAAACCGAAATTATAACACGGGACTTGATAAAATTAAAATCTAAAACTACAATAATTGTATAACTTGAATTCCACAAAATCTTTCGTAATCATACACATTCATTTTGCTTAAGAACTGCTGCCCTGTTTCAGACAGACATCTGTTAAATGCACACATTGATTCTGTTATGCTAACATTTCTATTGCATGAAAAACCTACGAGAGATTAACACGTACTGGCAGAGTACGTAATGTTGGCCGGTACGTAAATATTCGGTCACCCGATTCACTAACAAACTATTGACTATATAGCATGCCACTACCGGACGTAAACAAAACGTTCGTAGTAAGCATGCCCAGTTGTGAAGTACCGCCCATTTGTTGTTGTTCTGAACTTTAATCGAACTAAAATCTCGAATGTTGCTGTGGTAGAACTCTGATTAAAATGAGGATCTCTTTAAGGACGTAATCGCACATGTGTTTTTATTGTATTTACTTATTATAGAACAATTTGATTTTAACTTTAGACTTTAAATAGGCGAAAATCACATGACTTGTGAATTAAAAGGGAAATATGCATATAAGGAATTTGACTCTGTCGTTTTCTATTAAATGAAACAAAAATACTCTAGAGGTCTCCGATTGGCTGTTAAATGACGTCATACTTGTTGTTTGTATCTTTTTTAAACATGTCTCTTCAGCTTATTTATCAACTAGGCTCATTAAGATAATTCATAATAAAACATGACGTGGATAAAGAGTAAGTAAATCACTGTTGTTTGTAAACAAAAAAGAAGTACAGCTTATAGTATTATTTTAATAAACAAAAGCAACTAGAGTGTGTAAAGATCGCACTGAACGAACAGATATAGCAAATCTCTCATTCACGACATTGTGCTCATTTGTGCAACACAAGGTTCAACACATTTCTGTATAATAGGTCTAATACAAACATGTATAGCAATAAACCAGTAACCAGGTTAAGTGGTATCAAATTGCTTTCAGCAACTTTATTGCAATAATCATTAACAAGCATCTTCTAATATGATTTCCGTTGTATTTTTTAATATAAAATAACTGGTGTTGTTAACCTTCAACAGCATGTACTTCATCTGTAAATGTGGGGTACACCGCATATACACAATGTATTTAAACCTCAAGGAAAGATAGTTAGAGCTCGCTAAGGATTCTCTGGCGACTATAACCACCTGACAAAATTTGTTTTCTAATGTCGCTTGTCTACAGAAGTATGCACATGTCCAGTGAAACAGTCAAATCCGGAATCCCACAATCAGAAAACAAAGCCTCCACACGGAGTCAAAAGTAGAGAGGAAAAGCAAGCAGGTGTTTATAAGAATATCAATTTCAAATAATACAACACAAACAATGTAAAGAGAACCTTTTGAATAACCGCCTTAATTGTTTGTGGCGTCCTATTTGAATTGACATACATAATATAAATCATGCGCTCTCTCTCTCTTCCTCTCTTCTTTTTCGCTGCGTGGGGAGGCTGTGTTTTTTTAGTGTGGCGATTCCTGATATGCATATATTGCTTTTTTTTTTAACGGTCAGTGGTAAAACAATTTGGCACTGGGGGTTTAAACCAAGTACTAGGTGCACCAACCTCACACCAATGCTTAACATGTTCTCATATGAACATAATATAACAATGTTTGTGTGAGTGGACAAACAGAAAACAGAGCCTCCCCATGCAGCAAAAAGTAAAAAAGGAAAAGAGAGAATGGGATTTTAAAAACAACAATTTCAAATAAGACACCAAAAACAATAAACGAAAAATGAGAATTTTTGGGGTTTCCCACATAGGAATGGTCTGTGTCAAAACAATATGCCACTTGGGCTTTAAACCAGGTTCTAGGGGAAAGCCATCTCACACATGTCACAACAAGTTGTCATTTGACAATATAAAAAAGTGAAATAAGCATATCAGGAATGGCCACATCCAGTAGACACCTCCTGATACAACAATTAAGTAGAGAAAAGAATAGAGCATGGTTATACAATGATTATTTTTTTTAAAAGACGCCACAAACAATTAACGAAAATGAGAACTCAATGGGTAACCGCTTTGGAATGGTCAGTGGCAACACACTTGCCACTGGGTGTTTAAACCAGAATTTAGGGAGCACCGACCTCACAGAAATCACAAAAAATTCTCGTATAAACATATAAAAAAATGTTATATGCATATCAGGAATGGTCGCATCCAGTAGACATCTCCTGATACAACAATTAAGTATAGAGGAGAATAGAGCATGGTTATACAATGATTAATTTCAATAAAAGACGCCACAAACAATTAACGAAAATGAGAACTCAATGGGTTACCGCTTTGGAATGGTCAGTACGTGGCAACACACTTGCCACTGGGTGTTGAAACCAGAATTTAGGGAGCACCGACCTCATAGAAATCACAAAAAATTCTCGTATAAACATCTAAAAAATGTAATATGCATATCAGGAATGGTCGCATCCAGTAGACATCTCCTGATACAACAATTAAGTATAGAGGAGAATAGAGCATGGTTATACAATGATTAATTTCAATAAAAGACGCCACAAACAATTAACAAGAATGAGAATCCGATGGATTACCGCTTTGAAATGCTCAGCGGCAACATACTTGCCACTGGGTGTTTAAACCAGGTTCTAGCCTTAAGAGTGAAGTAGCTTCTTGAAGACAGGTGAGTTTGACCTACTGTTCTGCTAAAAATAATAAATAGCCCATTAATGAAGGCACTATCTCGCATTTATAAGCATTATATTAACTTTTACATGTACGTGTAAAATGTTATCAAAGCATGCTAGGCAAGCACATTAATTGCTATATTAATTATTATTGTTAATGTCTAAAACATTCATTTAAGAAAGCAAAGATCATGCATGTAATCTGGCAACCCTCCATGCATCATTGAGTACTGCAGTTTAATAAAGAAGTCTGTGAGCAGATAGACTTTAAATTTCATATTACGTAATATAAATTCAGGAAATAACATTTAACGAAACAGTTCGGTACCTGCATGTCACTGAATACCGACTTTTAGTGCTGCTTTTGTGAATGGTTACATGTAAACAAACGAATTTAGAGTTCAAGACACTTAAAACGCAGGACAGACACTTGACAAATGTACTTAAAACATAAAGTATATTCTATTATGTGTTGGAAAAAAATTGTCTTTCTTTCCACATAAATTTCTAAATCGTGTAAATTACGCATTTTCTTACTGCACTGTCAGGACTGTTTTTGCACCACCGTATATCATGCGATCGTTCGTACACATTTTTTATTTCGGTCACGTACTGTTTTTTGAAAATCGGTTGTTAAACAAACAAAATACACCAGGTTGGCAACCTTGGACCATTTAATTAACTGATATTTACGGTTAAACAAGAATTATGTGTGAAAAATGCTGCTACTTTCGTTTTTGCTTATATGGCGCGTTTGATTGAATGAATAACATGTTCTTGATAAAAATAGAAATGACGGCCTCATTTGCATAATTTATTCATAAGCGCAGGAGCAAAGAAGTTTGTTAGTGCGATTAAAAGCCTTTTCTTGACATTGATCCGTAATCTATCATCACGGCCAGTAAAAACGCTTACGTTAGTGTCCGAATCCAAAAGATTACATCAATTCAGCAAGTATTTATCAAATTTATTGACTGGTTATTCTCCACTATATTGATTGTAAATAAAACAGCATGCGGGAAATGACGTCATACGGCGCACGCGCCAAACTTGAGGTTCGCCAAGGGTCCAGTTAACTTTTTTTATCAAGTGTCTTTCAGCAAACGTCAAAATGATCTTAATATAAATCGCAAATTTAAATCTGTTAAATATTTTAAGAGGTTGGGTATATATACTCAACCAAAATAAAAAGTAACCACTTTTCTATATTAAATTTTGTAAAATATGAAAACGAAAACTCAAAACTGTATATGTGTACACATTTGCTTTTCTGTTATCATTGCAAAGGGATCAAGTATTCTTGAAAATCTGCAGCCAAAACTTAGTTATCTTTCCCTTGGTGATAATATGGGGCTCAGTAAAATGTCAGCGATTCTTTGAAATACTCACATTTCTTTGAATAAAATCAATTTCTCCACTTCTTGTGGATGAAGAAAATCACAAAATCTTTATCAATAACACAACTGGTCCTCGATAAACAACGATAGAAATTCCAACAATTTCTAATTACCTCCCTTTAAATTGAATATGTAGTGTTTTGTTAGTCATGATTAATTTTTATTCGATTGGCAGTTCCTCAGGTCGTGGTGTGGAAGTTTTTATTCATAAAAAATTTAACTCAAAAACAACTGAGATTAACTAAATAAACACCATTCAAAGCGTTCCTGATGAAATGAAAATATGGTAATGGGAAAACAAGCATAAAAAGTTGGTACTTTTTATTTTGGTTGAGTATATAAATAAATTAATCAGATGATATTTTATTATGATATTGAATTAATAGAATCAATTAACATTCTGACTCAGTATTTAAGAACAACCAAACGAGTGACCGCATCACCGGCTAGAATTTAAAATAAGTATTCTTCTATCGCAGTTATTTCTTCTTTTCGGGCCTTCAAATTAGCAACCGCGTTTAATAAATTAACATTGCAGTGCATACATCTTAATAAAAGAAGATGAATAAATGTTTTCTTATGTATTTTTCCAGAACTTTCAATAAACAATATTTTGATTTCAAATCGTTTAATAAAAGGAAAATATATGCTGTCTTTTCGCATTTGTTTCTTCTTTTCGGGCGCTGAAAATAACGATCGTGTTTAATGGCTTTCTAATTTCTAGACAGAGATCTTAATTAAATACAAAAAGACAAGTCCTCCAGCGTAAATGTTTAAGATCTTTTATTTAAAAAAAGAATTTTTTTTAAAGTGTGAGGTTGGTGCACCATAGAACCTTGTTTAAACCTTTAGTGGCAAATTGTTTTGTCACTGACCGTTCCAAGGCGGTAACACCTCGTCTGCTGGATGTTGCCATTCCTAATATGCATATTATTTATTCTTTTCGGGAAACTCACATTACCGAGCGCGTCCTCCTTTTTTAACAGAAATCTTAACTTATTATTCCTGGTCTTTAATTGAAAAAAAAATCAAATCGGTCAACAAATAAAAAGGTATTTCTTATTTTCGCATGTATTTCTTCTTTTCGGGCGGTCAAATAAACGACAGCGTATAATGAATTACCATCGCCCGGCAAAAACCTTATTGAATAATAATGAATTATTACATACGTATGTTTTTCCTGATCTTTTATTTAAAAAAGAAATTTTCAAAACCAGTCAACAAATAAAATATATATGCCTTTTTCGCATGTACCGGGTATTTCTTATTTTCGGGCTGTCAAATTAGCGACCGCGTTTAATGAAATATCATCGCCTGGCAAAAAATCTCAATGAAATATGTCGAATTCATTATATCCTTTGTACTTTTTCTTTATCTTTCATTTGAAAACGAAATTTTTAAAATCAGTCAACAAAAACAAAAGCTATTCCTTTTTTTCGAATGTATTTCTTCTTTCTTTACAGATAAGAAACCGCACGAAATAGTGCAACCGTAACGGTCTGTACCGAACATCTGATATTGGGTACCCGTGAAGGGCCTCTTTATATAAATAAAACAAGCTCTATATTTAGAACGAATTCCCGGAAAACCTTAAGGTCATTTTGTAGTTCTTTTTTACACATTTCAATCAGGGTCTCTTAATAAAGAGACCCTATTTCAATGTTTTGAATTTCGGCGATCTTTTATTTGTCTTCATGGAGAGTGAACGAAATGCTGGGAGCACAACAGAAGGCTTTCGATTTCGGACGATATGCGGAGTAAAAATGGTGTGTAGAAACAAAATCCTTTACAATGGGGTTGTTTGTATATTTATTTTTCATGTGAGATAATTTTTTCGTATTTTCATACGCGTATTTTTGTATTACTATATTCTAAAGAGTGGCCGAATATTTACGTACTCCGCCGCCGGAAAATACTGGATGATCCTAGGTGTATTCAACATTGATATATTGTCCCAAAATACAAAACAACTAATAAAGTTCGAATAGCTTCTTTTGTCAAAGATACCCAGGATCAAACATTCCAAATTTCATAGAGATTCGTAAAAAATTTTAAGAGTTATTAAACAAAAGCCGCAAAAAGTGGCCGAAATTACGTACTCTGCCAGTATACATGAATCTTGGCTTAGAGTATGTCTTAAACTCTTTAAGATCAATGACTGCCAGAACACACAATATATTGAAGTAAGATTTTATGGCCTCCTCTTTATGATTCGAACGACAAACCTCAAACAGAGATATACATGAACTAACACAATCTGATAAACTTTGGTATACGGTATACCGTTAGGTCAGCAGAACTTTTCAATATCATATCCTACAGTATATCTGTAAGTTCATACTCAATATAAAAGAGTATGCACAAACAATTTTTTAAATAAATAAATATAAATACTTAAAAAATAATAAAAATGTTTTTCGTTTTGTTTTTATTTTGCGCTGCTTAAATAGACAGCCGAACCAATACTCCGACATTTCTCCCTGACGACGTTCATTTTAGGAAACCATTCTTTACAAAATGTTTGTCCCGACCATGATAATGAAGGCTGAACCGTAGCAAATCTCTAAAACTACCAGAAATCAAAATCAATTTGCAAGTGCATATTCTCGATTTTTAAGACAGTATCGACACCAAGAACATGGATATATCTAGAACATGGTCCCGTATACGGCATAAGAAGGAAAATTAATTTTTGGGAGAAAGATATGGAGAGATCTTCAAAATTAATGCATAGTTTGTCCAATTTCAAGAATCAGCCGGAAAATTAATGATATGAACAGATCACTTGGGTTTATCGGTTTTGAACGGTCAATAGCCAACCTCATTAGCACAACATATTTGCTACGTTGAGTTAAGGCCAGGTACTTGAGCACCCAAACTTCCGGTTCTTTTCAGAAATTACACATTGTCATTGTGAATTATTTCAGACTTGTCCGAACAGATTAAGTATTTAATTACCCGCAAAAACATGTATTTGCTAAAGAAAAGTAAAACATTGCAAATCAAAATAGATAGGGCTAAGCGGCGTGGACAGTTATCTGGATTTCCATTACTGCACATGAACAGGCTCAATCAAACCAAGCCTGCAATATTTTGATATTTGTCATGTTCGGTGGCTTTCAAAGTTCCCCGTTTCATATATTTATATCAGCAAAGACGATCTTACAGAAAGAACTATATTTCTGGTGATTAGAACTCATCAAAGGAACTTGTTGATATTAAAATTGTAAAATTTCAGGCCGCTAAGCCATATTTAAATTAACATGTTTGTCACATGACTGTCAATTTAACTATAACGTACTATAGTTGCACAAATGGGTAATCGGGAGGCAGTTGTGATAGCAAGTTCAACGAGGAAATGTACAAACTATATCAACTGTTTATCAGCTAATTAAATGAAACAAAATTGTATATAATGAAATGAAATAATATGATATGATAAATAACATAAACATCAAAGATACGATCATTGTGACTTTGAAAATATATATTTAATAAAAATCAAATTTCGAAGTGACAGTGACTTTAACTGAAAAATGTTCTAACGACAAGGCGTTAGCGAAACGAAAGAAGTTGAAAACATTGTGTGAAAGTTATGGAAAGAAAAAAGAGAAGCAGCAAGCGGCTTTAGTGAAAATTTTACCATAAAATTACCTGCCGAAGTGTGGCGGCAAGCGGCCCAGAACGGCAGTGGATCTGCCAAAGGCCACGAGGTGAGGAATTATAACGTATTTTTTATCATTTCGCGTGGAACTGTATTATTTCCCGTGCAAAAATGGCTATGTTTCGAAGTATAAGTGATTTATTATTTAGCAGTCTTCAAATGTTGGAGTGTTAGGTCAAATAGATAGTTCTTTTTTGTCTACATAATAAAGGGCATTTCATTAAATCTTGAATCATCTTAGGGGGTCGTTGGAAACGAAGTACTAGCACTCACGGTGCTCAAAAATGTGTAATTTTGAACCATTGCAAATCCTTTATAGGTTACATATGATTGCCAGTTCTATAACGGAATAAAGTGATCCAGCAGATCACTTGATAATATTTTCAGTTACATTCTGAAACGGTGTTGTCTTCGAAAATGCGGTGACTGGTCCCTGTTAATGATTCCAATAGTGGGTTTGTACGTTTAGGCATTGTCAGAGGTTCGTAACGTTTGACAACTAAGCAGCCTGCATATATTTAGCAGCCTGGAGCCTAGAAGCATGTATTTAGCAGTCTGGCAGCTCGACAGATGCGATGTTATAACGTACATTTGAGCAACAATAGCATTAAAGTTGCGTTTTATATAATTCATGTTATCATATATACTGACAATTTTGTGTTTACAACGTGAAGCCGAAGAGATCTCGTCCACAAAAGCTGTTGTTGACATGTGATTGGCTGTTAATACAATATTAAATTTGTATGACATTTCTTCTACATTTCTCGCAGCGTTATTAGAATAAATAACGTCAAGGACAGAACTATGGATAGTGCTGTTTCCAAATCAAATGACTTAAATTGACACTAGTTTCATGAACATGTACGATTTAAATCTATTTAATTATTATATATACAGTCGAACCTCGATAATTCGAACCTCGATAATTCGAACACCGTAGATATTTCGAACTCGTATCTCGGTCCCGGCAAAACGCCTATATACCTTATATACATTAACTCTTGATAATTCGAACACCCGATATTTCGAACTTCGAACTCAAAGTCCAGTCCGTTCTTTTGATTTTCTATTAATTTCACTCTCGATATTTCGAACACCTTTGAAATATATCGCTCAAAATTATGACATGTTAAAGTTTTCACACTTCAAGCGGGTAACAAAAGCACACGCTGTGAAACTGACACAATTCAAGCAACGCGATACCTGTTACAAACAAATAATATTAAATTATTTGATCTCTTTAAAATCTGATCAAAAATATAATTAAAGAAAATTTTAAATAATAAAGACTTGAAAACTAAATTTGCAAACAAAATTTGAGCGAATATAATTGTTAATGATTGTGTATAAAAAGAAGACCAATATTAATTTTAATCATATCTTATCAGCATGTCTGAAACAGAAGATAGTAGCCTTCTTCCTCAAGCTGAGCAACTTAGTGAAGGACTCGATAACGGGGGTATAGCTAAGTCAGCTACTGGAAAGAAGGGAACGAAAAGAAGAGCTGATCATAAGTTCTTGTATATAATTATGTGAACATGCATATATAGTTTTGAAATAAAATCAAATAACAAATATTTGGCTTGTCTTTTATTTCACATACAAAAGATAATGTAAATAAACAGACATTAAAAACATGAACAAAAATATCCACTTCCGCCGGCCGACAGACCTTCGATAATTCGAACACCCCGATAATTCGAACTTTTTTCCCGGTCCCGTCGAGTTCGAATTATCGAGGTTCGACTGTATGTTTGACAAAATTTTGAATTTCAACTTTTGAGTTTTCTTAAAAATTTTTGTAACGCAAAATACGTGTATATATAAATATATATAGAAACGCATTCTTGATTAAAACTATAAAAATGTTCTATGGTGCTAAAAACTCGATGCAAGGCTGCCATGATGCCAGGCTGCTTACTTCCTGCTGCCAATCGGCAATATTGTTGCATGTAAATAATGCGTGATAAGTTGATATTTGTTCAACGAGTATTTCATTACATTATCGCACATCAGTCATTTTCTTTTTCTGTGTCGACAAGGGAATACCTCGCGAGTTTACATTTTTGCGATAAAACAATCATCTGCAATCGATTAAATGAAATTATTTTAGGAAAACATTCTGATAATAAGGATAGCGTCATTAAAAAATGTACGAATTAAATCTACTGTATTGACGTTCTAATTTTTAAATTTTTAATATTTGCAGTTTCTGAAAATATAAAAAAAAAACGAAAAATGTATGATGCGATTTTGAATGATTATTGAAATCGCGCTATGTATAACATCATAATTATCAACATCGAGCCCTTAACTGCACGTTTTCCGGCAATACGCTAACTTAAAGTTGCTAGGATGCATACACGCTGAAGGCTGCCAGACTGTCTAGCTGCAAACTCAATACTGCAACGCTGCTTGGCTGATTTCCTATATCCGTCAAAAAGCTAAGGCTTAAGGCTGCTAGAAAATTTCACGTTCTAGTAGTCTAGAGAATAAGGAATATTTTAAGGTTCATCTCATTTTAGATAGGTATATAGTGTTCTTAAATTGATAAATTTGCATTTCAGACCATTTCTACATTCTTATATCCGCTGCTTATTTTAAGTTGCTGGTCTGCCGGGCTGCCGGGCTGCTAGGCTGCATAACAAAAGTCCAGCATCCTACAGAAAAAGTTGATATTCAATGTCCATTTTATTTCAGATAAGCTACCATACCCTAAAATGTGATTTAAATGCATTAAAGGTCGTTTCATTTTGAATTTTTCCAATATTCGTCGCTAATATTAGTCTACTTGCCAGTCAGACTCGCAGTCAGGACCCTTGGCTGCCAGCATGACGAAAATCATTTCAGTTCATTTTCATATATATAAATTGCAAAACTTTTGTTATATATGAAATATCTTATTTCAGAATGTTTCGCGCCCCTAGCCACTGGCACAATGTGTCACTACAGCTGGCAGGTGTGCTGGAGGATATTGGTATCAATGAGAGGATAGTGCTGAAGAGAAGGGAGTGCTGTCTGCTGAGGGAGACGCTGGAGACGATCACGAACAGATTGACGGGCGGTGACATCTCTGTGTTTAACTTCGGTAGTCTGTCAGAAGGGACTACCACTGAAGGACTCAACTCTGACATCGATTTTCTTAGCTGCTTTAATGATGTAAATGTGCTACAGGACTGGAGTGACTGGGCACCTGGTGTGCTGAACCTGCTGATGCTCCAGGAAGAGAGCATGCCACCAGGATATTGTATGCTACAGCTTTTGTACGGATATGCACCTCTCCCTGTCACGGAGGTACCTACTGACTTGTATGCTCTATACACAGGAGACAAGGTGATCATGAACAACACTCACATAAGCAAAGTCATGACTGAAGGACAAATAAGAGATGGACCGTCAGGATCGTTCAGAGAACGGGAAGGATATATGGCACAAGATCATGTTCTGGCCTTTCCGTGTAAGTCAAAGCCGTTAGCAGTTCAACAATGGTTGAATGAACAAGTGCTGAGTGGGAAATTGTCGTCTGATATGATAAGATACATTCAAAGCAGTAAATGTTATGTTGTGCCTGTGGGAAGTAGTGACAGTGAATTTAAAGACTACGAATGGCGAATTTCGACTTCACATGCAGAAAGGTGTGTAATGTTCAACCTTAACATTACACAGCTACAGTGCTATGTTCTGATGAAACCGATTCTTAAATCATATCTCAAATTTCCCCGTGACAATGCTCTGTCCAGTTTCATGTGTAAAAATATTGTTTTACTTTTCATCCAAAATACTCACTCTGACATATGGCGTCCAGAAAACTTACTTGCCCTATTTGAACTGTGTCTGTGTATGCTTCAACAGAGTATACAATATGGATATTGTCCACATTTTATCATGAAACATAATTTAATGAGGAACAAGTTCTCTGCTGAAGACAAACGATGGTTAATTGACAGAATACAGCAGGTGATTGATTTACATGGATGTGCTTTCCTTGGTGTAACGATTGATGATCTGGGCTGTAGACTTCAAATGAAATTAACTCTTGTTCACAGCGCGTTGTATGACATAGCATCTCCAGAAGATATTTCTAGACAGATTTTAGGAAATGTAATGTACAATTTAGCTGTAAACATAAGTGCAACACATCAAGGCTTGCTTAAAGATCTATTTTCTCCACATGTATTGAACGAATGTGTATCTATATTGACAACAATCTACAGGCAAGGAAGCTGCTTAGAGCAAGCAGCATCATGTTTACAGACACCACTGATTTGTTCTACGCTTGGTACTATGCAAGCATCTAGCAGTATATACATGAACCAGAGTGTGCCACTTGAGGCTATGACCTTGCTCTCTCTGTGTTTGGATTCGGATGTTGCCTCAAGTAGACTTAAACTAGCATCAGTATATTACTGTGTGGATGACTGGTACAATGCAGATATAGTTCTCAGGAACGTTGAGGAGAAATATATTCCGAGTGTTGTAGAAAGTATATGTGATTGTCATGAATTCCCACATCTCATGGTATTCAAACTGTTCCAAGAATATTCTAGAATTAACAACTTAAAATCTTACAAAGACATTTCTGCGTTTTGTGTAAAGTTTCTACCCAGTGAAATACACTGTGTTCCGCATGAGCTTCAGTACGAGATGTTCCGATCTACACTGGAAGACCTACCATACAGAGGATGGAGAGACTTCTGGATGAACTGGGCTGTGGTGGATTCTCTCCCCTATCTCTACTTTCTGCAGTACAAGACATACGGGCAACTCCAGAGATATGACGACCAGCAACAAGCACTGACTAACTTGATCAGAACCACATTCACAGGGAGGAATTTCGGACACCGAGAAACAGCCCTGAACCTTCTCGGACAGTGTATGGAACAGGAAAACAGATATAACGAGGCGTTTCAGTGCTATGTGATGTCTCTTAACATACGACCAAGAAATAATACAGAAAAGTTTCATATTTGCAGACTTTTAAATTATTTGCTGAGATCCAGGTAGGGCTTTAACAACATTTGTGTTAATCACCAATCTGATCTGAAAAATAGTGTGAGTACCACATTGATGAGTTTTGTTCATGAAACGTGGAATGTCCATAGTTTTGTATCAAGCACTAATAGTGTGGAATATATAACTATTATTTTAGGAAAAAAAACATGACTTTTATGGTACCAACAGACATAAATTAACACAATTTTATATTAATAATTGCATTGTTTTAAATCACTAAATGAGTAATCTATAAAAATTGGGAATGTCATCAAGCGATGGGTAGACAGTCACGTGATACATTATGCATATAACCAATAAATGTCGTTTGTCAGATATGAGCGAAATTGGCCTTTATATTTGATTCAGTGATCAATACCATCAAAACATGGTGATATCAAATGATAAAACTGTTAGTTGACAAACCATTTAAAATGACGTAATATAACATAGACCTCTATTGAGTTAACATTACAATCAAATTGTGAACTTTTGTCTTCGTACGCTGCGTGAACTGTCTGCAATCAAGTTATGCAAAATAACCGTAAATAAATATTGTATTTGGTGTTTATTTAATAAAGAAAATTAACGTGGTTGGAGTGTATATAACGATCCACGTCTTAAACTGTCGTCTGATTCCCGCCCAGTGTCTAAATGCAAAGCAGATGTCTAAATGCCTATTGGAAGAGTAGAAACTCCGCTTTATGGAAATAGTTCCTACATCAACTTAAGACCGATCATGTGATCACGATTTTTAAAATTCAAATGAAAAGGAAGCAACTAAGATAATTTAATATTTCAACTTTCGAAGAGTCGTAAAAAAGACACAACTGAGTTATCATTTTGTAGATTGCTGATCTGACATTTTTCTACAGTTGTTATTTTTCTTCCACTTGTTAGGAGCCATGAACGTGTTCAGTGTTCTTTTTCTGTTGAATTTGTAATATATACCCGTATGAACAATTATAAATTAATATATTTATTGAAAAGTTACAGGAAGAATTCAGTCGGCGTTCCAAAAAATCATTCGTCGAATCAGACCACGGATGTATAACGGGCGTCGCCATGTTTTCCATGATGTAATAACTGTCATGCATCTTTCTCTTATATTTATTCGATTTATATCTGATCGCAAATGTTTTAATCGATGTGATTTATATTAATGAGAATAGTCATTATGAAAGAAATACTATTGAAAAAACTGACGTCATGAAATTACTAACTAACTCGTCTCGTGAAACAATCTTGAAGAAATAGACGAAAGCTATGCGCAATTACTACAAAATTCAACAATTTTTGTATTGAATTCTACAATTAAAATCGAAATTATAACACGTAACTAGATAAAATTAAAATCTAAAACTAAAATTATATAAATATATGGTATAACTTTAATTAAACACACTGATTCTGTGATGCCAATGTTTCTATTACACATTATATAGGTATTTGTATCAATGATGGCTCTATCACACATACATATGATGTAAACTTTCATAGCTTCCTCCCCTTTAACAGAAAAAACACATGTACTGACACAATTTGATAAATATTCGTGTACCGTTAGACCTGCATTATGTTTTGATTATCATATTAATTATCTTGTGTCAGTTAACGAATACTTCAAAGATTATGTGCAGATAATTGTTTAAAATAAATACAGTCAGATCTATATTATTTTGATGTCGTTTTGCTTTAATGGACAGCGGAACATGTACCAGTTCTCCGAAATTTATCTCGGAAGACATTGAAACAATGCTTCACAAATTCCGGCATTGATCACGTGACCGCTGAGTCGGAGCAAACCTCTTTAATTATCCTCTATCAGTAGCAGTTCTCCGACACTTATCCCGGAAGACACTGATCTTGAGAAACAATACTTGATAAAGCCTGGCATTGATCACGTGACCGCTGAGTCGGAGCAAACCTCTATAATTATCCTCTATCAGTAGCAGTTCTCCGACACTTATCCCGGAAGACACTGATCTTGAGAAACAATACTTGATAAAGCCTGGCATTGATCACGTGACCGCTGAGTCGGAGCAAACCTCTATAATTATCCTCTATCAGTAGCAGTTCTCCGACACTTATCCCGGAAGACACTGATCTTGAGAAACAATGCTTCAGAAAGTCCGACATTGATCACGTGACCGCTGAGTCGGAGCAAACCCCTATAATTATCCTCTATCAGTACCAGTTATCCGACACTTATCCCGGAAGACATTGATCTTTAGAAACAATACTTGATAAAGCCTCGCATTGATCACGTGACCGATGAGGCAAAGTAAATCTCTATAATTATCCTCTATCAGTAACAGTTCTCCGACACTTATCCCGGAAGACATTGATCTTGAGAAACAATATTTGACAAAGCCTGGCATTGATCACGTGTCTGCTAATGCGAAGCAAATCATTGAAATCTCATTTCAGAAAACCCGCCTGTGCACGTTTTCAATGTATTAACCCGTTATCGAAACCAAGAACCATGATATACTCAGGAAAGTAAAATTACTTTTTGGGACTATTTGGAGAAAGGTAGGAAGAGATCGGCAATTTCAAATTTCAAGAAAATTTATGACAGCACACCATGTTAAGATTTCAAAGCTGCCCAAACTCCAGGATCAATTCCGTTATTGAAGGCAGCGACAGTCCAGTGGTAGAGCGCTCGCATGGGATCGAGGGGTCCCGAGTTCGAGCCCCAGTCCGGCCGCTAATTTCCTTAAGCAAGAAATCAAGCCTTCGTTGCTTCTCTCCACCCAGGTGTATAAATGGGTACCTGTGAGGAATATAAGCCAATGTTCCGTGGCTGCCTACGGCGCCGACTGTTAACGGGCGACTTATCTTCCAGTGATCGGGGGGGGGGGGGTAAATATGAAAGTCGGTTGAATACGTTAGTAATTACAGACTATAAACCCATTCCTTTACCTTTTACCTTTATATTTACATATTTCCATTATGATTTATTTCCAAGTCAGCCATAGACAAAAAATGAAATAGACACAATTACATACAAAACTTGCATACGCAGAAAAGTAACGAATGCCAATTTAAAATAGATTGGGCTAGTCGGCTTGGACAGTGATATGGATTTCCACTACTGCTCATGAACAAGATCAAATAATCCGAGTCTGCACTGTTTTCATAATTTATTTATATAACCAAGCATTATCTTATGGTAGATTGGATCGCGTGAAATATTGTTCTGATGAGTTGCACTCATCAACCGGACTTGGTGATACCAAAATTATAAAACTTCATGTCGATTAACCATACTTAAACTAACATGTACGTCACGTGACTGTAAAGTTAACGATGACGTACTTTAGTTGCACAAATGTGCAGACAGCTATACTCAGATGTTAAACTGGCACAATGTAGATAAATATATCATGTGTAAATTAAAATGTTATGCTCAAATATACATCAACCGTTTTGACTAAAATATATATTTAATAAAAATTGGTTATCACCAAGCAGTTTTTATATCAAGATAAGAGGTTGGGGATGTGTTAAAACAATGTGACCAATTATATCAGCTGTTAATCAGCTGATTTACTAAAATAAATATATACATACATAATGCGTGCATTAAAATGTTATTCTCGGGGACTTTAAATATACTGCAAATGCTCGTTTTCATTCACCTTAAATACATCTTATTATTAAACTATATAATTGGAAGAAATCAAAGTGAAGAGAGAAGGACACTCTGAGTAAAAGATATAGTACTGTTCAAACAGCATGGCTTTAACGAATAGGACGTAAGGCCGTCTGCATTGATTCAACTGAGTGCAGGTTATGGTGAAAAAATAACAACAACAAAAAACAATGAGTGTTAATGAAATATTACACGTGATATAAATGTACCTGTCGTTGTGTAGAGGCTAGCGATGAAGTACCTCCATGAATTCATTATAAAAGGCCAAGAGGTAAAGGAAAAACCGTTATTTTTTAAATAAAATAATCGTGAAAAAGTATTATTTCATTTGCGAATATAACTTTGTTTCAAAGTAAGTGTTTTATTGTTGCGCACTCCGTTTAGATTCTGCAATGATCGGCCCAGCATGTTAACTTTTAAGATAAATTGTTTTCTTTGCATACAGAAAGTAGAGCATTTCATTAAATAATGGAACTCGTTGGGGTTTCCTTGGAACTCAGTATCGACACCTACGGTTCTCAATTGTAAATTTTAGCCAAGAGCAATGATGTTATAGGTTACCTATGATTACCAGTTCTATAACGGAATAAAATGATCCAGTGCTCCCTTAGTAATATTTTCTGCTACATGTGTACCTTGAATCATTGTTTGTGTATTTAAAAATGCGGTAATTAGTTCCTGTTGATAATTCCGTCAGTAAGTTAGTATATTAACAGGAATACTGAAGTTGGCATCCAAGTAGTCTGAAGTTGGAAGTTAATTTGTCTGAAGTTGGCAGCATGGCAGTCTGACGTTAACCGCTAGCAGCCATAAGTTATCAATGGTTATTAGAAATAAGAGTACACTGCATTCACTTTCTAATGACACTTCAAACTTATATGAAATTGAATGAACCCCCATAAATTCATTTTGTACTTAAATATGCATGAAATGAAAAAAATTCTATGGTAATGAAATGTGAAGTAAGCAGCCTAGCAGCCTGGCAGACTAGAAACCTAAAATAGCGACCGATATAACACAGTTAGAAATGCATTACGATAACTTTCTACGGAGACTACAAGCTTATCTGTTATAAAATAAACATAAACAATCAATCTTTATAAGTTCATGGACTGTGAAGTTAAAATCATGGCCGCCTAGCAGATCTTTCTAACATCCACTTGTTTATTATGCGGCGGGAATGTGAAGTTACATGTAGCAGTAAAGCAGCCTGGCAGTTTTGCAGCCTAAAGTTAACCAAGGATAACACACGGAAAAGGTCTGGTTTAAAAATCAATTTCTTAGGAGGCGTATCTTATGAAGATAAGAGCCTTTTCCCTTGTTTTTAATTAGCGACGGTTATACTAAATACGGACACCGCCTGAAAAGCATAATAATCACACTATTAGGACACTATAAACAGGCTTATCTTAAATGAGCGTTAAAGTTAACGCGTAGAATATTGAATACGGAAACAGTCTGAAATAAATGGGAATTTCTATATAAGCATACTCGAATCATGGCTGCTGGAATGTGAAGAAAGCATGCTAGCAGATTGAAAGTGTTTAATTTTTGCGTTAAAATCAGTTTTCTAGAGAGTCTCACGCTATGGAAGATTCAAACATGAATAACATGACAAAAGGTTTTAAGGATGTTTGGCTATACTAATTTTCAAAAGAGCTTTAATTTAGTCTTTATTAACAAGTTCAAAACACATGCATTTAATGCAAAATATTCGAAATTTGGACACAGTCTCCCACAGTGTACGTTGGCGCCTGCAGCCGATGCTGTACGTTTTTGTAATACATTTGATTAAAAGTAGTTGCTACTGTTTTTGCATGTTTTTATCAAGTAGTTGTAAGTGATTTCTGCAAAACTTTGTTTTATAAAGTTACTAGTTGCTGCTAGTTTCTGCAATACCTTTATTATAAAGAGGTTGCTGTTGTTTTCTGCAATAACTTTGTTATAAACTAGTTGCTGTTAGTTTCTGTAATAACTTAAAGGAACTTATTGTTGGTTTCTGTAATATCTTTATTATAATGTAGTTGATGTTGGTTTCTGCAATGGCTTTGTTGTAAAGTATTTGCTTTTGATTACTGCAATACCTTTGTTATAAGGTATTTACTGATTGTTTCTGTAATATCTCTATCATAATGTAGTTGCTGATTGTTACTGCAAAATGGCTTTGTTGTAAAGAGCAGAGCAAGCGTTAAATGATTTATTATTCATTTAAGAGATATCGGGGTTTGCTTATTTACATTGATATAACTATTGTGTCAAGATTATTTATTTAGCTGATAATGGAGGTCAGGTTATCTATTTTCAATTTTTCATCAATTTTGTGACTAGATTGTTCAATATGCAATGGTCGTTCCCTAAATTTATATGGATTTTTAACAACTTTTTAATACTACATTCTTTCTAGCCTGACCACATTTTAAGTCCGGCTTAAAAACATAAGTTGAATGTAAGCAGCAAGCATGTACATTTTAGACAGTAAATGGAGTTAACCAAAAGGACTGGGCGCCAGTATGTGTTTGGAATTACATTGTAGCGCGTAGCTCGAAAATGATTGTCGATCATAGATTAACAATCCTTAATTCCTTAAATATGGTTGATCCAGATGAAGTAGCTTGTAACTCAACAATCACTAATCTGTTTGAAAGTAGTCGACCCGGATCGTAGATCAGCACTCCTAAACATATGAAGAGTGTTGGTACATTCGTAGATCGTTGCTCAGCAATGTAACTTTATAATGGAAGGTTGTCGATTTTGGTCGAAGATCGCAGATTAACACTATTTTATGCTTGCTTAATGTGTCGATCCAATTCTAAGCTCGTAGCTCAACCAACTTAAAATGTTTTCGGATCAACCATCCGAAACTTGTGTACATCTTGTTTCGTTGTAATTTCCGTTTTCTCATTAATACCTCTCTTACGCTTTCAGCCCGTGTCCGTTAGTCAATTTTTTTTTGCGAAGGCAAGTAAGTGTTTCTAATCAAAATGGTACTGTTCATTTGTGTAAATATTTCAAGGATATTTTCTGTACTAGGGAGCGAACCCGTATGGCGACGCCACCTATTGACTTGACTAGGACAACCCCACCCACCCCACCCCACCCCCTGAAAATTTTCTTTTACGGATAACACTTCTAAACGTAATCATCACTGCATGAGTTGCGCTCAACCTGAGACTTTGCGGCGTGCCCAGCTCAATGAAATCCAGCCTACAATATTTTCATATTAAAATTGTGTCTTGTTTTTGTGGCTTCCAAACGTTCCTTTTCATTTATTTCAATGGATATGTAGGTACGCTACAGTTTTTTTTTATATTTTTAACTTATTATATATAATAACTAACACGTATAACTCGTATTTATAACTTGCATGTGTTTTTTCGCCATGCTGCTGTACATGTAACACATAAGTTGTTTTTTTTTGCTCTTGTTCCCTTCTTTTTTTGTCTTCAACATTGTACATAATTTTCTGTGAAGCCGTGCCTAGGCTTTTCGTTCGCGAAATCTCGAAAGTATTGTTTATTAAAATTGCGGATAATACCAAACTTGCCATTCACAAATATTTCACCTAAATATTAACGAGAACGTTTTTTTTTAATTCTTAAAAAGGATTCACAACATTAGAATAAATTAAATTATGTCTCAGTTTAGGCAATGTTTCCATTTCACATGGTCAGTTTGCATGCTATCTTCAAACTGGAATGTTGAATATTTTAATAAAAACACTAAGATGGGAAGTAACGGTAGGTCTCTTCCCTTCCGCTGGCTGCCAAGTCGAAATTTAGCCAATTCACGTAACTGACCAGTTACATTTCGTTTTGCATGTTTTTCATTTACTCCTCCTGAAATCAGGGTTGAAGGTTATAAAAATGTCGCCATTTCAGCCAATCAGATGCTTGAGATATGAGACTGGTTTCCATGCTCAGCTTTATAATCTTGGGCACAGGTAATTTCAATTTTCGTCGTATAAATTTCGCGCAATTAGATTTTCTGGCGATTAAAAAAGCTCACTTAAAGTCATAAGTATCGTTATTTTATAAGATTTCGTTAGAATGAAAAGACTTTAAATGACGTAAGCGTCACGAAAATGTATGAAATAAATCTTCGGTATTGATGTTTATCATGTCAGAATTTTAAAATTTCAATTTAAGCATTCCTTGATATTATAAGAAAATGTAGCAAAATGTAGATTTGAATGATATGTTTGTTTAAACTATGTTATAAAATCCCATTCATCTAGCCGTAAATTTCACGCTTCCAACTTCACTCTGTTATGCTGCTGAGTGACAACTTTATATTCCAGCACACTAGAGAGTTAAATGATTTTAAAGTAAATGTATACATACAAATGTATAAGCTTGCAGTGTCCTTAAAAGTGATTATAGTGTATTTCTGACCGTTTCCTTATTTATAATATTCGTCACTGTTTTTGTGCTTCCAGGCTGCTAGGCTGCCCGACTTCTGCAAAACCATATTTCAGAAGCCTAAAAATTAAGGTAATACTAGTATTCAATTTTCATTTATATCAGATAAGCTTGTGGTGTTCTAAGAAAGTGATTACAATTTGAGACCGCTACTAATTAAATTATCCGTCGCTAACAGGCTACTTGTCTGTCAGACTGCCAAAGTTAGGCTGCCAACTTCACGAACATCACCTTAGTAAATTTTCTATCATATAAATGTTAAAGATATTGTTATATATGAACTTTTTTATTTCAGGATGTTTCACGCCCCTAGCCACTGGCACAATGTGTCACTGCATCTGGCAAGTGTGCTGGAGGATATTGGTATCAATGAGAGGATAGTGCTGAAGAGAAGGGAGGGTTGTCTGCTGAGGGAGACGCTGATGACAATCAAGCACAGATTGAAGGACAGAGACATCTCTATGTTTAACTTCGGTAGTCAGTCAGAAGGGACTACTACTCTAAGACTGCACTCTGACGACGATATGCTTGGCTGCCATAATAATTCAAATGTACTACAGGACTGGAGCGACTGGACACCTGGTGTGCTGAACCTGCTGATGCTCCAGGAAGAGAACACGCCACCAGGCTATTGTATGCTACAGCTTCTGTACAGGGACGAACCTCTGCCTATCATGGAGGTACCCAATGATGATTGTGCTGTATACAGGGGAGACAAGGTGGTTTTGAACAACACGTTTATCAACATATTCATGATGGAAGGACTAATAAGAGATGGACCGTCATTGTCGATAATACAACAGGAAGGATTTAGGGCACAAGATATTGTCACTGCCTGTCCTTGTAAGTCAATGCCGTTAGAAGTTCAACAATGGTTGAATGAGCAGGTACTGAGTGGGAAATTGTCACCTGATATAATCAGATACATTCAAAGCAGTAAATGTTATGTTGTGTCTGTGGGAAGTAATGATAGCGAATTGAAAGATTATGAATGGCGAATTTCGACTTCCCATGCAGAAAGGTGTGTTATGTTCAACCTAAACATCACACAGCTACAGTGCTATGTTCTGATGAAACTGATTCTTAAAACATTTCTCAAATCTCCCCGTGACAATGCTCTGTCTAGTTTCATGTGTAAAAACATTGTTTTATTGTTTATCCAACATACTCACTGTGACATATGGCGACCAGACAACTTGCTTGCTTTATTTGAACTGTGTCTGTTTAAGCTACAAGAGAGCATACAATATGGATACTGTCCACATTTTATCATGAAGCATATTTTAATGAGGAACAAGTTTTCTCCTCAAGACAAACGATGGTTAATTGACAGAATACAGCAAGTGATTGATTTTCGTGGATGTGCTTTCCTTGGTGTGACAATAGATGAATTGGGCTGTAGACTTCAAATGAAGTTAAGCGTTTTTCCCAGCGCCTTGTATATCATTACATCAGCAGAAGATATTTCTAGAGGTATCTCAGGAAATTTAACTCAACAGCTAGCTTTGGTCATATGTGGCCTGCATAGGGATATTCTTCGGCCAGAGGCATTGAAAGATTGTGTATCTACATTGACAACAATCTACCGGCGAGGTAGCTGCTTAGAGCGAGCAGCATCACGTTTACTGACACCGCTGATTTGTTCTACGCTTGGTTCAATGAAAGCATCTAGCAGTATAAACATGAACCGGACTGTGTCACCTGAGGCTCTGACCTGGTTCTCTCTTGGTTTGGATTCGGATGTTGCATCAAGTAGACTAAAACTAGCGTCAGTATATTATTGTGTGGGTGACTGGTACAATGCAGAAATAGTTCTCAGGAACGTTAAGGAAAAATATATACCGGGTGTTGTAGAAAATACTTGTGGGTGCTGTGATTTCCCTAAAAGATATTCAGTACTGTTTGCAGAATATTCTAGAATTAACAACTTAGAATCTTATAAGAACATTTCTGCTTTTTGTGTAAAGTTTCTCCCCAGTGAAGTAGACTGTGTTCCGCATGAGTTTCAGTACGAGATGTTCCGATCTACACCAGAAGACCTACCATACAGAGGACGGTGGGACTACTGGATGGACTGTGCCGTGGTGGATTCTCTCCCCTACCTGTACTTTCTGCAGTATAAAACATACGGGCATCTTCAGAGATTTGACGACCAGCAACAAGCACTGAACAACTTGATCAGAACCACATTCGCAGAAGAGAGCTTTGGCCACCGAGAAACAGCCCTGAACCTTCTCGGACAGTGTATGGAGCAGGAAAACAGATATAACGAGGCGTTTCAGTGCTATACCATGTCTCTCAACATACGAACAAGAAATAATGCAGCACAGTTTCATATGTGTAGACTTTTAAGTATTTTGTTCAGACCGGAATGAGGTTGAACCGACAAGAGCACTAAATATTTGAAATTCGAATAAGCAGTGCAGATTTACTCCGAAACTCGCTACAAAATAATAAGGCTTATTAACAAACAAACAAACAATACAAACAAACAAACAAACTTTTGTGCTTAATACACAAGATATCTATTAGTGTTTCTTTACCTACCTAGATTACTAAACGTCTGTAATACATGTATAAGACGGAATACGGCGTAGCTTATGAGGATAATATTAAAACGCAAAAATCATCGTTGGGTAGAGTTTTACTTCATAAAGCCCCATTTCTTTCATAAAAAAACTGTTGTTTTTTCAAAATTAAAGATTTCAATTTGGAAGAATAATTGTTTGACTTTCTGTATGTTTTACTGTTTGTGTACAAAACGTATTTTTCGTACACGTAGCTACGCAACTGAAATATAGAGACATTCAAGACAACTTAAAAACTTATTTGAAATTAATACAATAAGGTGATGTTCTTTTTATCCATTTTCACCGGTGATTCATATTCAGTCTATTTACGATCAACTGATCCGTTCAATTTGCCGTTCATTTAACGATCTACTGTACTAGTCCGTTACTCATTAATGAATGTGTCTTTGAGGAAAATGGCGTTATACAGTTAAGCAGACCACAAAAATAAGACATACTGTAGCCGATAGGAGTGGTTCTGTGCTTGAATCCTCTTATTTAAGTTTAATGGTGAACCTTGGAAACAAATTGGCAATTATCAGGTAACTACTTGAAGAGTGCCCATAGAGAACTCCCTTTGAGGAAATATTGCATCTGACCTTGTCAATTCTTTCCGGAATATATTTATATATATTCTATGATTATATATATTTCGAAAAAAATGACAAGGTCAGATGCAAGATTTCCTCAAAGGAAATATATAGGATATACAATTTTACGAAAATGTGTATAATCATAATATATATGTTTTATAAAGGATATACAATTTTTCGAAAATTGTGATTGTAATTTAATAATTACAACAATTATTGCATAATATGCGACGTACCAAAGATAGTGCTACTAGAAGTTTTCCTTTTTTTCAGATCAAGGTCTTTTAAATAGAATATAATGTCTTGAGTGCATATACACTCGCTATTTTGGTAAAAATAACGTAATGAATCTGAAATCAAATTGCATGCACATCCGAACCAGTCTGTTAAATAAAATTACATGCGAATTGATTGTTATTTTATTTAACAATCAGAATGTGTATGCTGATCCGAAAATACACCAGTCGCAAATGTGGCAAGTGAGGCGGTCAACCACAGGTTTGAATTTATGACAATTATTTGTGTACAATGCCTAGTGTGCCATGCCTAACAATATGTACTTACAAAAAATATTAAATACTGTTTTAAGCTGATTTTATCAAGATGTTTGTCTTTCGTTAGATAGTTTTTCCAAGTGTTTAATGAGTCCAGCTTTTATTTTTTTTGACAACGCTTTCTTCATACATTTGAGTGTTGAACAAGTGTAACGTGGAGTAGTGACCGTCTTTCTGTCCAAGCCCTTAACGTTTTTTTTGGCGTTCACCTTTTCGGCGCCATATTGCAGGCTCAGCACCTCCGACTTCGGATCTCCTTGCGGGTCCTCCTATACCGACACCCGCCGAATCGGTCGTAATGCTAACCCTTAAACCCTGAGCGCCAAGGAGGGTAGCCATAACTACCATTTTAAAGTCTTTGGTATGACCCGGCCGGGGATCGAACCCACGACCTCCCAGTCCGGAAGCGGACGCTCTACCTACTGAGCTAACCGGGCTGGTCAAGCCTTTAACAAAGTGGCAAAGATCTGTCTTCCTTCAAGGCCATAAATAAGTGACCAAGTGTGAGTTAAGGTTGTTGGGTTATTCATCCGTCCGTGTGTCCTGATCATCTATTAATAACTGGTCCCAATATGATACATTAGAATGGACTCAGACCAGACTCATATCTCAAGCATCTGATTGGCCGAAATGGAAACTTGAAATTTGATATTTGAATCTCGTTTCTAAACTCAGCTTTATGAGTTTTGTCACAGTCCGGGTTTTTGAGTAAATTAAGGAGATGTTGTGGTCAAATGTTTGTCCGTCCTACTGACTGAAGTGATGTTGCATTAATCTGTTAGCATGACAGTCGGTCGGCTATATTTCTTCTAAGTTATGAGTACCTTGCCCAGAAATATGTGGACATTATCTGGCAATTATAGTGGTCTTAGAATAGAATATAATCATGACGATTTTCTTCTCTTAAGTAATTTAATGAGAAAATCACCGAAAGCTTTTTACAGGTCATGTGTCATGTTTTGTGATTACTCTATCACAAAACATGACCTAAGAAAAGAAAACAATCACATAGAATGTTTTTGCATTCAGATGAGGAGGTCTACATCCGGTATTCGATATCACATTTAGGATGAAACATTGTATCACATTGTATCAATGACACAGTTGATGTCCGAAACAACTAATTTAAAAAAGCATTTCCCATTTTGGGAAAAGTTATTTTTCTGTAATAGCAACCTATCAGAAAAAAGTTTGTACAAAAATTATACTCCATATCGTTCAAAGACAAAATTAGGACCTGCTTCAGCAATAAGTGGTCTGTGCCCTAAGAATTTAATGTAAGCCATAGTAACAACTCAATATGTCTTCTGGGATATAGTAAATGCACAGATTGCTCCATCATCATACAAATACGACGATAGCATCTAGCCAGCCACACAAGAATGAGACACAGTAATTACCATCAGTATGAAATAGATGAAAAGGTAACTGTGAAAACAAAATACTGACAATGTGTGTTTTCTTCGTAACAGGCTGATGGGTTTTAAGTACACTCTAAAGAGCCCAACCACTGAGAGCCACACAGCTGAAGGCGGGTACAACCCAAGTTAATAACACTTTAACAAACTTCACCTTCAGTTCTGTCGCGTAACATTTAACCATGCTCTCTCCCTCTCTTCTTCTTGACTGTGTGGGGAGTTTTTTTCTGAATGTGGCGATTCCTGATATGCATATTTCACCTTTTTTAACACTTATACTAGTCAAACTGAAGTCTCGATTAATCTAATAAATACTAAATTACTATTTCAATTTCAGTTAGTTGTTCTATAAATACACTCTTGTAAATCAAAATCGTTTTCAAATGAATTATTTTGCGACACAATTGTTTGGCTCGGGTTATCGAATTTCGTAAACAATGAACCGGTCTATATCATTGACGTAAATCGGGTGTAGAATTTGCCAATCTTGGCTTGTTTACAATTTAAATATTGGCAAACACTGTTTAAAAAATTCCGTTTCATTTCAAAATATATCAATAATATTCATTTCTTAATGGACTGTATCAATTAAAATTTGTGGATTTGAATTTAAACATTATCAACGCGTTTTTAGTCATCATATTATTTAAAACAAACACATTTGAAAATCCAGAACGGTTTCCCGATGTGATTAATAGGAAAACCAGACTATTTTGAATTCCACCGTCATTGATTTCTTGTGAGGTAAGGTTTTTCAAGTTTTTTAAAATGTTTTTATGAAACTAAGAAATATTGAATCTCGTTTAATTCTCGTGAGTTTTGAATTCTGTGTTAAACGTAATTTCAAGATACTCTTGGTAAAAGAGTCTGGTTTGCTATGTTAGAAACGCACTAACTCTTTATATATATGGGGTTTAAAGCATGTGCAACAACATTACATCTAGATTAGCCGGCACATCTGATCTGGATCCCTACTGTTTGCATCGTGGCCAGAAATAACCTTATTACCATAAACTCGATCTGTGTAAATCCTGACCAGAGCTACATCGTTAGCTCACTCAATAATATTTTTCTTAAAAATAAAACACACACGAATTACAACAGTAAACAATGAAAACTACCTAGAATACGTGATCCATGCTCAGTGTTCACTTACGGAGACCTTCTGTAAACAGATTACCAAGAGCCGTACGCTATTCCCTGTGTCTGTGAAGTGTTTGTCAAACAATCAGATTTCACGAAATTAAATCAATCAAAGTGATATACACATTTTGATTACACTACAATAAGCTGTTGTGAGTTTCAGTGCCGTTTAAATAAAAATTAATAGCCGTTTTGTGTTCATGTCATTCAAATTACATCTTATCAACTAAAGTTAATGTTAATACACTTAACTAACTATCCAATGTTCTAACTATACCGATCATGTAAATTTAATTTCTCCGCATGGGATTGGAATACACTGGTCAAAATTGAAACAAGATACATCAGCTGTTCTTCTTTTTATGATTTTGCCATTAAAATATATGTATTCGTTCATAAAACAATGACATTTTACCAAGTGAAAAACCAAAAGTCACAAAATCGGCCATAGCTTTTTTAAGGAAACTGGGGGATATACAGAAAGCGGCTAAACCGACGTATTATCTTCTGTACAGCTGCCAAGCAATCGCATTTTTGCGAAATAGAGTTAAATTGTTCAAAATTACTTTAAGATTCCATATTTGAATAAACAAGCATGATTTGTTGTTAACAGAGACTATACCCGCTTCTAAACATTTTGTGACTTTTTTTTTTACACCTAGCTATATTAAATATACGTAGTTTACTAATAGGGTTTTCATAAATACTAGTAGTTTTCATAAAATTTGGAAGTGAACATTATTAATCTTTAATTTTATGTTCCAAGTTTGAAGTGCACATTCCAAATCCACGCTTAGAAATTTAAAAATATAGTATCGGTGTAGTTAGAACATTGGTTAAGTATCTGAAATAAACCTTAAGTCAATACAAGTAAGTGTGCACCAAATCTCTGTTGAATTTGGTCAAATCCTTTTGACAAGATCTTGTATATTGCTGTGGTTTGGTTTCAACAAACATCCTGTTAATGAGTTTCAAAAAGGCCGTCTAGCAAGATCAGCGAGTTCAATATCATTGTTTTAAATATCTTGAGAAAACTTCTGCATTTTTTTCGGTATTTTATTACAATCTATGGTATTATAGGGCGATCCGGCTATCCCAGCCGTGTTCTAAATATCGGAGGTTATATGGTAGCACGATAAAAACAATATACAAGTAAAGCCTCCACCTCCCGATTCGGACTGTAACTCGGACCTGTCACAGTGGCATCATAGTACTGATAAATAGGGGCTCCAGGACCTTGTGTTAAAAGGGGCCTGGGTTACCGAGACTCCTATTTCATTTGTGTTCCATCATCACTCTCACGAAAAACAAAGAATTACTGTGTGAAAACGTACAAATTGGTTATTGGGATGAATGTTACAGACCAGTAAAACATGACTTAGAGTAATGGAAATTAGTGTGAGAACTTACATGGCTGTGTTATGGGCTGGATATAACATATAAGTAAATCAAAGCCTTTGAAAGTATTTAATCTACACAAAATTGTAAAACAGGAAAACATGTCATCATTGAAAAGTCAGACTTGTAAAACAATAAAACTAGGGCTCAATATCATTAAACAAAGATCGGAGACCAGTCTCAAATCTCAAGCACCTGATTGGCTGAAATGATGCCATGCCTAAGACTTGAGACTGGTTTCCAGATTTAGTTTTATAATATTGGGACCAGATAGGTAGTGCAAAAGTCATAAATGTGGTTATAAATGTATAGTGTGATTTACTTAATTATTGCTTGAATTAGGTATTACTGCAGTGTGAAGTGATTTAAGTTGCTATGTGCAATGACACAATCTATGGTGGATTTATAAGACTGATAGATTATGTACTTGAATAAGTTTTAGCATATAATCTAAGAACCCTTGTGGACAAAATGGGTAATCTGGTCAAACCGGTAAATGCTGGTTGCTGTTGCTTTGGCATTTTTGGCATGTTTAAATAACATGCTTTTGGCATGTTTAAATAACATGCGTTTGGTGCATTATTTTGTATAAATACACACATTGGCTGGTTTTAAGGTAGTAATGTAAAAAAATTAAATGAATTCATAACTTTGCCATTTCTTAATATTTCTTTATCAAACTGGCAAATTATATTGCTTATGACTACACGCTCAAGATGATGCCAATTTCTCAAGGTCAATGTCACATTTGATGGAGTTATGCCCCTTTTTTACTTGGATTTTTACACCAAAACTTAACGTTGGCTATAATTTAGTCATTTCTCAATATTTCTTTACCAAACTTTCAAATTATATTGCTTATGACAACACACTCGTCGACGAGATGATGCATAATTCTCAAGGTCAAGGTCACATTTGATGGAGTTATGCCCCTTTTTGTACTTGGATTTTTACACGAAAACTTAACATTGGCTATAACTTTGTCATTTCGGAATATTTTTACATCAAACTTTCAAATTATATTCCTTATGACAACAGGCTCGTGATGGTACCACATTCTTTAGGTCAAGGTCACATTTGATGGAGTTATTTCCCTTTTTACGAGAACTTAACATCGCTTTTTACTTTGCCATTTCTTAATATTTCTTCATCAAACTTTCAGATTATATTCCTTTTCACAACACCCTCCTGATAATACCACATTCTATAAGTCAAGGTCACACTTGATGGAGTTATTCCCCTTTTTATGAAAACTAAACGTTTGCTATAACTTTGCCATTTATTAATATTTCTTCATCAAACTTTCAAATTATATCTCTATGACAATACGCTCATGACGATACTATATTCTTAAGGTCATGGTCACATTTGATGGAGTTATGCCCCTTTTTGTACTTGCATTTTTCATTCCGACAGCACCAGAGGGCGACACTAGTGTTCAACTGAACACCCATTTAGTTAGTTAATTGAATTTTAGCTGAGCTCCTCCCTTAATTAAAATAATATTGCATGATTTCTTAAATCTGGCAATTGCGTGTAATATGCTACGCGTTAACAACACCGAGTGTTCTATTAAAGCATACAGCTTTCAAACAGTAGACAACTGAGGTATATTCTAGAATTACACGTATTGCAATTTCCTATTATGATAACTATACTATTTAAAAAAGGCAGACTCAAAATATTTGACTTTTCACATTTACTTCTTACAATAAGTTTTAAGATCTTCAGTGAATATATTTATTATTTCACTTATAATTTGATCATTTAATACATTATGATTAAGGTATAAACAAAGTCTAGACCTTTTAAACAAAGAGCTATATATATAATATGTAATATATATGTCGTGTGTTTAAAAATACATTTATTTTTTATTAGATTCACATGTATTAACATAATAAAAACTGTTTCTATGTTCTTTTCTGTTGTGTCTGAGAATTGCACAGTCAGTCTTAAATCTGGCAACTACGTATAATATGCTACATGAAAAACTGTGAATCCGCAATTAAAGATGTGGACATTTGCGGTATATTCAAGAATGATTTAATTTTTCTCGGATTCTTCAATTTAAAAAAAAGGCAGACAGAAAAAAGTAAATTTTTGTCGTTAAATTTTCCTTGACATTATAAAATTGAACACTGAATAAATCTTTTCCAACTATTAATTTAATAACTTCAATGCACAACTTTTAAATTTTCAACAGAGATTAACACCACGTAAATCCTTTTAGAGCAAAATCACAACCATACATTCAATTAATCACTGTCTAAGTATGTATTATCTATCATGCCATATGATCATTGTTTTCTGTCTTTGTATGTATAATTTATCATGTCATGTGATCATCATAAACTGTCTCTGTATGTGTAATTTATCATGTAACAAGAAACACGTAAGTGTTTACGTTACTTATTAAATATTATGAATCTTGAATCATTAATCTTTTACGTAAAGTAAACTTTACCGCCAAAAGTTAATGTTCATGTTTCTCTCACAAAAAGCATGCAAAGCAAGACTTTTCCCGCCAAAAGCTTAACAGTAATAAGGAGAAAAGTATGTACACAATAATGTGGAGCAATATGGAGCATATACACAGTTAGAAGGAGCAAAGTATGTACAAATAATATGCGGTGCAATGTGGAGTAAAGTAAACATACATTCGCAATTTGCGACAATTTTTATTTCTTTTGTATTACTTACAATAGGTCTCAAGGTCTTCACTAGATATATTTATTCTATCAGTAGTTTATTCGTCATCTTATACCTTACGTTTAAGTTATAAACAAAACCAAGACCTTTTAAAGTACGTTTACAGTACTATGAACGTATAAGGTTACAAACGAAACGCACGATACACGATATACGGACGCACGATACGCGATAGACGGACGCACTATACACGTTAGACGCACGATACACGGTACTGCCGATTCATATTATTTGTGTACGAGATTAATAGAAATTTGAAAATGCTATCAAAATATAAGATGAATGGTTGAAATTAAATCATTTAAATTTCTAAAGCAAGTAACTTATACACGGTGCATGATAAAATTAAAAGACGCTTGATGCACGATACACGATATACGGACGCACGATGCACGTTAGACGGACGCACGATACACGATAGACGGACGCACGATAGACGCAAATTTTGTAACATTAAACGTTCACAGTACTGTATGTATTTTAGATTAACAAGTATAAACATAAAAAAAATCTACGTATCTTTTCATTATCCTCTTGCGATTTGAAACAATACATTCAAATGCTCTGCGCAATGTAAGGACTTTCAGTTTTTGTATTTTAATAATAAATCAACTATTGTTTTCAGGTTTCGCAGTAATTTACACGTAAATCAAGATGAAGGAAATGGCAGTAGCTTAACTGCTTCGCATTCATTACTTAATATAATAGAAGATCTTTTATGTTAAAGATAAGTTCTTATATCGCCATTTATCTTTGATTAACATTGTGGACAGACTGTTTCGTGGTTCCGAATCTTTGTCTGATTTTACTGCCATAAAATGAAATTTCTGTCACGTGAACAAATGAATGACTAGTTTTTCGGAATGCTAAAACTTGTTTAAACAGGAAGTAGATTTCAACTTTCGTTTTCAGTAGACGATCGATCAAAAACGTTTATAGGAAAATTGATATTGATATTGTTTATAAGTAAGTATAATCGGACTATTTGCGATAGTTACGAGAAATTTAAACAATTTTAAATGTTTTATTTGAAGAAAACGATTGTGAGGACAGGCAGTTTTGTGTTTCCGACTCTTTGTCTGTTTTGAATTGATGTGCTTGAATGGATAAAAGAAATAGCAAAGACCTTTATATTACATATAGGTCTTTGGAAATAGATAATTTTATCAACATGGAGGGTTTTGTTAAAGTTATTGTTTTCCTCCGTATCTAAGATGTCTTGATGTTGTTCAGAAAAGAATCTCGTCCCCCTTGAATAAACAAAAATTTATAATAGGATGTATGGACTTGTGCACAGTACAAGAAAGTCATCATGAAATTTTTAATTTGCAGTTGTTATATAAATGAATTTTCTGGAAAAAAGCTAAAAATGACCAGAAAACATATTAATCTAAGAATTGCTTATCCAAAAACACACCATTTGGTAAAAATAGCCTTTATTTTGATAATCTTGCAAAATCGATAAAACGCATCAAGAAGGTTTCAACCCTTAAATATCTGCATGGTTTGAACAGAACAATAAGTCTGAAAAACTGAAAAAACAGTTCTCACACAGATTCTTACGGCAGAGGACGGATTTATAGGAATGTGGCGGCCATTTTTTTCATGAGCGGTGTGTGTCTTCTAACCGACCAAACATGCATATTTCAGCACTGATTTTCAGATTTCCTTTTCCATTTCATTAAACAAAGAATGCTCTTTTGATCATAATGCTATTTTGACATTTATATTATCTCATTATAAAGTCTTAGACAAAAATCCATAAGGGGGATGGAAATACAGGAATAGGGAATAAATATTCTACAATTTTGTACTACAAGGAAAGTAACCGTATGTAAAGCAGTTTTTACCTACTGTATAGGATTTGAAATAAGATGAACATTAAGGTGACATTTTTATCAATTTTATTAAAATTTATAACTGGTAGAAGTGTTTTTATTGATAAAATCGTGTTTAGCATATAATTCCACGGTGTAAGTCTTGGTTGAAATAATAAAATGTGTTCATTTTCTATTTTACTACCTTTTTTATTATCAAGATAATAAAAATATTCAACTGTGTTTTTTTGTATAATCCTTTTAATTTCAGAATGTTTCGCGCCCCCAGCCACTGGCACAATGTGTCACTGCATCTAGCAAGTGTGCTGGAGGATATAGGTATCAATGAGAGGATAGTGCTGAAGAGAAGGGAGAGATGTCTGCTGGGGGAGACGCTGCTGACAATTATGCACAGATTGACAGGCTATGACGTCTCTGTGTTTAAGTTCGGTAGTCAGTCAGATGGGACTACCACTCCAGGACTCAACTCTGACATCGATTTTCTTAGTTGCTTTAATAATGCAAATGTGCTACAGGACTGGGGTGACTGGACACCTGGTGTGGGGAACCTGCTGATGCTCCAGGAAGAGAACACGCCACCAGGCTATTGTATGCTGCAGCGTCTTTACGTGGACGAACCTCTCCCTGTCACGGAGGTACCCGATGATAAATATGCTTTATTCAGAGAAGACAAGGTGGTTATGAACAACACTCACATCATCATGATGGAAGGACAAATAAGAGATGGACCGTCAGGATTGGTAAGAGAACGGGAAGGATATACAGCAGCAGATAATGTTATTTCCTTGCCATGTAAGTCAATGCCATTAGCAGTTCAACAATGGTTGAATGAACAGGTGCTAAGTGGGAAATTTTCGCCTGATATGATAAGATACATTCAAAGCAGTAAATGTTATGTTGTGCCTGTGGGAAGTAGTGACAGTGAATTTAAAGATTATGAATGGCGAATTTCGACTTCACATGCAGAAAGATGTGTAATGTTTCACTTAAACATTACACAGTTACAGTGCTATGTTCTGACGAAACTTATTCTTAAAACATATCTCAAATCTCCCCGTGACAATGCTCTGTCTAGTTTCATGTGTAAAAACATTGTTTTACTTTGTATTCAAAATACTGACTCTGACATATGGCGACCAGAAAACTTACTCTCTTTATTTGACCAGTGTCTGTTTAAGCTACATGAGAGCATACAATATGGATATTGTCCACATTTTATCCTGAAACATAATTTAATGAGGAACAAGTTCTCTCCTGAAGACAAAAGATGGCTGCTTGACAGAATACAGCATGTGATTGACTTTAATGGATGTGCTTTCCTCGGTGTGACGATTGATGAACTCAGCTGTAGACTTCAGATGAAATTAAACGTTGTTTACAGCGCGTGGTATAACATTACATCTGCAGAAGATATTTCCAGAAGAATTTCAGGAAACTTAACGAAACAGCTAGCTTTCGATATAAGTCAGACTTTTCAAGTTATTCTAAAACATATATCCCTGCCAGAGGTATTGAACGAATATTTATCAACATTGTCAACAATCAGCTCGCGAGGTAGCTGCATAGAGCAAGCAGCATCACATTTACTGACACCACTGATTTGTTCTACGCTTGGTACTATGAAAGCATCTAGGTGTATATACATGAATCGAGCTGTGTCACCTGAGGCTCTGTCCTGGCTCTCTCTGGGTTTTTATTCGGATGTTGCATCAAGTAGACTTAAACAAGCGACAGCATATTACTGTGTGGGTGACTGGTACAATGCAGAAATAGTTCTCAGGAACGTTGAGGAGAAATATATTTCGAGTGTTGTAGAAAGTGTATGTGGATGCTATGAATTCCCCACAACATTTTCAGTACTGTTTGCAGAATATTCGAGAATTAGCAACTTAAAATCTTACAAGGACATTTCCGCTTTTTGTGTAAGGTTTCTGCCCAGTGAAGTACACTGTGTTCCGCATGAGCTTCAGTACGAGATGTTCCGATCTACACCGGAAGACCTACCAGAAAGAGAATGGCAAGACGACTGGATGGACTGGGCTGTGGTGGATTCTCTCCCCTATCTGTACTTTCTGCAGTACAAGACATACGGGCGTCTCCAGAGATATGACGACCAGCAGCAAGCACTGAACAACTTGATCGAAACCACATTCACAGGGAGGAACTTCGGTCATCGAGAAACAGCTCTGAATCTTCTCGGACAGTGTATGGAGCAGGAAAACAGACATAACGAGGCGTTTCAGTGCTATGTGATGTCGCTTAACATACGACCAAGAAATAATACAGCAAAGTTTCATATTTGCAGACTTTTACATTATTTGCTGAGATCCAGGTAGGGTTTTAACAAAATTGGTGTTGAACAGAATCTGATCTGAAAAATAATGTGAGTACTGCATTGATGTGACTTGTTCATGCAACGTGCAATGTTCCTAGTTTCCTATCGAGCACTTATAGTGTGGAATATAAAACTAATATTTTCGGTAAAACATCTCTTTGATGATACCAACAGACATACATTTACACAATTAAATAATTGTATTGTTTCAAATCACTAAATGAGTAATCTATAAAAAGAGGTAACGTCATCAAGCGATAAATAGACAGTCACGTGATACTTTGTGAACCAATAACTGTCGTTTGGCAGATATAAGCAACATACGTATTTGTTTGAGTGATCAGTACCCATCAAAAACATGGCGATATCAAATCGGTAAAACTTTTGCTGACAAACCATCATTTTAAATGAATTAATATAACACGTTCCTCTATTAAGGAACCATTACAATCAAAATTTTGTCTTCCTATTCGGCGTGAACTGTCTGCAAAGAAGTTATGAAAAATAACCTTTAATAAACATTGTATTTGGTGTATACTTAATTAAGAAAATTAACATGATTTGTGTCTATAAAACGATCTACGTCTTGAAGTGTCGTCTTTTCCGGCCAGTGGCTATACGCAAAGCAGATGTCTCAATGCCAACCCGGAAGAATAGAAACTCCGTATTCCGGAAATAGTTCCTACATGAACTTGGACCAATCATGTGCTTGAACGTGATCAGGATTTTATGCATTCAAATGAGAAGGAAGCAACTAACACCCATTAAATATTTAACTTGGGAAGAGTCGCGAAAATGACACTACTGAGTTTGTATTGCGTAGATTGCTGATCTTACATTGTTCTACAATTGTAATTTTTCTCCCTCTTGTTAGGAGCCACGACGGTGTTCAGTGTTCTTTTTCTGTTGTTTTTGTTATATACATGTATGAACAATTTTAAATTAATATATCTATTCAAAAGTTACAGGATTGGTGTCTATAAAACGATCTACGTCTTAATGTGTCGTCTTTCCCGCCCAGTGTCTATATGTAAAGCAGATGTCTAAATGCCAGCCGGAAGAGTAGAAACTCCGCTTTATAGAAATAGTTCCTACACGAACTAAGACCGATCACGAACGTCATCAGGATTTTATGCATTCAAATGAGAAGAAAGCATCTAAGATTCATTAAATATTTTAACTTAATTCGCGAAAATGACACTACTGAGTTTAGATTGCTGATCTGACATTTCTCTAAAGTAACGGTTGTTTTTCTCCCACTTTTAGGAGCCATTGAACGTTTTTAGTGTTCTTTTTTCTGTTTATTTGTTATATACATGTATGAATATTAAAATAATATATCTATTCACAAAAGTTACAGGAAAAATTTAGTTTAGGGGTTCCTAAAGTACGTTCGTATTGTCATACCACAGATGTATAACGGGAGCGGCCATGTTTTCCTTATACGTACTGTCGTGCATCTTACTCTTATGTTTTTTATTTATATATGATCGCAATTGTTTAACTGCGATGAAAAATAATGAGAATTATCATTATGAAAGACATGCTATTGAAGAAACTGAAGCTGTGATATTCTATGAACTAGAAAAACAAAAAAGCAGAACAATCTTGAAGAAATAGACGAAAACTTTACTACACATTCAACAATGTTTCCATCGAATTTGAAAATCAAAACCGAAATAAGAACAAGGAACTAGATAAAATTGAAATCTTAATCTACATATTATTTCCCAAACACTTTAATAAACATACATGTGCTGAGCTGTAACAGTCAGACGCGTGTTAAATGAACAGCTTGATTTCATGATGCTTTTGTTTCTATTGCATCAAAACAATCAGGAGATTGACACAATATATAGGTATTTGTAGCTATCAGTATGTCTTGAATTCCTCAGGATCAATGATTGCTAGAATACACACAATTACGAAGTAAACGTTTCCGGATTCCTCATTATGTTTTGAACGACGAACCTTAACAGATAAATACATGTACTGATAAATCCGACAAACGTTTCGATTATTATATCGTATCAGTTTATGAATATAGATTATATGCAAATTAATGTAGTAAATACTTGTAAAATATGAGTGTTCAGTTCTTCATGTTTTAATTTTACGTTTCTTAAATGAACAGCCGTAACAGTTCTCCGACATTTGTCCCGGATGGCGTTGATCTTGAAAGAAAGTTTATGCATTTCAGGAATTGCCCCATTCATAAGACATAGCCTACCAACACAGCCAAGAAGAAGAGAAGGAGAGAGCATGAGAAACAATGTTTAGCGTACCATTCTTGCCAAAGATCGCCATTGATCATGTGACTGCTGAGGCGAGACAAATATTTGAAACCTCATTTTGTCATACAGCATGTGAACCTTTTCAATGTATTAATGACAGACCAAGAACTCTGATACATTCTTGTTGACCTAGTTCACACACACACATCATAGTTACTAAGACAGTTAGATAGAGATCTTCAACATAATGATTAATATATCGTTTCTCCAATATCAAGAATCAGTAGGACAGTTAATGATTTACAGAGCACGTGGGTTTATCGGTTTTGAACGGTCAGTAGCCAACCTCAGTAGCAAAACATGTTTACTACGTGAGATAAGTACAGGTTCTAGGCCCCAAACCCTTCCCGGTTCTATTCAGTTATTTAAAAATTGTCAATTTAATTACAATGTAATGTCCGTATACTCGACAAAATTACATATAAAACATGCATTTGCCAAAGAAAATTTAAGAATCGCAATTTAAAAATTGATAGTGCAACAGTAATTTGCATTTCTATTACTGCCCATAGGCAGGCTCGATCAACGCGAGTCTGCAATATTTTGGTATTTGTTGTGTTCGGTGGCCTTCAAAGTTCCTTTTGTTTATTAGTTAATGTATAGCCAAGCATTATATTGTGGCGGAGTAAGTCGTGTGTTACATTTTTCTGCCAGTTAGTATAAAGGAACCTAGCGAGATCCATGCAACATTCATGCTGATAAGCATTATTGAAATTAACTTGTTCATCACGTGACTGTCAGGTTACCGATAATGTGCAATAGTTGCACAAATGGGTTATCAGGGGACAGTTGTGATATGAACATTTGGGGTAGGTGGGGATGTGTTCAAACAATGTGACGAATTATCAGCTGTTTATCGGCTGATGTTCTGCAAATAAATAGATTAATACGTACATGTAATGGGTAAATTAAAAGGTTATCGAGGACTAATTCTATTAAATTCAATATATAATTAGAAGAAATTGAAGTTCAATTATCAGTTAAATCAAATACAGCGAATAGATATTGTATTATTCACACGGCATGGCCGTAGTAAAAAGGACGTAAGGCCGCCTGTATTGTCATAACGGAGTGCAAGTTATGAAGAGGTAAAACACGAAGAAACGCGTGACTTTTAAAGAAACTATTACAAGACTTAGTGTTATTTCAACTCATATGTACCTGCCAATGTGTAGAACTAGCTGTATGTAACAATGGATCAATTTTCAAAGACAACGGGGTTATAGATTGCATAGGTAAATATTTTTAAATACCTTGAGCGTGTTTTTTTTAATTTATTATTTTATTCGCATATATGGCTTTATTTGAAAGTAAGTAATCTTTTTAAAATTTGTGTTAGATCTAGTACAGAATCTATCTGTAATACATTAAGGTCTTTGCCGCAACGGAATTCAGGACACTTCACTTAATAAAAAAAACTCGTCAGGGGTTTATCTGAAAAGCAGTACTGGCACCGACGGTGCTGAAACGGTAGGCAATGTTGTGCCCAGCGCAGCGCAGTGTCTGTAAATATCCTATTATTACCAGTTCTATTACGGAAAAAACTGATTTTGGAGAACCCTGGGTAATATGTTCAGGTACTCATTGAGCACTAGGTTGTCTTTGAAAATCTGGTTGTTATTTTTTATGATTCCGGAAGAAAGATTTTACACTGACGGAAGTTGGCATCCTAGATGCCCAAAGTTGGCAGCCTTGCAGCTAAAAGTTAAAAGCGACAGATATAAGAAATGAGGAAACTGTCTGAAAAAGATTATGAAAACTACAAGCTTACCTCATAAACGTTAAATGGACCCTCAAATTTCACTTAATCTTAAGGCTACTGAAATGTAAAGTTTACAGCTTGGCAGCCTAGCGCCATTGTTAGCGAAGGATTTGATAAGCTAATCGGTAGGCTGCCGGAATGCGAAATTAGCAGACAAGAAGTCTAAACATGTTAAAGTTAGTTACGGAAATAATAAATAGTTATACATATTTAAAGGTCTGAATGTGTTTAAATCACTTTCTTAGGACACTCAAACTTAGTCTGATCTGATATAAAATGAACCTAAAAAATTCACTTAATTTTTGTCGTTTAGTTCTCTCACTGTCACATTTGCGGACAAACTTAAACATAATTATTATATACCTACCCTTATTTCCATGCCAATATATGTTATTTGTAAAACTACTTCTTGCAAGCAACCTATTTTAGAAGTTTTAAAGACGCGGAAACAGGGCCTGATCTGTGCAAAAGAAACTTATCATTAGCCTTGTGCGTAAAAGTCTGGCAGCGTAATTTTGGCAGCTTAGCAGCCCGAGAGCGAAAGACAGGTGTTCGAATCCTTGTTTCGAATCAATATGCTTGGCTGGATAGAAATAGATAATTTTATTAACATGGAGGGTTTTAGTAATGGTTTCCTCTGTATATTCAGGTATTATTCAGAAAAGGACAGTATTCTACGATCTTTTACTACAAGGAAGGCAGTTTTTACCAACTGTATAGGATTTGAAATTAGATGAACATTTATGAGAAATTTCGATCATTTTAATTTAAATTTCCAAATTATAGAAAAATAGGTTTTTTATTCCTAAATAGTGTTTAGCACATAATTCCATGTTGTAAGCCATGGATAAAATAACAAAATGTTTACAATATCTATTGTAGTACATTAGATATTATAAAGATATAAAAATTTAAACTGTTTTTTTATATATAAACCATTTTATGTCAGGATGTTTTACGCCCCTAGACACTGGCACAATGTGTCACTACAGCTGGCAAGTGTGCTGGAGGATATTGGTATCAAGGAGAGGATAGTGCTGAAGAGAAGGGAGGGTACTCTGCTGGGGGAGACGCTGAAGACAATCAATCACAGATTGACGGGCAGAGACATCTCTGTGTTAAATTTCGGTAGTCAGTCAGAAGGGACTACTACTCCAGGACTCAACTCTGACTCCGATTTTCTTGTCTGCTTTAATGGTACAAACGTGCTACAGGACTGGAGCGACTGGACACCTGGTGTAGTGAACCTGCTGATGCTCCAGGAAGAGAACACGCCACCAGGATATTGTATGCTACAGGCGCTGAACACGGACGAACCTCTCCCTGTCACGGTGGTACCCGATGATAAATATGCTTTATACAGAGAAGACAAGGTAGTTATGAACAACACTCACATCATCATGATGGAAGGACAAATAAGAGATGGACCGTCAGGATCGTTCAGAGCACAGGAAGGATATACAGCAGCAGATATTGTTCTTGCCTTTCCATGTAAATATATGCCATTAGCAGTTCAACAATGGTTAAATGAACAGGTGCTGAGTGGGAAATTGTCGCCTGATATGATAAGATACATTAAAAGCAGTAAATGTTTTGTTGTGCCTGTAGGAAGTAGTGACAGTGAATTTAAAGATTATGAGTGGCGCATTTCGACTTCACATGCAGAAAGGTGTGTAATGTTTAACGTTAACATTACACAGCTACAGTGCTATGTTCTGATGAAACTGATTCTTAAAACATTTCTTAAATCTCCCCGTGACAATGCTCTGTCTAGTTTCATGTGTAAAAACATTGTTTTACTATGTATCCAACACACTCACTCTGACATATGGCATCCAGAAAACCTACTTGCCCTATTTGAACTGTGTCTGTTGAAGCTACAAGAGAGCATACAATATGGATATTGTCCACATTTTATCCTGAAACATAATTTAATGAGGAACAAGTTCTCTGCTGAAGACAAACGATGGTTAATTGACAGAATACAACAGGTGATTGATTTACATGGATGTGCTTTCCTTGGTGTGACGATTGATGAACTGGGCTGTAGACTTCAAATGAAATTAAATGTTGTTCACAGCGCGTTGTATGACATAGCATCTTCAGAAGATATTTCTCAAATGATTTTAGGAAATTTAATGTACAATTTAGCTGAAAACATAAGTGCAACACATAAATGCTTGCTTGAAGATATGTTTTCTTCACATGTATTGAACGAATGTGTATCTACGCTGACAACAGTCTACAGGCGAGGCAGCTGCTTAGAGCAAGCAGCATCATGTTTACTGACACCACTGCTTTGTTCTACTCTTGGTGCGATGAAAGCATCAAGCAGTATATACATGAACCGGACTGTGTCACCTGAGACTCTTACCTGGCTTACTCTGGGATTGGATTCGGATGTTGCATCAAGTAGACTTAAACTAGCATCAGTATATTACTGTAAGGATGACTGGTACAATGCAGAAATAGTTCTCAGGAACGTTGAGGAGAAAAATATTCCAGGTGTAATAGAAATTGTATGTGTTTGTTATGAATTTCCCACATCGGCTTCAGAACTGTTTGCAGAATATTCCAGAATTCACAACTTAAAATCTTACAAGGACATATCTGCTTTTTGTGTAAAGTTTCTACCCAGTGAAATACACTGCGTGCCGCACGAGCTTCAGTACGAGATGTTCCGATCTACACCGGAAGACCTTCCATACAGAGGATCGTTAGACTTCTGGATGGACTGGGCTGTGTTGGTTTCTCTCCCCTATCTCTACTTTCTGCAGTACAAGACATACGGGCATCTCCAGAGATATGACGACCAGCAGCAAGCACTGAACAACTTGATCAGAACCACATTCACAGGGAGGAATTTTGGTCACCGAGAAACCGCTCTGAACCTGAACAGACATAACGAGGCATTTCAATGCTATGTGATGTCTCTTAACATACGACCAAGAAATAATACAGCAAAGATTCATATTTGCAGACTGTTACATTATTTGCTGAGGTCCAGGTAGGGCCTTAACAACATTGGTGTTAAACAGAATGTGATCTGAAAAATAGTGTGAGTATCACATTGATGTGTTTTGTTCATGAAACGTGCAATGTTCCTAGTTTCGTATCAAGCACTTATAGAGTGGAATATATAACTATAATTTTTAGTAAAACATGACTTTAATGGTACCAACAGACATACATTAACGCAATTTAATATTAATGATTGTATTGTTTAAAATCACTATATAAATGATCCATAAAAGTGGTAATGTCATCAGCCAATAAGTAGACAGTCACGTGATACATTGTGTATATAACCAATAACTGTCGTTTTGGCAGATATGAGCGAAATCGGCCTTAACATTTGATTTAGTGTTACCCATCAAAACATGGTGATATCAAATTGATCAAACAGTTTGATGACAAACCATTTAAACTGACGTTATATAATATAGACATCTATTAGTATTAAGGAAACATTTCAATCAAATTGTGAACTTTTGTCTTGGTACACGGCGTTAACTGTCTGCAATGAAGTTATGCAAAATAACCGTAAATAAACATTGTATTTGATGTTTATTTAATTTAGAAAATTAATATAAAACGATATACGTCTTGAAGTGTCGTCTGATTCCCGCCCAGTGTCTACCTGTATATGCAAAGACGATGTTTAAATGCCAACCGGAAGAGTAGAAACTCCGCTTTATGGAAATGGTTTATAAAAAACATAGACATGAATGAGAAGAAAGCTAAGATCCATTAAATATTTCAACTTGGGAAGAGTCGCGAAAATAACACTGAGTTTAGATTACTGATCTGACATTATTCCAAAGTTTTTTTTTTCACTTGTAGGGAGCCATTGAACGTTTTCGGTGTTCGTTTTCTGTTGTATTTGTTATATACATGTATGAAATATGAAATATGCATATCAGGAATGGCCACATCCAGCATACACAGCCTCCCCACACAGCCAAAAAGTAGAGAGGAAAAGAGAGCATGGTATTATAATAATCAGTTTCAAAATGGACGCCACAAACAAATAACAAAAGTGAGAACCAGAGGGGTTACCGCCTTGGAACGGTCAGTGGCAAAACAAAATGCCACTGGGGGTTTAAACCAGGTTCTAGGGTGCACCAACCTCACACTTGCCCCAACAGGTTCTCGTATTACAAAACAAGTACAAATTGTCTTGGTGCAATAACTCCAACCCATCCATCAGCTCAACAATGTTGCATGCAAAAGCATACAAACATATAAACATAAGAATTTAATAGCATTTCAAAGCCAAAGGGCGGGTACTCAATGATCTTACCGAGACCAGAGCATCTGGAGTAAAATCAGCAAGAACACGATGACAGGGATAAAAGAAACAAATCGAGCTTCTAGGTTCTTTTAAGAAAAGATTTCCCCATAAACCTTCATAAACTCTTAAACCCCTGCAACCGTCGTGCAACCAAAGAGGTAAGCAAAATGATCAACTGTAGATGGGTTACCAGGCCTGCAGAGCGCTGTAGAATATCATGTTGGTAACCTTTCCTTTTAAATTTACAGATGGTTTTTACGAATAACCGGGAGAAATTAACATCGCCTTTTATCTTCTTAAGTTTATAAATTAATTCTCCATAAAAAAATGGCTGTGAAATTCCTTGTTGCAAAAGTGATTTTAAACAGCACCTGTATTTATGAATTAGATCTGGATATCGGCGATAAAACTTGCAAAAGGTTTTCCTTAATTTGTGATACCGATAACCTTGTTTTAAAAGTTTTTCTGTAATGCAAAGATTACGTTCATTAAAATCATTAACATCGTTGCAAGCTCTTGAAAAGCGAACAAGTTGTGAGATATAAACCCCGTAAGATGTAGCACGAGGAACATCGCCGTCTAAAAACGGAAAATTTACTACATGTATATTAAAATTAAAATCATCTCTTTTATCATAAATTTTAGTAGTGACGTAACCATTTTCAATGGACAGATTTAAATCAAGGAAGTTTGCTTGCTTTTAAATTATAATCTAAAATAAACAATTTAAAATTAATATATCAATTCAAAAGGAAGAGTTCAGTCGGCGTTCTAGTACATTCATCGAATCAGACCATGGACGTATGTTTTCCATGTTGTACTTACTGTCGAGGATCTTTATCTTACGTTTATTTGATTTATATCTGATCTTAATTGCTTTAATCGTTGTGATTTATATTTATATGAATAATATGAATAATCATGATGAAAGAATTACTAGTGAAAATAAAATTGAAGTGAAACTCAACAAGCAGGAAATACAAAGATACACTACCATCTTGAAGAATTGGAAAGAAGCTTGCACGCAATTACTACAGAATTTAACAATTTTTGGTTTGAATTCTACAATTAAAATCAAAATTATAACAATTAACTAGATAAAATTATAATCTAAAACTAAAACTAGATATGGTATAACTTTAATTCCACACATTGATTCTGTGATGCTAATGTTTTCTAATGCATCAAAACACATTACATTGGTATGTGGCTAAAAGTATGTCTAGCACCAATTGAGATCAATGATTGCTATATCACACAAATAAAAAACTTTTATAGCTTCCTTATTTTGCTTCGAATAACGCCCCTTAAACAGATAAATACATGTAATGACACAATCCAATAAATATTCGTATACCGTTATACCTGCAGTAAGTTTTGATTATCGTAATTATCTTGTATCAGTTAATGAACACTCTAAATATTATGTGCAGATAATTGTTTAAAATAAATAAATACAGTCAGATCTATATTATTTTGTTTTCGTTTTGCTTTAATGGACAGGGGAACATTTACCAGTTCTCCGACACTTAGACCACAGCTACCGTCCACTGGCCAATCAGTGGCTAGTATTACATTTGTCTCTTTTACTAGAACAATAGTTATAAACAATGCAAACATGAATGTCAAATTTTCCTTTTGTAGTCACTGGGAGAAACATGTTTTGCTATTGTTCTAGTAAAGTTTATTGAACTAAATTCTAAGACATTGTTAACCTTGATATAGACAACCTTCCTATGACTGTAGTTTAATACTATAGTGGATAATTTGGAAGTTTGTACTCCCGGCAATAAGGCTACACTCAGTGAGAGAAATTGTTTCAGATTTCTATTTCTTTAAAATTCCTGATTGACCTGTAACATTTATATGCCTTATAAATGATATCTGAAGAAATAAGAATAGTTTAAATTATTAAATAAATGAAATTTTATGAAAATAGGACACCACACTCCTCCCCACTTTAACAGTATATTGTGACAAATTATATCACCTTAAAATAAGAAGCTTCAAACATATGACAAAGTTTTTTGTGATTTACATTATAAGTATACTATTTAAATATATAATCATAAGAAATCAAAGTTATGGTCAGATAAACCGAAAAATGGCATACATGTACATTGAATAGATATATTTTTAACGGAAAAAAGAAGTAACACCGCCTGTATTGTAACAAACAAAGAACAGGTTATGAAGTGGAAAAGACGAAGAAGCAAGTGTCTTTATATAAAAACTATTACAAAACTTTATGGTATTTCAACACAAATGTACCTGCCAATGTGTAGAGAATAGCTGTCAAGTGTAACAGTGGATCAATTTTCAAAGACCACGATGTTAAAAATTGTACAGGTAAATATTTTCGAATTTATTAAGCGTGTTTTTAATTTATTATTTAAATATGGCTTTGTTATAAAGTAAGTGATATATTTATAGCACTTTTTTCAATTTAGAGTGTAAGGTCTAGTACAGAACCTAATTGTAATACATATATTTCTTTGCCGCAACGGAATTCAGGACACTTCATTAAACAAACAAACTCGTCAGGGTGTTACATGTACCATTTCAGCCAATCAGTTCCTTGAGATTTGTGACTTGTTTGCATTTTGTTTTATAGACTTGGAGCCTAATCTATGCTGGTATACTGTAAATATCCACTTGTTGGGATGTTTTAATAATTATATTTATAATTTATTTATTATTTATAGTTATAATTTATATTTATTATAGTTGAAGAAGTTATCTGTGTGGAGCTGACGGAGTTACAGAAACAGATGTATAAACAGATGGTGAAATCTAAAACGGAGGAATGTTTACAGAAAGCCGAGGAAGGTTAGCAGTCTGCTGGCAGTCTTTCCTTCATCACACAACAAAATTGTACAATCGTAAGACCACTTGTAAAGTTTATAACGACAATTTCATTTTGACGTGTGAAGCTCTTTCATTGAAGTGTTGTTAGGGGATTGTCACAGGAAACGGTGTTTAAGACATTTTTGATGGAGTGAAGAATTCAAATTAATAAAGAAACGCTAAATGCATAATTAAATACCTGTATCATTCAAAGATGAAAATATGTTTTTCTAGAGTCCAGAGTTTATGTTGATGTTAAGTAGCAAAGCCGGTCGGTGTGGCCTTAATCTGACAGGAGCCAATCGTCTTGTGATGTTTGATCAAGACTGGAGCCCTGCTAACGATGAATAAGCCATGGCAAGATGCTGGAGAGACGGTCAAAAGAAACAGTGCTTTATTTATAGATTGCTAGCAGTATGTACGAAAATCTTGAACACTGCAACATTTTTTATACCCCTGCTTCAAAGAGGAGAGTGGGTATACTGTTTTACACTTGTCCGTCCGTCTGTCTACCATCAATCCGTAACAAAATTCCCATCAAAGTTTTCTCAGCAATTATAACAAGCAGCAGCCTGATATTTTGCATATTGCTTTATCCTTTAGTCCCATATAGTGTATAGCGGTTTTATGCTCCTTGCTCATCTACTTCCTGTTACCCCAATATTTTTTAGATGTTTTACTAGGTGTTTTACATAAACTAAACAGCATGTTTATTTACTAAAACATCTATATAAAAACTATAACATGCAGAAGCCTGATACTTTATATATATTTATATTTTATAATAAGATAAAATTTAATACTCCAAAAAATTTGACACCCTTTATAGAAATGAAAAATGCTAATAACATTTTGAAAGTCATATTCTCAAAGCAGGGGTATCACTGGTGAGCATTAGCGCACATATTAATTTGTTATATAAGTAACAGACAGTCCATTTATGAATGTACAAGTAGTTGCAAATTATAAGTCATAGGTATGTAGGCTGACCTGGATCTAAATTGTAAAAAAATGCATATGAAGGTAAAGAATACTTAGTAGAAACTGAACCTTTCCTTTTGCTTGACAATGGTTGGGTTGGGGTTATTTTACCAAGACAACTTGAACTTGTGTGTTCATATGTCAGCCTGTTGGGGCAAGTGTGAGGTTAGTGTGTCCAAGAACCTGGATTAAACCCCCAGTGGAAAATTGTTTCCACTGACAAAGGTGGTAACCCCTAAGGTTCTCATTTTCGTTCTTTTTGTGGTGTCTACTTCGAAGTTGATCATTGTATAACCAAGCTGTCTTCTCTCTACTTTGGTATGCATATTTCACTGTTTAGACAGGTACAATAGAAGAGAAGATATTTCAGCGGCAGGCACACAAGAAAGCGCTGAGCAGTTGTGTTGTTGACAAAGAAGAAGATGTCGAGAGACATTTTAGCCGAGATGAGCTGCGCGATCTATTCAGACTGAATGAGGAAACTCGCAGTGACACACATGAAAAGTAAGTTAATTGAAGCATAAATAGATTGTGCCTCAGGTTTTAAGCTAAAAATTGAGATTTAAAAACTGTTCATAGCATACATTTACATTATGTTAAGCTCATTTGGAAATATGCATGTCAAAAACACCAGAAAGTAGGATTCGTTGATGTGTAAGTTGTAAAAATGATTTTTTTTCATGAATTCCTCATGGTTTTTGCATTGTCATATTTTTTACACCTTACCATGCATATTCCCCATGCTAAGTTTTTAAATCTTGTCAGTATAAATTTTAACCCTTACCTGTCCAATAAACTGTTATACTTGTAGTACTAGTTCTCTTAAATTTGTAAATACTTCTTATTAAAATAAAAGTATGTAGGTTCTTTTTGAGTTTTTGGCTTGTGGATGGGTTGCATTTTCATACATTTTGTTCTGTTCCAGGTTTAAGTGTAGAAGATGTGTGAACAATATACAAGTAAAGCCTCCACCTCCCGATTCCGACTGTAACTCGGACCTGTCACAGTGGCATCATAGTACTGATAAAAAGGGGCTCCAGGACCTTGTGTTAAAAGGGGCCTGGGTTACCGAGACTCCTATTTCCTTTGTGTTCCATCATCACTCTCACGAAAAACAGAGGATTACTGTGTGAAAACGTACACATTGGTTATTGTGATGAATGTTACAGACCAGTAAAACAAGACCTAGAGTAAGGGAATTAGTGTGAGAACTTACATGACTGTGTTATGGGCTATATGTAACATATCAGTAAATCAAGGCCTTTGAAAGTGTTTATTCTACACAAAATTGTAAAACAGGGAAAACATGTCGTCATTGAAAAGTCAGACTTGTAAAACAATAAAACTAGGGCTCAATATCATTTAACAAAGCTCGGAGACCAGTCTCAAATCTCAAGCATCTGATTGTTGAGCAGCAGCCATGCTTGAGATTTTAGACTGGTCTCCTGATGAAGTTTTATGATCTTGAGACCAGATAGATTGTGGATACTGTTCAAAGTCATACATGTGGTTATAAATGTATAGTGTGGTTTACTTGATTATTGCTTGAATTTGGTATTACTGCTCGGTGTGAAGTGATTGAAGTAACTACATGGAATAACACAATCTGTGGTGGATTTATGAGACTTATAGATTATGTACTTGAATAAGTTTTAGCATATAATCTCAGAACCTTTGAGGACAAAATGGGTAATCTGGTCAAACCGGTAAATGCTGGTTGCTGTTGCTTTGGCATTTTAGGCATGTTTAAATAACATGCGTTTGATGCATTATTTTGTATAAATACATAAATTGGCTGGTTTTAAGGTAGTAATGTAAAAAAAATAAATGAATTCAGAATTTGAATTTGTCTTGTTTTTTAAATTATATTATTAACAAACATAGTCATGATAGTGTACATTTTAAGTGTTGAAGAAATCTGATACCATATAATGGATTTTTTCAAAGCGAAAGTGAAAGTAAGTGTTTGTACTTGTAATGACAAGTCTGCTTACAGAAGAAACTCGGTAAAGCCGGAGTATGAAAAATATGAAACTACCTGTGTGGATTTTTAGTTAATTGAATTTGAGATGAGCTCCTTCCTTAATTACAATAATACCGGTATTGCATGATTTCTTAAATCTGGCAATTGCGTGTAATATGCTACGCGTGAACAACACCGAGTGCTCTACAAAATCATACAGCTTTCAAACAGTAGACAACTGAGGTAAATTCTAGAATTATACGTATTGCAATTTTCTAGTATGATAACTATACTATTCAAAAAAGGCGGACTCAAAATATTTGACTTTTCACATTCACTTCTTACAATAAGTTTTAAGATCTTCAGTGAATATATTTATTATTTCACTTATAATTTGATCATTTAATATATAATGATTAAGGTATAAACAAAGTCTAGACCTTTTAAACAAAGAGCTTTATATATAATATGTAATACGAGATGTCTTTGTTTTAAAATACATTTATTTTTTATTAGATTCACGTGTATAAACATAATAAAAACTGTTTCTATGTTCTTTTCTGTTGTGTCTGAGAATTGCACAATCAGTCTTAAATCTGGCAACTGCGTATAATATGCTACACGAAAAACACTGATTCCGCAATTAAAGATGTGGACATTTATGGTATATTCAAGAATGATTTAATTTTCCTCGGATTCTCTTCAATTTAAAAAAGGACAGACAGAAAAAAGTAAATTTTTGTCGTTAAATTTTCCTTGACATAATAAAATTGAACACTGAATATATCTTTTCCAACTTTAAGTTGTAAAACTTCAATGCACAACTTTTAAACTTTCAACAGAGATTAACTCCACGTAAATCCTTTAAGAGCAAAATCATAACTATACATTCAATCAATCATTGTCTCTTTTAAGTATAGTAAACTTTACCGCCAAAAGTTAATGTACATGTTTCTCTCACAAAAAGCATGCAACGCAAGACTTTTCCCGCCAAAAGCTTAACAGTAATAAGGAGCAAAGTATGTACACAATAATGTGGAGCAATATGGAGCATATACACAGTTAGAAGGAGCAAAGTTTGTACAAATAATATGTGGAGCAATGTGGAGTAAAGTAAACATACATTCGCAATTTGCGACAATTTTTATTTCTTTTGTATTACTTACAATAGGTCTCAAGGTCTTCACTAGATATATTTATTCTATCAGTAGTTTATTCGTCATCTTATACCTTACGTTTAAGTTATAAACAAAACCAAGACCTTTAAAGTACGTTTATGTATTTTAGATTAACAGGTATAAACATAAAAAAATCTACGTATCTTTTCATTATCCTCTTGCGAGATGAAACAATACATTCAAATGCTCTGCGCAATGTAAGGACTTTCAGTTTTTGTATTTAAATAATAAATCAACTATTTTTTTCAGGTTTCGCAGTAATTTACACGTAAATCAAGATGAAGGAAATGACAGTAGCTAAACTGCTTCGCATTCATTACTTATTATAATAGAAAATCTTTTATGTTAAAGATAAGTTCTTATATCGCCATTTATCTTTGATTAACATTGTGGACAGACTGTTTCGAGGTTCCGAATCTTTGTCTGATTTTACTGCCATAAAATGAAATTTCTGTCACGTGAACAAATGAATGACTAGTTTTTCGGAATGCTAAAACTTGTTTAAACAGGAAGTAGATTTCAACTTTTGTTTTCAGTAGACGATCGATCAAAAACGTTTATAGGAAAATTGATATTGATATTGTTACTAAGTAAGTATAATCGGACTATTTGCGATAGTTACGAGAAATTTAAACAATTTTAAATGTTTTATTTGAAGAAAACGATTGTGAGGACAGACAGTTTTGTGTTTCCGACTCTTTGTCTGTACCGACTCTTTGTCTGTTTTGAATTGATGTGCTTGAATGGATAAAAGAAATAGCAAAGACCTTTATATTACATATAGGTCTTTGGAAATAGATAATTTTATCAACATGGAGGGTTTTGTTAAAGTTATTGTTTTCCTCCGTATCTATGATGCCTTGATGTTATTCAGAAAAGAACAATATAATTATTCTACAATCTTGTACTACAGGGAAGGTAACCGTATGTAAAGCAGTTTTTACCTACTGTATAAGATTTGAAATAAGATGAACATTTAGGTGACATTTCTATCATTTTTAGCTCGACTATTCGAAGAATAGGGGAGCTATCCTACTCGCCCCGGTGTCGGCGTCAGCGTCGGCGTCGGTTAAACAAAATATGCACTTTGGTCCATAACTTGAAAACTACTTATGATATCAACTTGAAACTTAGAATATATATTCACCATCAAATTCTACATCATTACCAACAAGACCCATAACTCTGCTACAAATATTTTTCAAGCTATGCCCCCTTTTCACTTAAATTGTGTTAAGGAAAATATGCACTTTGGTCCATAACTAATAAACTACTTGAGATATCAACTTGAAACTTGGAATATATATTCACCATCAAATTCTACATCATTACCAACAAGACCCATAACTCTGCTATCAATATTTTTCAAGTAATGCCCCTTTTTTCTTATATTTTGTGTTAAGCAAAATATGCATTTTGCCCATAACTTTAAAACTACTTGAGATATTGCCTTGAAACTTGAAATATATTTTAACCACCAAAATCTTCATCATAACCAACAAGACCCATAACCCTTCTTCCAATATTTTTCAAGTTATGCCCCTTTTTCACTTAAATTTTGCATTAAGGAAAATATGCACTTTGCTCCATAACTTATAACCTACTCGAGATATCAACTTGAAACATGGAATATATATTCACCATCAAATTCTACATCATAACCAACAAGACCCATAACTCTGCTTTCAATATATTTCAAGTTATGCCCCTTTTTTCGTATATTTTGTGTTAAGCAAAATATTCATTTTGCCCATAACTTTAAAACTACTTGAGATATTGCCTTGAAACTTAAAATATATTTTCACTACCAAAATCTACATCATGACCAACAAGACCCATAACCCTGTTTCCAATATTTTTCAAATTTTGCCCCTTTTTCACTTAATTTAGTGTTAAGCAAAATATACTCTTGGCCCTTTTCTTTGCTTTGAATGGAGGCATTTCAAAATAACTTGGCACAAATGTTCACCATGACAACGCGATGTGTCGCGTAAAATACCCATGCCTGTAGGTCCAAAGTCAAGGTCATTGTTACTAAAAATAGAATTTTCTTGCAAAATCTTGTCCGCTCTGTTACTTTGTTATTCCTTATTAGGTTTTTAAATAACTTGGTATAATTGTTCACCATGACAAGGCGGGGTTTCCGCACAATACCCATGCCTGTAGATCCAAGGTCAAGGTCACTGTTACTAAAAATAGAATTTTCTTGTCCAGGCTGTTTCTTTGTTATGAATGGATGGATTTCAAAATAACTTGGCACTAATGTTCACCATGACAAGGCGGTGTGTCCGCACAATACCCATGCCTTTAGATCCAAGGTCAAGGTCACTGTTACTAAAAATAGCATTTTCTTGTCCAGAGTGTAACTTCGTTATGAATGGAGGGATTTCAAAATAACTTGACACAAATGTTCACCATGATAGTGCGGTGTGTCGCGTACCATGCCCATGCCTGTAGGTCAAAGGTCAAGGTCACTGTTACTAAAAATAGAATTTTATTGTCAGGGCTATAACTTTGTTTTGAATGGGGGGTTTTCAAAATAACTTGACACAAATGTTCTCCATGACAAGGGGGTGTGTTGCGTACATTACCCATGACTGTAAGTCCAAGGTCAAGGTCACAGTTACTAAAACTTGAATTTACTTGTTCAGGCTAGAACTCTTTTATGAATGAAGGAATTTCAAAATAACTTGGCACAAATGTTCACTATGACATTACATTGCATTACCACCAACTTCTTCGCAGACATTTCCGTAATGTGAAGACAACAGTGCCACAAATAAAAATAATTTACTTGATCTTCAAGTTTATGCATATTCTTATAATTCCTCTAACATCACTGTCTTTGAAATGCTATTATTCCCATCATTTCACTTGAGTGTCTGAAAATGATGCATAGCGGGGGCATCTGTGTCCTATGGACACATTTCTAGTTTCACCTAAATTTTCACTTATAAAAGTGCACTTCATCGATAACTTTGAACAAAATACTTAAGGTATCATCTTCAAACTTCCATTATATTCTCATTTCAGTTTTTTTTTCTGTAACATTACTGAAGTGATTGATATTTGACTAAAAGTAAATGTCTCTCAATAAAAATTTCTAACATGTTTTCTAACAAATTCAGAAATATTTCATAGTTATTCCCCTATTCAGTTTAATATTTATGGTACATTAAGGAATTATTTCTGTTATTTGAAATGAATTTCTCCCTTACCATTCACTTGTTAATATTTTCCCTGATTTCACATCAATATATGGCCATAGTTGTTATTGTTTTATTCTTCAAATTGCATTTGTTTCAAATGATTCGAATAGTCGAGCATGCTGTCTCCTCTGACAGCTCTTGTTATTAAAATTTATAACTTATAGAATTTTTTTTATTGATAATATCGTGTTTAGCATATAATTCCACGGTGTAAGTCTTGGTTGAAATAATAAAATGTGTTCATTTTCTATTTTACTACATTTTTTTATTATCAAGATAATAAAAATTTTCAACTGTCTTTTTTGTATAATCCTTTTAATTTTAGGATGTTTCGTGCCCCCAGCCACTGGCACAACGTGTCCCTACAGCTGGCAAGTGTGCTGGAGGATATTGGTATCAATGAGAGGATAGTGCTGAAGAGAAGGGAGAGCCGTCTGCTGGGGGAGACGCTGGAGACAATCATGGACAGATTGACGGGCTGTGACATCTCTGTGTTTAAGTTCGGTAGTCAGTCAGAAGGGACTACCACTTTAGGACTCAACTCTGACGCCGATAGTCTTAGCTGTCATAATAATGTAAATGTGCTACAGGACTGGAGCGACTGGACACTTGGTGTGCTGAACCTGCTGATGCTCCAGGAAGAGAACACGCCACCAGGATATTGTATGTTACAGCGGCTGTACAGTAACGTACCTCTCCCTGTCACGGAGGTACCCGATGACGATTGTGCTTTATACAGGGGAGCCAAGGTTGTTATGAACAACACTTACATCAACAGATCCATGATCAAAGGACAAATAAGAGATGGACCGTCAGGATCGGTAAGAGAACGGGAAGGATATATGGCACTAGATCATGTTCTGGCCCTTCCATGTAAGTCAATGCCGTTAGCCGTTCAACAATGGTTGAATGACCAGATGCTCAGTGGGAAACTGTCGCCTGATATGATAAGATACATTCAAGGCAGTAAATGTTATGTTGTTCCTGTGGGAAGTAGTGACAGTGAATTTAAAGATTATGAATGGCGAATTTCGACTTCACATGCAGAACGCTGTGTAATGTTCAACCTTAACATTACACAGCTGCAATGCTATGTTCTGATGAAACTTATTCTCAAAACATATCTCAAATCTCCCCGCGACAATGCTCTGTCTAGTTTCATGTGTAAAAACATTGCACAACTTACTTGCTTTATTTAAATTGTGTATGTGTACGCTACAAGAGAGCATACAATATCGATATTGTCCACATTTTATTATGAAACACAATTTGATGAGGAACAAGTTCTCTGCTGAAGACAAAAGATGGCTGCTTGGCAGAATACAACGGGTGATTGATTTTCATGGACGTGCTTTCCTTGGTGTGACAATGGATGGTCTCGGGTGTAGACTTCAAATGAAGTTAAGCGTTGTTCCCAGCGCCTTTTATAACATTACGTCTGCAGAAGATATTTCTAGAGAAATTGCAGGAAATATAACAAAACAGCTAGCCTTGGACTTATCTAACACGCATAGGCTTATTCTTCGATACACATTTCTACCAGAGCTATTGAACGAATGTTTATCTACATTGACCACAGTCTACAGGCGAGGAAGCTGCTTAGAGCGAACAGCATCATATTTGCTGACACCACTGATTTGTTCTACGCTTGGTTCAATGAAAGCATCTAGCAGTATATACATGAACCGGAGTGTGTCACCTGAGGCTCTGACCTGGCTCACTCTGGGTTTAAAAGCAGATGTTGCCTCAAAAAGGCTAAAACTAGCGTCAGTGTATTACTGTGTGGGTGACTGGTACAATGCAGAAATAGTTCTCAGGAACGTTGAGGAGAAATATATTCCAAGAGTTGTAGAAAGGGTTTGTGAATGCTATAAATTTCCCACAACATTTTCAGTACTGTTTGCAGAATTTTCAAGAATTAACAACTTAAAATCTTACAAGGACATTTCTGCTTTTTGTGTAAAGTTTCTACCCAGTGAAATACACTGTGTTCCACACGAGCTCCAGTACGAGATGTTCCGATCTACACCGGAAGACCTACCATACAGAGGATGGAGAGACGACTGGATGGACTGGGCTGTGGTGGATTCTCTCCCCTATCTGTACTTCCTAGAGTACAAGACATACGGGCATCTCCAGAGATATGACGACCAGCAACAAGCACTGACTAACTTGATGGAAACCACATTCACAGGGAGGAATTTCGGTCACCGAGAAACAGCTCTGAATCTTCTCGGACAGTGTATGGAACAGGAAAACAGATATAACGAGGCGTTTCAGTGCTATACGATGTCTCTAAACATACGAACAAGAAATAATGCAGCAAAGTTTCATATGTGTAGACTTTTAAGTATTTTGTTCAGACCGGAATGCGGTTGAACCGACAAGAGCACTAAATATTTGAAATTCGAATTAGCAGTGCAGATTTACTCCAGAACTCGCCACCAAATAATAAGGCTTATCAACAACAAACAAACAATACAAACAAACAAACTATTGTGCTTAATACACAAGATATATATTAGTGTTTCTTTACCTACCTAGATTACTAAGCGTCTGTAATACATGTATATTAATAAGACGGACTATGGCGTAGCTTATGAGGATAATATTAAAACGCAAAAATCATCGTTGGGTAGAGTTTTACTTCATAAAGCCCCATTTCTTTCATAAAAAACTGTTTTTTTTTTCAAAATTAAAGATTTCAATTTGGAAGAATAATTGTTTGACTTTCTGTATATTTTACTGTTTGTGTACAAAACGTATTTTTTCGTACACGTAGCTACGCAACTGAAATATAGAGACATTCAAGACAACTTAAAAACTTATTTGAAATTAATACAATAAGGTGATGTTCTTTTTATCCATTTTCACCGGTGATTCATATTCAGTCTATTTACGATCCACTGATCCGTTCAATTTGCCGTTCAGTTAACGATCTACTGTACTAGTCCGTTACGTATTAATGAATGTGTCTTTGAGGAAAATGGCGTTATACAGTTTAGCAGACCACATAAATAAGACATACTGTAGCTGATAGGAGTGGTTCTGTGCTTGAATCCTATTATTTAAGTTTAATGGTGAAACTTGGAAACAAATCGGCAATTATCAGGTAACTAGCTGAAGAGTGCCCATAGAGAATTCCCTTTGAGGTAATATTGCATCTGACCTTGTCAATTCTTTCCGGAATATATTTATATATATTCTATGATTATATATATTTAGAAAAAAATGACAAGGTCAGATGCAAGATTTCATCAAGGAAATATATAGGATATACAATTTTACGAAAGTTTGTATAATCATAGTATATATGTTTTATATAGGATATACAATTTTACGAAAATTGTGATTGTAATTTAATAATTACAACAATTATTGCATAATATGCGACGTACCAAAGATAGTACTACTAGAAGTTTTCCTTTTTTCAAATCAAGGTCTTTTAAATAGAATATAATGTCTTGAGTGCATATACACTCGCTATTTTGGTAAAAATAACGTAATGAATCTGAAATCAAATTGCATGCACATCCGAACCAGTCTGTTAAATAAAATTACATGCGAATTGATTGTTATTTTATTTAACAATCAGAATGTGTATGCTGATCCGAAAATACACCAGTCGCAAATGTGGCAAGTGAGGCGGTCAACCACAGGTTTGAATTTATGACAATTATTTGTGTATAATGCCTAGTGTGCCATGCCTAACAATATGTACTTACAAAAAATATTAAATACTGTTTTAAGCTGATTTTATCAAGATGTTTGTCTTTCGTTAGATAGTTTTTCCAAGTGTTTAATGAGTCCAGCTTTTATTTTATTTGACAACGCTTTCTTCGTACATTTGACTGTTGAACAATAGTAACGTGGAGTAGTGACCGTCTTTCTGTCCAAGCCCTTAACATTTTTTTGGCGTTCACCTTTTCGGCGCGAAGCGTGGTGCTGCGCTTTTGGATAGGAGACCGCCATATTTCAGGCTCAGCACTTCCGACTTCGGATCTCCTTGCGGGTCTTCCTATAACGACACCCGCCGAATCGGTCGTAATGCTAACCCTTTAACCCTGAGCGCAAAGGAGTGAAGCCATAACTACCATTTTAAAGTCTTTGGTATGACCCGGCCGGGGATCGAACCCACGACCTCCCAGTCCGGAAGCGGACGCTCTGCCTACTGAGCTAACCGGGCTGGTCAAGCCTTTAACAAAGTGGCAAAGATCTGTCTTCCTTCAAGGCCATAAATAAGTGACCAAGTGTCAGTTAAGGTTGTTGGGTTATTCATCCGTCCGTGTGTCCTGATCATCTATTAATAACTGGTCCCAATATTATACATAAGAATGGACTCAGACCAGACTCATATCTCAAGCATCTGATTGGCCGAAATGGAGACTTGAAATTTGAGATTTGAATCTCGTTTCTAAACTCGGCTTAATGAGTTTTGTCACAGTCCGGGTTTTTGAGTAAATTAAGGAGATGTTGTGGTAAAATGTTTGTCCGTCCTACTGATTGAAGTGATGTCGCATTAATCTGTTAGCATGACAGTCGGTCGGCTATATTTCTTCTAAGTTAATTTAGTACCTTGCCCAGAAATATGTGGACATTATCTGGCAATGATAGTGGTCTTAGAATAGAATATAATCATGACGATTTTCTTCTCTTAAGTCATTTAATAAGAAAATCACTAAAAGCGTTTTACAGGCCACGTGTCTTTGTGATTACTCTATCACAAAACATGACCTAAGAAAAGAAAACAATCACATAGAATGTTTTTGCATTCAGCTAGGATGAGGAGGTCTACATCCGGTATTCGATATCACATTTAGGATGAAACATTGTATCAATGACACAGTTTATGTCAGAAACAACTAATTTAAAAAAGCATTTCCCATTGATCTACTTTGGGAAAAGTTATTTTTCTGTAATAGCAAACTATCAGAAACAAGTTTGTACAAAAATTATACTCCATATCGTTCAAAGACAAAATTAGGACCTGCTTCAGCAAGAAGTGGTCTGTGACCTAAGAATTTAATGTAAGCCATAGTAACAATATGTCTTCTGGGATATAGTAAATGTACAGATAGCTCCATCATCATACAAACACGACGGTAGCATCTAGCAAGCCACACAAGAATGAGACACAGTGATAAACATCCGTATGAAATAGATTAAATGGTAACTTTGAAGACCTATGACCACGACAAATATGAAAATATTGCAGGCTTGGTTTTATTGAGCCTGTTTATAGGCAGTAATGAAAATGCTTATTACTGCTCACGCCGCCCGGTTTGAGCGCAACTCAATATTTACACCAATAAACAGTACAAAATTGATCCATCCCAAACGATGGTGTGCATATAGACATTTTAAAACATAATGTAAGAAAAAGGTGTTCTTTTAATTTTGAATGTAACTTTTTACCAAAATAGGTTTACTGCAATTTAGATTGTGTATATATCAATATATTCAAGTTCTTTTACGAAACATATTAAGTTTGAATACATTAATTAAAATTGTGTGTATTGAAAACAAAAAAACCTGATAGTGTGTGTTTTCTTCGTAACAGGCTGATGGGTTTTAAGGACACCCTTAATTGGCTGTACCACTAAGGGCCACACAGCTGGAGGCGGGTACAACCCCAGTAAATACCACTTTAACAAACTTCACTCTCAGTTCTGTCGCGTAAGATTTAACCATGCTCTCCCTCTCTTCTTCTTGACTGTGTGGGGAGTTTTTTTTCTGAATGTGGCGATTCCTGATATGCATATTTCACCTTTTTTTAACACTTATACTTGTCAAACTGATGTCTCGATTAATCTAATAAATACTAAATTACTATTTCAATTTCAGTTAGTTGTTCTATAAATATACGTATAGCTACTCCAATATCCTTCGCAGAGTTGTCGTTTCTTACACACACTTGTATGTATATGAGCCGATAGTGTTAGGAGAGTGATAGCTACGCTTGTAAATCAAAATCGTGTTCAATCGAATTAATATTGCGACACAATTGTTTGGCTTGGGTATCGAATTTCGTATACAATGTACCTGCCTATATCATTGACGTAACTCGGGTGTAGAATTTCCCAATGTTGGCGTATTTACATTTGAAATATTAACATTCACAGTTAAAAAGATTCCGCTTTAGGTAAAAAATAAATAAATAATATTTATTTCTCGACAGACTATATCAATTAAAATTTGTAGATTCGAATTGAAACAATATAAACGCGTGTTTAGTCATCATATTATTTAAAGCAAACACATTTGAAAATCCAGAACGGTTTTCCGAGATGATCAATGGGAAAATCCGACTGTTTTGAATTCCACAGTCATGGCTTTAACTGGCAATTTTGATTTCTTATGAGTTAAGTTTTTTCTCTAGTTTTTTTCAAATGTTTTATGAAACTAAGAGGTATTGAATCTCGTTTTATTTTCGCGAGTTTTGAATTTTGTGTTATTTCAAGATACTCTTGGTAAAAGATATCAGTCTGGTTTGCTATGTTAGAAACGCACTAACTCTTTAAATATACGGAGTTTAAAGCATGTGCAACAACAGTTCATCTAGATTAGCCGGCACATCCATGCCATCTGATCTGGATCTCCACTGTTTGCATCGTGGTCAGAAATAGCCATATTACCATTAACTCTATCGATGTAAATCCTGACCAGAAGACACTGATCTACACTGTTAAGTCACGCAATAATACTATTCTAAAACAAAACACACAAGAAAACAATGAAAACTACCTAGATTACGTGATCCATGCTCAATGTTCACTTACGGAGACCTTCTGCTATATAGCACTCAGAATAATAACAGCCGTACGTTAGCCCTGTCTGTGAAGTGTTTGTCCAACAATCAAATTTCACAAAATGAAATTAATCAACATTATAAACACATTTTGAGTACACCACAATAAGCTGTTGTGTGTTTCGTGTTTTTATAATAAAACTTGAATAGCCGTTATATGTTCCTTTTATTCAAACTACATCTTATGCAAGTTAATGTTAATACACTTAACTGGCCAATGTTCTAACTATACCGATCTTATAAATTTAATTTCTCCTCATGGGGTTGAAGTACCCTGGTCAAAATTGAAACAAGATACATCAGCTGTTCTTCTTTTTATGATTTTGCCATTAAAATATATGTATTCGTTCATAAAACAATGACATTTTACCAAGTGAAAAACCAAAAGTCACAAAATCGGCCATAGCTTTTTAAGGAGACTGGAGGATATACAGAAAGCGGCTAAACCGACGTATTATCTTCTGTACAGCTTCCAAGCAATCGCATTTTTGCGAAATAGAGTTAAATTGTTCAAAATTACTTTAAGATTCCATATTTGAATAAACAAAAAGGCCGTCTAGCAAGATCAGCGAGTTCAATATCATTGTTTCAAATATCTTGAGAAAACGTCTGCATTTTTGGTACTTTATAACAATCTATGGTGTGATAGGGCGATCCGGCTATCCCAGCCTTGTTCTAAAAATCGGCGGTTATATGGTAGCACGATAAAAACAATATACAAGATAGCCTCCACCTCCAGATTCGGACTGTAACTCGGACCTGTCACAGTGGCATCATAGTACTGATAAAAAGGGGCTCCAGGACCTTGTGTTAAAAGGGGCCTGGGTTACCGAGACTCCTATTTCCTTTGTGTTCCATCATCACTCTCACGAAAAACAGAGGATTACTGTGTGAAAATGTACATATCAGGGTTATTAGGATGAATGTTACAGACCAGTAAAACAAGACCTGGAGTAAAGAGAATAAGTTTGAAAACGTTCACGGCGGTGATTGTGACAAATCAGTGAATTAAGACCTTTGAAAGTGTTTAATCTACACAAAATTGTAAAACAGGGAAAACACGTCATCATTGAAAAGTCAGACTTGTTAAATAATAAAACCAGGGCCCAAGATAAAAAACTAAGATTGGGGACAAGTCTAAAATCTCAAGCATCTGATTGGCTGAAATGTTGACCAGCCGCCAGTACAGCCAATCAGATGCTTAAGATTTGAGACTTGCCTCAAGATTTTGTTCTATGATCTTGGGACCAGATAGGTTGTGCACAGTGTTAAGCCATGGTTAAAAATGTATAGTTTGATTTATTACTGCTTGAATTAGGTATTACTGCAGTGTGAAGTGATTTTAGTAACTCTGTGGTATGACATAATATATCGTAGATTTATAAGACTGATAGATTATGAACTTGAATAAGTTTAAGCACATAATCAAAGAACCTTTGTGGACAAAACGGATAATCTGGTCCAAAGTTAAAATGCCATTTGCTGTTGCTTTGGCATGTTTAAATAACATGTGTTTGATGCATTATGTATAACTACATTAATCGGTTGGTTTCAAGGAAGTAATGTAAAATAATAAATGAATTCAGATCAGAATTTGTCTTCAAAGTTGTTTTTGTTTTACATTATATTCTTAACAAACATAGTGTACATTTTACGTTGACAGAAATCCAATTTTCATATGCTATAATGGATCTTTACAAAATGAAAGTGAAAGTAAGTGTTAGAACATGTAATGACAACTCTGCTTACAGGAGAAAAACTCAGTAAAGCCTCAGTTAAGTACGAAAAATATGAAACTTCATGTGTGGACCTTTAGTTAATTGAATTTTAGCTTAGCTTCTTCCTTAATTTTAATAATATTTTATGTTGTCTTAAACCTGGCAATTGCGTGCAATATGCTGTGCGTTAACAAAACCGAGTGCGCTAAATATTGAAGCATACAGCTTTTAAACAGTGGACTGCTGAGGTATATTCTTGAATTACACGTATTTTAATTTCCTATGACGATAGTTATACTCTTCAAAAAGGGCATACACAAAATATTTAACACATTCAATTGCTTACAATGAGTTTTAAGATCTTAAGTAAATATATTTATTATTTTACTAATAATGTGATCATTTAATACATTAAGATTAAGGTATAAACAAAGCCAAGACCTTTTAAACAAAGGCCTATATATACAATGTATAAGTCTTTGTTTTAAAATACATTTATTTTTTTATTAGATTCACATGTATAACGTAACAAAAACAGTTTCTATGTTCTATTATTTGTGAGAATTTCTCTTCAATTTAAAAAAAACAGGCAGAAAAAAATCGAAAATTGTTATTTCTTTTGTATTGCTTACTGAGTACAACAGGTCTTAATATCTTCGCTGGATATATTTATTCATTAATAGTTGACTCATCATCTAATTCATTATGGTTAAATTTCAAATAAAAGCAAGACTTTTTAAAGTACGTTTTTCATTTTAGATCTACATGTTTAACATAAAAACTATGCATCTTTCCATTATCTCGTGCGAGATGTATCTTTACATTCGATTGCTTTGCGCAATGAAAGGACTTTCAGGTTTTTTTTCATTTTTAAAACAAATCAAGCATTTTGTAGGTTTCACAGTATTTTACCTTAAATTTAGATGAAGGAAATAATAATTGCTAAACTGTTTCGCAGAGTTCTTACCAGCGGATTCGGTAGCTCATTTGGTATAGCGTTGGCGCGGAAAGCCGGAAGTCCGAGGTTTGAATCCTGGTCGAGGCTACTCTTTCCAAGACCCCAAATCTGCCACACATTCATTACTTCATATAGCGGAAGATCTTTCTTGTCAAAGCCGTTTATCTATAAAAAGATAAGGACATTTCATGCTTAAAGATAAGTTATTATATGTTTAATAGTGTGAACAGAATGTTTGGCTGTTACGAATGTTATCTAATTTTACTGTCATTAAATGAATTTTTGTTGCGTAAACAAATGAATGATTAGCTTATCGGAATGCTAAAACTTGTTAAAACAGGAAGTAAATTTCAACTTTCTTTTTCAGTAGACGATCGATCAAAATTCTTTATAGGAAAATGACCTGATATTGTTCATAAGTGAGTACTATCGGACTATTTGCGATAATTACGAGAAATTAAAACTATTTGTTAATATTTTAATCGAAGAAAACGATTGTGCAGACAGACAGGTGTTTCCGAATATTTTGTTTCGAATCGATATGCTTGGGTGGATAGAAGAAATAGATAACTCTACCAACACGGAGGGTTTTAGAAATGTTTTCCACCGTATCCGGTGTTATTCAAAAAAGAACAATATTCTACGATCTTGTACTACAAGAAAGGGAGTTTTTACCAACTGTATAGGATTTAAAATTAGATAACCATTTAGGTGACATTTCGATCATTTTAATTTAAATTTCCAACTTTGGAAAACTTATAGAAAAAGGGTTTTTTATTCATAATATCGTCATAATTCCACATTGTAAGTCATGGGTAAAATAACTAAATTTTAACAATTTCTATTGTAGTACATGTACATTTGTTATTATAGGAGATTAAAATTTTGAACTGTTTTATATACATTTGTATAAAAAATTAGTTTCAGGATGTTTTACGCCCCTAGCCACTGGCACATTGTGTCACTACAGCTGGCAAGTGTGCTGGAGGATATTGGTATAAATGAGAGGATAGTGCTGAAAAGGAGGGAGGAACGTTTGCTGGGGGAGACGTTGAGTACAATCAGACACAGATTGACGGGCAGTGAAATCTCTGTGTTTAACTTCGGTAGTCAGTCAGAAGGGACTACCACTCCAGGACTACACTCTGATGCCGATTTTCTTAGCTGCTTTTATGATGTAAATGTGCAACAGGACTGGAGCGACTGGACACCTGGTGTGCTGAACCTGCTGATGCTCCAGGAAGAGAACACGCCACCAGGCTATTGTATGCTACAGCTGCTGTGCGTGGACGAACCTCTCCCTGTCACGGAGGTACCCGATGACGATTGTGCTTTATACAGGGGAGACAAGGTGATCATGAACAACACTCACATCAACAAAGCCATGACCGAAGGACTTATAAGAGATGGACCGTCAGGGTCGGTAAGAGAACAGGAAGGATATAGAGCATTAGATATTGTTCCTGCCTATCCATGTAAGTCAATGCCGTTAGCAGTTCAACAATGGTTGAATGAACAGGTACTAAGTAGGAAATTATCGCCTGATATGATAAGATACATTCAAGGCAGTAAATGTTATGTTGTGCCTGTGGGAAGTAGTGACAGTGAATTTAAAGATTATGGATGGCGAATTTCGACATCACACGCAGAAAGATGTGTAATGTTTAACGTTAATATTACACAGCTACAGTGCTATGTTCTGATGAAACTTGTTCTTAAAGCATTTCTTAAATCTCCCCGTGATAATGCTCTGTCTAGTTTCATGTGTAAAAACATTGTTTTACTTTTCATTCAAAATACTCACTTTGACAAATGGCGACCAGAAAACCTTCTTGTCCTATTTGAACTGTGTCTGTTGAAGCTACAAGAGAGCATACAATATGGATATTGTCCACATTTTATCATGAAACATAATTTAATGAGGAACAAGTTCTCTCCTGAAGACAAACGATGGCTGATTGACAGAATACAGCAGGTGATTGATTTAGGTGGATGTGCTTTCCTTGGTGTGACAATAGATGAACTGGGTTTTAGGCTTCAAATGAAGTTAAACGTTGTTTCAAGCGCCTTGTATATCATTACATCAGCAGAAGAAATTTCTAGAGGTATTTCGGGAATTTTAACTAAACAGCTAGCTTTGGACATATGTCAAACGTATCAGTATATTCTTAAAGATTTATTCCAGACAGAGGCATTGAAGGAATGTGTATCTACGTTGACAACAATCTATAGGCGAGGCAGCTCCTTAGAGCAAGCAGCATCATGTTTGCTGACACCACTGATTTGTTCTACGCTTGGTACGATGAAAGCATCTGAGAGTATATACATGAACCGGACTGTGTCACATGGGGCTCTGACCTGGCTCTCATTGGGGTTGGATTCGGACGTTGCATCAAGTAGAGTAAAACTAGCATCAGTATATTACTGTGCGGGTGATTGGTACAATGCAGAAATAGTTCTCAGGAACGTTGAGGAGAAATATATTCCGGATGTTGTAGAAAGTATTTGTGGATGCTATAAATTCCCGAAACCATATAACTTCACACTTTTCCAAGAATATTCCAGAATTAACAGCTTGAATATTTTTAAGAACATTTCTGCTTTTTGTGCAAAGTTTCTACCAAATGAAATACATTGTGTGCCTCATGAACTTCAATACGAGATGTTCCGTTCTACACCGGAAGACCTGCCATACAGAGGAAAGACAGACTGGTGGATGGACTGGGCTGTGGTGGATTCTCTCCCCTACCTGTACTTTCTGCAGTACAAGACATACGGGCATCTACAGAGATATTATGACCAGCAGCGGGCACTGAACAACTTGATCAGAACCACATTCGCAGAAGAGAACTTCGGCCACCGAGAAACAGCTCTGAACCTTCTTGGACAGTGTATGGAGCAGGAAAACAGACACAAAGAGGCGTTTCAGTGCTATGTGATGTCTCTTAACATTCGACCAAGAAATAATACAGCTAAGTTTCATATTTGCAGACTTTTAAATTATTTGCTGAGGTCCAGGTAGGGCTTTAACAACATTGGTGTTGAACAGAATCTGATCTGAAAAACAATGTGAGTACCACATTGATGTGATTTATTCATGAAACGTGCAATGTTCCTAGTTTCCTATCGAGCACTTATAGTGTGGAATATATAACTAATATTTTCGGTAAAACGTCTCTTTGATGATACCAACAGGTATACTATAACAATAGAATAATTACAAAAATGTATATTGTTTAAAATCACTAATTGAGTAATCTATATAAAGTGGTAATGTCATCAATCGATAAGTAGACAGTCACGTGATACTTCGTGAATATAACCAATAACAGTCGTATGGCAGATATGAGCAAAACCGTTTTTGTCTTAGTGATCAGTACCCATTTAACACATGGCGATATCAAATCGGTAAAACTTTTGCTGACAAACCATCATTTTAAATGAATTAATATAACACGTTCCTCTATTAAGGAAGCATTACAATCAAATTTTGAATTTTTATCTTCGTAAGCGGCGTGAACTGTCTGCAATGAAGTTATGAAAAATAACCGTTAATAAACATTGTATTTGGTGTTTATTGTTGTGTATATAACGATCTACGACTTGAAGTGTCGTCTGATTCCCGCCCAGTGTCTATATACGTCTGATTCCCGCCCAGTGTCTATATAAAAAGCCGAGATCTAAATGCCAACCCGAAGAGTAGAAACTACGCTTTATGGAAATGGTTCCTACATGAACCGATCATGAACGTTTTGAGGATTTTATGTATTCAAATGAGGACGAAGCAATAAAGATAGGGAAAATATTTCACTTGGGTAGAGTCGTTAAAATGACACAACTGAATTAAGGGTGGTTATCTGACAGTTTTCTATTTTTGTAATGTTTCTCCCACTTGTTATGAGCCATGAAAGGAGATGGGATAGGAGCATGCGCGAAAGTCTTAAGAGCTAGAAATCTAGAACACGGCGACGCGCAGTTTTTAACTTCCGGTGTATCACCGCGACATCGAGCGTATTCAAGTAAGCGGGGTTTTGTGGTCACCGCGAGAGCAGGCCGAAATCAAATGCAGACGTTTTAAGCACATTCAAGCACACAATTCCACAAAAGAATTGTGATCTTTAGTACGTGTCCGTGTAATTTTGTAGCGTCCATGCCAAAAACTCCATCAAACAAATGTTGAGTGAAATCATGTCCAGCTACGTTAGTGAACAAACAGCTTAAGGAAGTCTTCCCCTAATGGGAAAAAATTCATACTAACTCAAACTTGCAATATTTGTGATGCATTTGCATTTTCTAATTTAAATACACATTTAAACAGTTTTTTACCGTGTGCTATTTGCATTTTCACATTTTTTAATTTGCCGACTTCTTTTGTTTGTGTATGGGAAATATACAACGGTACATGTATTCAAAAAAGTTTTTTTAAAAAGTTTTTGGACAAATTTCTATGCAAAAAAACATTAATTCACTTCAGATATAATTGTTCTTATTATAAAAGTTCATATCATGAGTGATTTTAATAAGATAGCTATTATATTGGTGAAAACTTCAGTGACAGTATACAGGAATTTATTTAAATTATCGAAAAAACAAAATTGCTGAAGTCATTTTAGCCTACTTTTCTCAAAAATTGAAGTAGGTACACCAATAAACATTACACAAATATCATCAATAATCATAACTGAGTAACATATAACAATTTGAAATATTTTTACCGTAGTTAACATCAGAAATTAATATTTGAAAATAATTAATCTTTTTATTACACTACCAAACCCACCAATAGAAACTATAAAAGCATTACGAACATTATTTTTTAAATTTCTTTGGGGTGGTTCCCCTGATAAAGTAAAAAGGTCAGTTATTACACAAGATATTACTTATGGTGGATTGAGAATGATTGATTTAGAAAAATTTATCCACTCATTAAAAATAACATGGTTAAGAAGATATATAAAAGGTAATTCAAAATATTTTCATTTAGTATCACAAATTTGCCCCTTTATATCCAGTTTTCAAAACTTTGGAAGTGAATTTATTTTAACAAACATTACAACAGTAGATAATGGCTTTTGGAAGGACGTCTGGAATGGACTAGTAGCTTTTTCAAAAGCTAGGGTACTAAATTCATGGGGTGAATTTTTGTCACTGCCCATATGGCACAATAGTATGTTTAAAGTTGGTGGAAAATCCTTTTGCTATAAAAAATATGTTGATAGAGGTGTATTTTTTATTAATGACTTTTTTAATAATAGTGGAAGTATACATTCATTCCATGCCTTTCAGGAAATTTTTCAGGTACAAACCAATTTCTTGCAATACCAAAGTATTATTCAGTCAATAAGACATTATTTAGACAGCCTTAGACTTCCTCATAAAGCTACTAATTTGAAGAACCCTGTTAGACCAGGTATAATGAAAACTATTCTGTTGCAAGATAAGGGATGTAGGAACATATATGACTCATTTTTTGTTAACAAAGTATTACCTAATTCAAGGTTGAAATGGGAAAATGACATTAATAGTCACGGTATTAATTGGAAAATGGTTTACCAACTCCCTTTTAAAATCAGCAAAGATTCAAAACTTCATTGGTTTCAGTACAGAATAAATAATAGATTACTTGGCACTAATTATCTTTTAAAAAAAATGGGTATAAAGGATAATGACAGTTGCACATTCTGTGGTTCTTTTCCTGAAACTCTGTCACACTTATTTTGGGATTGTGTTATAGTTAAAGATTTCTGGAAGAACATCCAAGATTGGATTAATCAAAACTGTCCATTTATAAGACTTGAACTGTCCAAACAAGATGCTATTTTAGGTAGTTCTAAATATCCAGTTGTAATTAGTAATATTATTTTAATTGCCAAACACCACATATATCAAAACAAAATGAAATTAACCCACCCAAGTATTCAAAGTTTTAAGAAAAATGTGTCCATATTATTTGCAACTGAAAAATACAATGCCATAAAACAACAAAATATTGACAAATATAATGCATCTTGGGGTTTGTTTTCTACCCTTTCTTAGCCACCAGAAAATGCTTGAACTGATATGCAGTATTACTTTTATTTTCAAATCACAGTCCCCATCTGTCTCTCCCTTTTTTCCTCTTTTTATCTTCAATTAGGTTGTTACTGTTGTTTTTTTTATGCGCATTACACCAACTATCTTGACTTTGAATTACTTTTTTTTTTCATGTTAAATCAGTAAAGGTTAGTAAGTTATTGGACTCTTATGAAAATTAACATAATGATTTTGTCTTTTTTTTGTGAAATATCATTTTTATTTGGATGCCTATTTTGGAGCTGCCTGTTCACAGCTCAGAGTGAAATATTTCAATGTCCCAGAAGGGGTAGGATAAATTGTAGGTCTACTACTGTGTATGGACTACAAAAACTAAATATGAACCAATTTTACCAAGATTATGGAAAATCCATATATATTATGACTTGTTGCTAATGAATTTTAGTGTGTTTGTATAGTTCAAGTTAAAAAGTTAATATTTGCAAACATTAATATATATCATTCTGATATGTGACCAGGTACCTTTTAATCTCTATTCGCAGGATTTCATTGTCTTTTTAGTTATGTAAGTTAGCTGTTGTTTGACCTGAAAGTCGAGACCTCCAGTACAGTTTTGCAAAAATGAAGTAGGTGTTTGCTTAAAGTAAAATATCCAGCACAGAAAAACAAAAATGGAATTTCCCTGAGGTGGTCTTCTCTTCAGGTCAGACAGTACAATGTAATGATATATCCTATATATATATATAGTTAGACTAAGTCCTCATGTACTTTGTAGTAATGTAAAGAACATAATTATGTATTGATGTGCTGTGATTATGATAAATAACCTTTCTGAAAATAAAAATAATTACAAAAAAAAAGATTTGAAAATGACTACCCTCAGTTTTGAGATATGACCAGAGAGCAAAAACGACAGAATATGAAATGAAATTTTATCATTTTCCTAAACATAAATGCATCTTAAGATGTTTATTTTAATAGATGAATATACTATAACGCTGCAGTGATGTCTGCAATTATACAAGTACGGTTCACCATAACACAAAGCAAAAGATTGCAGATTTTAAGAGAGTTCAAAGTACCTTGTGAAACAGAAAACACTGTCCTACTTCTTAATTTAATTTCTAGTTAAGATATTTTCAACATAAAACTTTTCTCACATAGCTTGAAGGGTCCTAATGCAAAAAGAATTTTGAAGATATACTGTAAAATAAAGAAATTAAAGGTAGGACCGCGTTTTCCGTTTCCGACTAAATTTTAGTAAAAAGACGGCCCATCTTTAAGAAAAAGAAATTTTTATCTTCCAGTTGAAAAATTTTCAAAAAAAAATGATTAAATTATAGCCACGATTGTTATATTTAAGATGCAAAAATAATTTTGATGATATCTTAGGAAATCAAAAAGTTAAATGGACAACGGGTTTTCCTTTTTGGGTCGTACTTTACTTTTACGACGGGGCCGTATTTTAAACCTGTACGTATTTGAAACTCGGACATTTACATGCATTTCCGTCGCACAAATACACGTTGGCGTAGTTGTGTTCTATCAACAAAGCTCTACTGGGTTGTTTCCGTATTGTTTGACGCTTACGAGCATTAAATCTCACTCGAAAGTCACGTTTTCTACCTGCATTAGGTTTTTTACTTTCGTTTTGGATTCAGGGATTTCCCAGTACGTCACGTGATCAGAACTTGGGTTTTTTAAAATTATTTTCTTTCTAAACATGATATATGTCGAAAAGTTTGCCCACTATAACATATTTTTAACCATTTTAACTTCTAAAATAAACATTAACAATTAATTTTGTGTTATTTAGTAAAATTACATTTTCACCGGGCAAAAACGATCACTACGGCCGCGACCGAACTGCGGCGTTATCGACCGAAGCTCATTAGGGGGAGGCTTTCCTTAATATGCATGAGTAGTTTAGTTACGCCTAACAAGTTCCATAGTTGTGTGGCGTCAGAAAGTAGTGCATATTAAGAAAGTAAATTTATTACGAACGATGACGAACATTTGTACAGACAGTGCGACAAAGAGAAGAAGAAAACAATATTATGTTGGTGTTCAAACAAAAATGAAGGGATATTAAAAATACAATTATAAAGAAATCAGTCACGTGATCAGTGACTAAACTGTATTCAGGTCAGCGAGAAACACGTCTCTTTTTATCAGGATGTTGTTTTGTTTTAGACAATTAACAGTTTAGCAATCTCTTATTACTCTCTTAATTGAATTCGTTTTTATCTTTAACCAGGAAATAACGGTTGTGCTTATCTTAACATTGGCCAATTCTTGTTAAATGCTGGAAATTACTCATCGGAGATGTAACATGATACTATGAATGAACATTCGCTACAAAGTTTAAGTAGCACCGCCTACTAATTAATATTAATAGCTTATGTCTCATTGATACTAGAAGTATACTCTACAGGATTTAGTTAAGGAATAAATTTCGTGTTTGATAAGTTCACCGAGTCGTGAACGTTATTAGGGCTGGTTAAAGTGTGTGGAGTCCGAAGGACTCCACGCGTGCTTTAACCAGCCCTAATGACGTTCAAGACTCGGTGAACTTTTCAAACACGAAATTTATTACTTATATTTACACCTCATTTTATCTTTGTTTTTCTAAATTTAATATAAAATATATACTTTTTACTAATTTCGAAATGTTGTTTAAAACATTTCTTACCCCGGGTTTGGCATTTGGACTGGTCCCCCTATTTACTCAAATAAAAAAAATCATACTACGACCAAAAATAATTCCATGTTTATTGAACACATTTATCCGTTTTTTTCAAACATTTATATAGATAAACAACTTATATTTTACAACAAACATACTATTTGTATCACAGCAAGTACTATCTATGCGAGTAAATGATAGTCTAAGTAAAAACCATTATTTTGGCGGGATGTTAGAAAAGACTAATGTGAAATTTTTTCAACCAATGATAATTCTAGATTTTATTACATGTGTTTAATTTGACGCCAAAATGTATGACGTCAGTGACGTCATTAATGTGTAACGTCGCTGACGTTGCATTATTTTGGCGGGATGTTAGAAAAGTCTAATGCGAAATTATTTCAACCAATGATAATTCTAGAAAATGGAACGTGCTTACCATTGCGCGGTGATAAGGCTAACGGTGTTATTGAAGATTAACCTTCACTCGTCCGGTAAAGGATATTGAAGCAGTGGAAATAAAGGTGTAAATATTATTGTTTAGTCAGCTTATACCCTACATTGTACTTAACATTTGCATTACAATAGTAGACAGGGGGGATTCAGGATTTCAGCAAGGGGGTTCAACTCGGCGAGTTATTTTTTAACAATGTTAATTTTTAACTAAGCTAGAAAATCAGTCCGTTTATCAGGCCAAAATTAATTTGTAAGAGGCCTAACTTATCATGGGGGGTCCGGGAAAATTTGAAAATCTATATGCCTAATCCAGCATTCTGGGGTATTTTGTGGGGATTTTATAGCAGATGTTTGACTACTTTTTCATAATGGCCGTGAGCAAGTATTAAAGTTGACATGCAGTTTCTATCGTGTGCACATATTAAACGATGTAAGCCAAAGTTGACATTCTGCTGCGTAATGTAATTCTCCGGCGCGAAAGTCTTTCAACGCGTTCAGCGCTTTGATTTGTCTTCGTAGGCGGTGTGAACTGTCTGCAATGAAGTTATGAAAAATAACCGTAAATAAACATTGTATTTGGTGTTTACTGTTGTGTATATAACGATCTACGACTTGAAGTGTCGTCTGATTCCCGCCCAGTGTCTATATAAAAAGCCGAGATCTCAATGCCAATCCGAAGAGTAGAAACTACGCTTTATGGAAATGGTTCCTACATGAACCGATCATGAACGTTTTGAGGATTTTATGTATTCAAATGAGGACGAAGCAATAAAGATAGGCAAAATATTTCACTTGGGTAGAGTCGTTAAAATGACACATCTGAGTTAAGGTTGCTTATTTGACAGTTTTCTACTGTTGTAATTTTTCTTCCACTTGTTAGGAGCCATAAACGTGCTCAGTGTTCTTATCTCTGTTGTATTTGTTATATACATGTATGAACAATTTTAAATTAATATGTCAATTCAAACGTTACCGGAAGAATTCATTCGGGGTTCCACAAGTCCATTCGTCGAATCAGACCACAGATGTATATCACGGGCGCCGCAATGTTTTTTTTTCATGTTGTACATTCTGTCGAACATCATATTCTTATGTTTATTCTATACTCGACAAAATGATACATATCAAATAAAACAGCAATCAACTTTAACTATGTTAAGTCAGACGTAAAATCCGATCACTACTTTATAAGCAATCCATTGTTAACGTCACCAAGGGATACTACTCAAAAGTTGCAAAAATCACTAAACTAATAGTGAGTTGATCTACCACGATGAACACAGCATTCTTCTAAGCGCCGTCTCATGGAGATCTTATGACGAGGCATTTTCAGTTTTTGGAATAAGTTTTCATTCGTTACCAAGAATACCAGGTATATCAACTAGTTGACCAACTTCACGTGCTCTGTCTTTTCTTAGAAATACCCTCAGGATGCCGGTGTGGTCCGACATTTGCCATAACGGCCAAATTAACAATGAAAACATTCCTTGGAAAAAGTAAGAAATACATTAATTTAAATTGCAAACAGTCAGCGACAGTGGAGTTTTGTTTTGCTAAAAAAGATTGGGTGTTGATTGCATTAATTTTCTTGTTTGTTTTTATACACTTAATAGGATGCCAAGACTCATTAATACAGAATGGAAACAGTTTCAATAATCACTAAACTCATTTGACATATCTTTACCATTTAGATCAGTGAGTGAGACATCATGATAATTTATTTAATAAAACCTGAATATTGATAGTTATTCAGGAAATGGTTTGGTATCAACTCTTTATTACTTTCTGTTGCCATCATCAAAGCGCTGTGGTTATAATTGCTATAAAAGAGAATATTGCATAGATTTTACACCTCTACCTTGATACAGAAGTTTGCAACATTTGACTGTTGACTCCTGTCATACTCAAACTGATATTTCTTTATTATTTACCAACCAATATTTATTCTGATTTCATCTTTAACTCTGCAAACAATTATTCTTGAGGCAAATGTAAATATTTATACCAGTAATTTGCTGCATTATAAAAGAACACTGTCTTGTTAGCAGAACGTTTTTGTTGGGTATATATCAAAGAACCATTCATTTGAATTCTTCAATTTTATTTTATCGTGGCCTTAAAATGTATCAAAGTTATACTTTCAGTTATATTGCTCTTTGCTTGTGTAAATGGATAGTTAAGCAGTAAGTCAGCGAAAAACAACAACAACATTTTGAATAAATCCGGAAATCGGAGTTTTCCTAAGTGCCTTCATATCCCTTTTCCCTCGGCCCAAACATCATATTGTGCATTATTTAGTAATATTTGGAATATGTCTACATGTTGAATAAATTCATATCATTTTTGACACAACAGAATGAAAGATGATTGAAAAAAGGCAGGTATAATCTGCGTCTGATTCTTTTTTTTACCCAGACTATTCGAAGAATCGGGGAGCTATCCTTCTCACCTGTGCGACTGCGTTGGCGTAGGCGTCCGTTAAACAAAACAAGCACTTTGGTCCATAACTTTGAAGCCCCGCCCGGCTAGCTCAGCGGATAGAGCATCGGACAAACCATAACTTTGAAATTACTTGAGGTATCAACTTGAAACATGTTTTCACCACCAAAGTCTACAGTAATACCAGTAAGACATATAGCTGCAACCAATATTTTTTTTTCAATTGGCACCCCCTGTTCATTAAAATTTTGTGTTGACAAAAATATGGACTTGGCCCAGAACTATGAAATTGAAACTAATTGATACATCAACTAAAAACTTATATTGACCATCAAAATCTACGTCATTACCAACAAGACCCATAAATTCCCCTTTCAATATTTTTCAAGTTATGCCCTCTTTTCCTCTAGTTTTTGTGTTTGCCAAATTATACACTTTGCCTATAACTTGAGACTACTACTACTTTGAAACATTCACCATCAGTGTCTACGCATCTGCCGGCTGATCTATATCTTCATTGTTCACACATGCGATAAAGGCATCTATATGAAGGAAGAACTTTTACCTTTATTATATTTACACTTTTACTTCAATCTCTACAATCAAGTCTTAATATTTTCACTATTTAGTCTGATGGTGCGCAGTGTGACATATACTTTGATAGGCATAGCTACAGAAATAGCTGCTAAAAATTTATTGGACTGTGCACAATGTTTTTGGTGTGTGATGTCGTTGAGCATGCACATTTTTCCACAAGTTGCTGTGAAAAAGTATGCCATAATTCACATTGTCGTAAACATGGCTGTTCCAAAAGCCAATAGGAATAGCAGTAATACCACAAACTCTTCTTATAAGTTCTGTATTATTAAAAGTATTTATCTGTGTAAATATAACGATAGAATTAATATTTGATGGTATTTGACTTCACATACTTTTAACAACCTTACTGTTTCTATACGCAAATGAAAACCATCAAATACCGATTTAATTCCTGATATGCATATTTCATTTAAAAAAAAAATACTTTCTTCTCTTTATATTTTATGTCATACTCATACCTTTTTTATCTAAATCTTTCCATGTCAAAGGACCCTTCAACTTTTACAATTCCTTATTCACAGCTATCAATCGAATCTTGAAATATCAAGTCCAAACTGGAGAGTTTTAGTACAGTCTAATGGCACTTGCATTCGAAGCCGCCAACTTCCAAGCTGTGTGAGGTATGCACACTGTCAGATCTCCATAGAAACCAGGATGGGAAACCTGTTTAAATACATAACTTTATTTCAAACCTCAGATATGTTGCATTATTAGTAATTTCTACTAAACACCAAGATTTGAAACTTGAACAGAGTTTCAATCTGTAATGTTTTGCTTTCAAATCCAGAATTTCATGTTTACAATAAGCATTTATGACTGGAAAATAAAGGATTAAAATCCTAAAATCAGGAATAGTAAAATATTGTCAACATACTTGTTATTGTAATAAAACTATATAGAGGATATTTGTTTTTACCAGTGTAAGATAGAAATCTATTTCACTGAGTGAGCTCCGTAATTCGTATTTTCACTCGTGGCTTCGCCACTCATGAAAATACATAATTTGGGAGTTTACGGGTGAAATATATTTCTATCTTTCACTGGTAAAACAAATTTTCTTTTTATTTTATGTGTTAAGTGTAAAATTTGCGTAAATTTGACAGAAAAATTGCAGGAAATAGCGCCAAAAAATCGCTTGCTTATGACGTGACGTCATAACATTAAATATACAAATTTGAGCCTTTTTTCTATACATTCTTATTTGGTATGTTATGTGCGTTTGGGTACCAACGTGAAAAAATCAGTGAAAATAAAAAGGATATTCCATTGTTTGAAAATTGTGAAATACCACTTTTAGTTTACCAGGAAATAATTCACTGGAAAGCATAAAATACAAGAGGGCCAATTGGCACTAAATCGCTCACCTGATTCTTAGAGACATTTAAGGTAGAACAGAACATTTAGCTATTTCAAGGGCCATAACTCTGGAACCCATTATAGAATCTAGCAAGTTCAAGAAAGGTACCGAGATCTTAAAGTAATTCAAGTATTGTACAAGTATGATTAGATTAAAATAAATAATTTGACCTAGTAACCTAGATTTCAAGGTCACATGACCCAGTTTCAAACTTGACCTTGATATCATTGAGATAAACATTCTGACCAAGTTTGAAGAAGATCCCGCCAAAATTAAGACCCCAAATGTGCAAACAAGCGTTTTCTTTAATTTGACCTCGTGACCTAGTTTAATGGTCACATGACCTAGTTACGAACTTGATCATGATATCATTGAGATAGACATTCTAAGTTTAAGACCAAGTTTGAAGAAGATCGCACTTAAATTAAGACTGCTAGAGCGAAGACAAGCTTTTTCTTTAATTAGACCCAATGACCTAGATTTCAAGGTCACATTACCCAGTTATGAATTTGACCTAGATATCATTGAGATAAACATTCTGACCAAGTTTAAAGAAGATCGCACCAAAACTTCAACCACAAGAGTGTGGACAAGCTTTTTCAATAATTTGACCTAGTGACCTAGATTTCAAGGTAACATGATCCAGTTTCAATCTTGACCTAGATATCATTGAGATAAACATTCTGACCAAGTTTAAAGAACATTGCACCAAAATTAAGACAGCTAGAGTGCGGACAAGCTTTTTCTTTAATTTGACCTAGTGACCTAGTTTTAGGGTAACATGACCCAGTTACGAACTTGATCTAGATATCATTGAGATAAATATTCTGATCAAGTTTAAAGAAGATGGCACCATAATTAAGACTGCTAGATTGCGGACAAGCTTTTTCTATAATTTGACCTAGCGACCTACATTTCAGGTTAACATGACCCAGTTTTGAACTTAACCTAGATATTATTGAGATAAACATTCTGACCAAGATTGAAGAAGATCAGACCAAAATTACGACCAGTAAAGTGCGGACAACAATTGTGAACCGGACGGACAAAGGACAAAAGCCCCTCACAAAAGCTCACCCTGTCACTATGTGACAGGTGAGCTAAAAATGTTATAATGTTTATTAAAGCAACATGTGTGTTCAGTGAAAGCCTTAAATTTTTTAGTTTTTTTATTTTTCTTTGTTTTATTTGTTAAACGTAAATAATGTTCTCATGTAAAATTCACAATCTTAATGAGCTGACCAGTGTTTCCAAACTGCACAATTAAAAGAATATGTTTGGAGACCTGCCTCCAAACAAACCTATCAAAAGCTAGAGCTTGTGACTGGTCGCCATCTCATTTCATAAACCTGGTTACAGTAAATACAAATGTATTTTAGGGAGCAAGCCGAAAGGTGTGGTTTAAATCTGATAGTAGCCAATCGTCTAGTGATGTTTCATCCAGACTGGAACCCACCTAATGATGAACAAGCTATGGCCAGATGCTGGAGAAGCGGTCAAAAGCAACAGTGCTTTATTAATAGCTTGCTAGCATTTAATTTGAAAATCTTGAACACTGCAACATTGTATAGGGGTTTTATGTTGTAACAATTAGTCCATTTATGAATGTACATGTAGTTTTATTTCTTTGTTTCTACGGTTTAAAACCGTTAAACCATAAACAGTGTAGTTCAAAATTACAAATCATAGGTATGAAGGCTGATCTGGATTTAAAATGATAGTGTCTCTAGCTGGGAGCGAACCCGCACCGTCACGGCGACAGTTTATAAATAGATGAAAAGGGAACTTTGAAAGCCACCGAACACGACAAATATGAAAATACTACAGGCTCGGTTTGATTGAGCCTGTTCATGGGCAGTAATGGGACTGCCCACGCCGCCTAGCCCCGGGTTGAGCGCAACTCAGTAATTACAACATTAAATAGTACAATTTCGATCCATTGGCCGTAAAGACTTTTATGAAGCATTGGACAATAAAGAACACCGAGTAAAAACTGAAATTTTCCTTTTGCCTGACATTTATATTAGCTTCTTATGTTTTATATATGTTTGTGTGCTTTTGCAGAATTGTCGAGTTCATTTTAGGGTTGGAGTTATATCGCCGAGACAGCTTGTTTGTTCATATGAGAACCTGCTGGGGCAAGAGTGAGGTTGGTGCACCCTTGAACTTGTTTTGCCACTTACCGTTTCACGCCTGTAACCTCACATGTTCTCATTTTTGTTAATTTTTGTGTATTTTGAAATTGATCATTGTGTAACCATGCTGTCTTCTCTCTGACTGTATTTGGAGGTTGTGTCTACTGGACGTGGCCATTCCTGATAAGCATAGTTCACTGTTTAGACAGGTACAATAGAAGAGAAGATATTTCAGCATATTTCCCTATTTAGACAGGTACAATAGAAGAGAAGATATTTCAGCATATTTCCCTATTTAGACAGGTACAATAGAAGAGAAGATATTGCAGCATATTTCACTATGTAGACAGGTACAATAGAAGAGAAGATATTGCAGCATATTTCACTATGTAGACAGGTACAATAGAAGAGAAGATATTGCAGCATATTTCACTATTTAGACAGGTACAATAGAAGAGAAGATATTGCAGCATATTTCACTATTTAGACAGGTACAATAGAAGAGAAGATATTGCAGCATATTTCACTATTTAGACAGGTACAATAGAAGAGAAAAAAAATTGAAATATGCATATCAGGAATGGCCACATCCAGCATACACAGCCTCCCCACACAGCCAAAAAGTAGAGAGGAAAAGAGAGCATGGTATTATAATAATCAGTTTCAAAATGGACGCCACAAACAAATAACAAAAGTGAGAACTAGAGGGGTTACCGCCTTGGAACGGTCAGTGGCAAAACAAAAAGATATTTCAGCATATTTCACTGTTTAGAAAGGTACAATAGAAAAGAAGATATTTCAGCATATTTAACTGTTTAGACAGGTACAATAGAAGAGAAGATATTTCAGCATATTTCACTGTTTAGACAGGTACAATAGAAGAGAAGATATTTCAGCGGCAGGCACACAAGAAAGCACTGAGCAGTTGTGTTGTTGACAAGGAAGAAGATGTCGAGAGACATTTTAGCCGAGATGAGCTGCGTGATCTATTCCGACTGAATGAGGAAACTCGCAGTGACACACATGAAAAGTAAGTTAATTGAAGCATAAATAGATTGTGCCTCAGGTTTAAAGCTTAAAATTGAGATTTAAAAACTGTGCATATCATACATTTGCATTATATTATACTTACTTGGAAATATGCTTGTCAAACCCCCAGAAAATAGGTTTGTGCAATTGTCCTTGATGTGTTCGATGTAAAAATTATATTTTCATGAATTCCTGCTGATATTTGCATTAAATTATTAAAAAAACATATTTCTAACACTTTACCATGCATATTCCCAATGCTTAGTTTTATAAAAAAGGGTCAATATAAGTTTTACCCCTTACCTGTCCAATTAACTGTACTAGTTCTCTTAAATTTTGTAAATACATCTTATTAGAATAAATAGTTTCTTTTTTCGTTCATGGCTTGTAGATGGATTGCATGTTCAGAAATATTTCTCTGTTCTGTTCCAGGTTTAAGTGTAGAAGATGTGTTAACAACATTCAAGTAAAGCCTCCACCTCCTGATTCGGACTGTAACTCGGACCTGTCACAGTGGCATCATAGTACCGATAAAAAGGGGCTCCAGGACCTTGTGTTAAAAGGGGCCTGGGTTACCGAGACTCCTATTTCCTTTATGTTCCATCATCACTCTCACGAAAAACAGAGGATTACTGTGTGAAAACGTACAAATTGGTTATTGGGATGAATGTCACAGACCAGTAAAACATGACCTGGAGTAAAGGAAATTAGTGAGAGAACTTACATGACTGCAAAATCGGAGTTTATATGGTAGCACGATAAAAACAATATACAAGTAAAGCCTCCTCCCCCCGATTCGGACTGTAACTCGGACCTGTCACAGTGGCATCATAGTACTGATAAAAAGGGGCTCCAGGACATTGTGTTAAAAGGGGCTTGGGTTACCGAGACTCCTATTTCCTTTGTGTTTCATCATCATTCTCACGAAAAACAGAGGATTACTGTGTGAAAACATACATATCAGGGTTATTAGGATGAATGTTACAGACCAGTGAAACTTGACCTAGAGTAAGGGAATTAGTGTGAGAACTTACATGACTGTGTTATGGACTGAATGTAACATATCAGTAAATTAAGGCCTTTGACAGTGTTTAATCTACACAAAAATGTAAAACGGGGAAGACGTACATCATTGTAAAACAATAAAACCAGGGCACAATACCATTAAACAAAGATTGGAGACCAGTCTCAAATCTCAAGCATCTTATCGAGCAGCAGCCATGCTTGAGTTTTTAGACTGGTCTTCTGATGAAGTTTTATGATCTTGAGACCAGATCGATTGTGCACACTGTTAAAAGTCATAAATGTGGTTATAAATGTATAGCCTGTGTTAATTAATTATTGCTTGAATTAGGTATTACAGCAGTGTGAAGTGATTGAAGTAACTACATGGAATGACACAATCTATGGTGGATTTATAAGACTGATAGATTATGTACTTGAATAAGTTTTAGCATATAATCTAAGAACCTTTGTGGACAAAATGGGTAATCTGGTCAAACCGGTGAATGCTGGTTGCTGTTGCTTTGGCATTTTTGGCATGTTTAAATAACATGCTTTTGGCATGTTTAAATAACATGCGTTTGGTGCATTATTTTGTATAAATACACAAATTGGCTGGTTTTAAGGTAGTAATGTAAAAAAAATTAAATGAATTCAGAATTTGAATTTGTCTTGTTTTTTTTTAATTATATTATTAACAAACATAGTCATGATAGTGTACATTTTAAGTGTTGAAGAAATCTGATACCATATAATGAATTTTTTCAAAGCGAAAGTGAAAGTAAATGTTTGTACTTGTAATGACAAGTCTGCTTACAGAAGAAACTCGGTAAACCCGGAGTATGAAAAATATGAAATTATAGTGCCTCTGCTGGGAGCGAAACCGCACCGTCACGGCGACAGCACCTAGCCTATGTGAATATTTGTGTCGCCTTTTCGAAGAAATGGCGATACATAGGGACCGCTTTGTCCGTCTGTCGGTCCGTCACAAAAACTTAACGTTGGCTATAACTTTGCCATTTCTTAATATTTCTTTATCAAACTGGCAAATTATATTGCTTATGACTACACGCTCAAGATGATGACAATTTCTCAAGGTCAAGGTCACATTTGATGGAGTTCTGCCCCTTTTTTTACTTGGATTTTTACACCAAAACTTAATGTTGGCTATAATTTAGTCATTTCTTAATATCTTTTTACCAAACTTTCAAATTATATTGCTTATGACAACACACTCGTCGACGAGATGATGCATAATTCTCAAGGTCAAGGTCACATTTGATGGAGTTATGCCCCTTTTTGTACTTGGATTTTACACGAACACTTAACATTGGCTATAACTTTGTCATTTCTGAATATTTTTACATCAAACTTTCAAGTTATATTCCTTATGACAACAGGCTCGTGATGATACCACATTCTTTAGGTCAAGGTCACATTTGATGGAGTTATTTCCCTTTTGACGAGAACTTAACATCGCTTATAACTTTGCCATTTCTTAATATTTCTCCATCAAACTTTCAGATTACCGGTATATTCCTTTTCACAACACCCTCCTGATAATACCACATTCTATAAGTCAAGGTCACACTTGATGGAGTTATTCCCCTTTATATTAAAACTAAACGTTTGCTATAACTTTGCCATTTATTAATATTTCTTCATCAAACTTTCAAATTATATCTCTATGACAATACGCTCATGACGATACTATATTCTTAAGGTCATGGTCACATTTGATGCAGTTATGCCCCTTTTTGTTTTTGCATTTTTCATTCCGACAGCACCAGAGGGCGACACAAGTGTTCAACTGAACACCCATCTAGTTAGTTAATTGAATTTTAGCTGAGCTCCTTCCTTAATTACAATAATATTGCATGATTTCTTAAATCTGGCAATTGCGTGTAATATGCTACGCGTTAACAACACCGAGTGCTCTATTAAAGCATACAGCTTTCAAACAGTAGACAACTGAGGTATATTCTAGAATTACACGTATTGCAATTTCCTATTATGATAAATTTACTATTAAAAAAAGGCAGACTCAAAATATTTGACTTTTCACATTCACTTCTTAAAATAAGTTTTAAGATCTTCAGTGAATATATTTATTATTTCACTTATAATTTGATCGTTTAATACATTATGATGAAGGTATAAACAAAGTCTAGACATTTTAAACAAAGAGCTATATATATATAATATGTAATATATATGTCGTGTGTTTTAAAATACATTTATTTTTTATTAGATTCACATGTATAAACATAATAAAAACTGTTTCTATGTTCTTTTCTGTTGTGTCTGAGAATTGCACAGTCAGTCTTAAATCTGGCAACTACGTATAATATGCTACATGAAAAACAATGAATCCGCAATTAAAGATGTGGACATTTGCGGTATATTCAAGAATGATTTAATTTTCCTCGGATTCTTCAATTTAAAAAAAGGGGGAGACAGAAAAAAGTAAATTTTTGTCGTTAAATTTTCCTTGACATAATAAAATTGAACACTGAATAAATCTTTTCCAACTTTTAATTTTATAACTTCAATGCACAACTTTTAAACTTTCAACAGAGATTAACAACACGTAAATCCTTTTAGAGCAAAATCACAACCATACATTCAATTAATCATTGTCTCTTTTACGTATAGTAAACTTTACCGCCAAAAGTTAATGTTCATGTTTCTCTCACAAAAAGCATGCAAAGCAAGACTTTTCCCGCCAAAAGCTTAACAGTAATAAGGAGTAAAGTATGTACACAATAATGTGGAGCAATATGGAGCCTATACACATTTAGAAGGAGCAAAGTATGTACAGATAATATGTGGAGCAATGTGGAGTAAAGTAAACATATATTTGCAATTTGCGACAATTTTTATTTCTTTTGTATTACTTACACTAGGTCTTAAGATCTTCACTAGATATATTTATTCTATCAGTAGTTTATACATCATCAAATACATTACGTTTAAGTTATAAACAAAACCAAGACCATTTTAAGTACGTTTTTTTTATATTTTAGATTAACAGGTATAAACATAAAAATCTACTTATCTTGTCGTTATCCTCATGCGAGATGAAACTATACAATGCTTTCGAATGCTTTTCGTAATGTAAGTACTGTCAGTTTTTGTATTTAAATAACAAATCAACAATGTTATAGGTTTCGCAGAAATTAAAATGTTAATCAAGATGAAGGAAATGTCAGTAGCTTAACTGCTTCGCATCCATTACTTCATATAACAAAAGATCAATTATGATAAAGATAAGTTCTTGTATAGCCATTTATCTTTGCTAAAATTGTGGACAGATTTTGTTTAACATTGTGGACAGACTGTTTCCTGGTTTCGAATCTTTTTCTGATTTTACTGCCATAAAATGAAATTTCTGTCACGTGAACACATGAATGACTAGCTTTTCGGAATGATAATACTTGTTTAAACAGGAAGTTAATTTCAACTTTCGTTTTCAGTAGACAATCGATCAAAAACTCTAATAGGAAAATGACATGATATTGTTCATAAGTGAGTATAATCGGACTATATGCGATAATTACGAGAAATTTTAACTATTTTTTTTAAGTTTTAAATGAAGAAAACTATTGTGCGGACAGACAGTTTTGTGTTTCCGAATCGTTGTCTGTTGTACTACAGGAAAGGTAACCGTATGTAAAGCAGTTTTTACCTACTGACTGTATAGGATTTTAAATTAGATGAACATTAAGGTGACATTTCTATCATTTTTATTTCAATATCCAACTTATAGAAGTTTTTTATTGATAATATCGTGTTTACTGTCTAAGCACATAATTCCACGCTGTAAGTCATGGATGAAATAACAAAATATTAACATTCTCTATTTTTAACATTTTGTTATTATTAAGATTTTCAACTGTTTTATTATATTAACCATTTAATTTCAGAATGTTTCACGCCCCTAGACACTGGCACAATGTGTCACTACAGCTGGCAAGTGTGCTGGAGGATATTGGTATCAACGAGAGGATAGTGCTGAAGAGAAGGGATGGGAACTCTGCTGGGGGAGACGCTGAAGACAATCAATCACAGATTGACGGGCAGAGACATCTCTGTGTTTAATTTCGGTAGTCAGTCAGAAGGGACTACCACTAAAGGACTTAATTCTGACGCCGATTTTCTTTGCTGCTATAATAATGTAAATGTGCTACAGGACTGGAGGGACTGGATACCTGATTTAAAGAACCTGCTGATGCTCCAGGAAGAGAACACGCCACCAGGATAATGTATGTTACAGCTTCTGTACTCAAACGAACCTCTCCCTGTCACGGAGGTACCCAATGACGATTATGCTTTATACAGGGGAGACAAGGTGATCATAAACAACACTCACATCAACAAAGCCATGAGCGAAGGACAAGTAAGAGATGGACCGTCAGGATCGGTAAGAGAACAGGAAGGATATATGGCACTAGATTATGTTCTGGCCTTTCCATGTAAGTCAATGCCGTTAGCAGTTCAACAATGGTTGAATGAGCAGGTACTGAGCGGGAAATTTTCGCCTGATATGATAAGATACATTCAAAGCAGTAAATGTTATGTTGTGCCTGTGGGAAGTAGTGACAGTGAATTTAAAGATTATGAATGGCGAATTTCGACTTCACATGCAGAAAGATGTGTAATGTTCAACATGAACATTACACACCTACAGTGCTATGTTCTGATGAAACTTATTCTTAAAACATATCTCAAATCTCCCCGTGACAATGCTCTGTCTAGTTTCATGTGTAAAAACATTGTTTTACTGTGTATCTATCATACTCATTCTGACATTTGGCGACCAGAAAACCTACTTGCCCTATTTGAAATGTGTCTGTTGAAGCTACATGAGAGCATACAATATGGATATTGTCCACATTTTATCATGAAACATAATTTAATGAGGAACAAGTTCTCTCCTGAAGACAAACGATGGCTGCTTGACAGAATACAGCAGATGATTGATTTACATGGATGTGCTTTCCTCGGTGTGACGATTGATGAACTCGGTTGTAGACTTACAATGAAGTTATGCGTTGTTCACAGCGCAATGTATAATATTACAACGGCAGAAGATATTACTAGAAGAATTTCAGGAAATTTTACGACACAACTAGCTTTGGATTTAAGTAGGACGCATTATTATATTCTGAAAAATATATCCCTGCCAGAGGTATTGAACGAATGTTTATCTACATTGACAACAATCTACAGGCGAGGAAGCTTCTTAGACCGAGCAGCATCATGTTTACTAACACCACTGATTTGTTCTACGCTTGGTACGATGAAAGCATCTAGCAGTATATACATGAGCCGGAGTGTGCCGCTTGAGGCTATGACCTTGCTCTATATAGGTTTGGATTCGGATGTTGCATCAAGTAGACTAAAATTAGCAGCAGTATATTACTGTGTGGATGACTGGTACAATGCAGAAATAGTTCCCAGGAACGTTAAGGAAAAATATAGACCGAGTGTTGTAGAAAGTGTATGTGGTTGCAATGAATTTCCCACAACATATTCAGTACTGTTTGCAGAATTTTCCAGAATAAACGGCTTAAAATTTTACAAGGACATATCTGCTTTTTGTGTAAGGTATCTACCCAGTGAAATACACGGCGTGCCGCACGAGCTTCAGTACGAGATGTTCCGATCTACATCGGAAGACCTGCCATACAGAAGACGGGGAGACTACTGGATGAACTGGGCTGTGGTGGATTCTCTCCCCTACCTGCACTTTCTGCAGTACAAGACATACGGGCATCTACAGAGATATGACGACCAGCAGCAAGTACTCACAAACTTAATAAGAACCACATTCACAGGGAGGAACTTGGGTCACCGAGAAACAGCTCTGAACCTTCTCGGACAGTGTATGGAGCAGGAAAACAGATATAACGAGGCATTTCAGTGCTATACTATGTCTCTTAACATTCGATCAAGAAATAATGCAGCACAGTTTCATATATGTAGACTTTTGAATTCTTTGCTGAGGTCCAGTTAGGGCTTTTACAAAATTGGTGTTGAACAGAATCAGATTTTAAAAATAGTGCGAGTACTACATTGATCCGTTTTGTTCATTAAACGTGCAATGTTACTAGTTTCGTTTCGAGCACTTATAGTGTGGAATATTTAACCACTATTTTCGGTAAAACATGACTATACTGGTAGCAACAGACATACATTAACGCAATTTAATATTAATAAATGTATTGTTAAAAATCACTAAATGAATAATCTATAAAAAGTGGGAATGTCATCAAGCGATAAGTAGACAGTCACGCGAAACATTGTGTATATAACCAATAACTGTCGGATGGAAGATATGAGCGAAATCGGCCTTAATATTTGATTCAGTGATCAATACCATCAAAACATGCTGATATCAAATGATAAAACTGTTTGTTGACAAACCATTTAAAATGACGTAATATAACATAGACCTCTATTAAGTTAACATTACAATCAAACTGTGAACTTTTGTCTTCGTACGCTGCGTGAACTGTCTGCAATCAAGTTATGAAAAATAACCTTAAATAAATATTGTATTTTGGTGTTTATTTAATAAAGAAAATTAACGTGGTTGGAGTGTATATAACGATCCACGTCTTGAACTGTCGTCCGATTCCCGCCCAGTGTCTATATGCAAAGCAGATGTCTAAATGCCGATTGGAAGAGTAGAAACTCCGCTTTCTGGAAATAGTTCCTACATCAACTTAAGACCGATTATGTGATCACGATTTTTAAATTCAAATGAAAAGGAAGCAACTAAGATACATTTAATATTTCAACTTTGGAAGAGTCGTAAAAAAGACACAACTGAGTTATCATTTTGTAGATTGCTGATCTGACATTTTTCTACAGTTGTAATTTTTCTTCCACTTGTTAGGGACCATGAACGTGTTCAGTGTTCTTATCTCTGTTGTATTTGTAATATATACACCTATGAACAATTATAAATTAATATATTTATTGAAAAGTTACAGGAAGAATTCAGTCGGCGTTCCAAAAAATCATTCGTCGAATCAGACAACGGATGTATAACGGGCGTCGCCATGTTTTCCATGATGTAATAACTGTCATGCATCTTTCTCTTATATTTATTCGAATTATATCTGATCGCAAATGTTTTAATCGATGTGATTTATATTAATGAGAGTAGTCATTATGAAAGAAATACTATTGAAAAAACTGACGTCATGAAATTACTAACTAACTCGTCTCGTGAAACAATCTTGAAGAAATAGACGAAAGCTATGCGCAATTACTACAAAATTCAACAATTTTTGTATTGAATTCTACAATTAAAATCGAAATTATAACACGTAACTAGATAAAATTAAAATCTAAAACTAAAATTAAATAAATATATGGTATAACTTTAATTAAACACATTGATTCTGTGATGCCAATGTTTCTATTACACATTATATAGGTATTTGTATCAATGATGGCTCTATCACACAAACATATGATGTAAACTTTCATAGCTTCCTCCCTTTAACAGAAAAAATACATGTACTGACACAATTTGATAAATATTCGTGTACCGTTAGACCTGCATTATGTTTTGATTATCATATTAATTATCTTGTGTCAGTTAATGAATACTTCGAAGATTATGTGCAGATAATTGTTTAAAATAAATACAGTCAGATCTATATTATTTTGATGTCGTTTTGCTTTAATGGACAGCGGAACATGTACCAGTTCTCCGAAATTTATCTCGGAAGACATTGAAACAATCCTTCACAAATTCCGGCATTGATCACGTGACTGCTGAGTCGGAGCAAACCTCACCTCTATAATTATCCTCTATCAGTAGCAGTTCTCCGACACTTATCCCGGAAGACACTGATTTTGAGAAACAATGCTTCAAAAAGTCCGGCATTGATCACGTGACCGCTGAGTGGGAGCAAACCTCTATAATTATCCTCTATCAGTAGCAGTTCTCCGACACTTATCCCGGAAGACACTGATCTTGAGAAACAATGCTTCACAAAGTCCGGCATTGATCACGTGACCGCTGAGTCGGAGCATACCTTTATAATTATCCTCTATCAGTAGCAGTTCTCCGACACTTATCTCGGAAGACACTGATCTTGAGAAACAATGCTTCACAAAGTCCGGCATTGATCACGTGACCGCTGAGTGGGAGCAAACCTCTATAATTATCCTCTATCAGTATCTGTGCACGTTTTCAACGTATTAACCCGTTATCGAAACCAAAAACCATGATATACTCAGGATAGGGTATAATAAGTAAAATTACTTTTTGGGACTATTTGGAGAAAGGTAGGAAGAGATCGGCAATTTCAAATTTCAAGAAAATTTATGACAGCACACCATGTTAAGATTTCAAAGCTGCCCAAACTCCAGGATCAATTCCGTTATTGATCAGTACCAGTTATCCGACACTTATCCCGGAAGACATTGATCTTGAGAAACAATGCTTCACAAAGTCCGGCATGGAGCACGTGACCGCTAAGCCGGAGCAAACCTCTATAATTATCCTCTATCAGTACCAGTTATTCGACACTTATCACGGAAGACATTGATCTTGAGAAACAATGCTTCACAAAGTCCGGCATTGATCACGTGACCGCTGAGTCGGAGCAAATCTCTATAATTATCCTCTAACAGTAGCAGTTCTCCGACACTTATCCCGGAAGACACTGATCTTGAGAAACAATGCTTCACAAAGTCCGGCATTGACCACGTGACCGCTGAGTCGGAGCATACCTCTATAATTATCCTCTATCAGTACCAGTTATCCGACACTTATCACGGAAGACATTGATCTTGAGAAACAATGCTTCACAAAGTCCGGCATTGATCACGTGACCGCTGAGTCGGAGCAAATCTCTATAATTATCCTCTATCAGTAGCAGTTCTCCGACACTTATCCCGGAAGACACTGATCTTGAGAAACAATGCTTCACAAAGTCCGGCATTGACCACGTGACCGCTGAGTCGGAGCAAACCTCTATAATTATCCTCTATCAGTACCAGTTATCCGACACTTATCCCGGAAGACATTGATCTTGAGAAACAATGCTTCACAAAGTCCGACATTGATCACGTGACCGCTGAGTCGGAGCAAACCTCTATAATTATCCACTATCAGTAGCAGTTATCCGACACTTATCCCGGAAGACACTGATCTTGAGAAACAATGCTTCACAAAGTCCGGTATTGATCACGTGACCGCTGAGTCGGAGCAAACCTCTATAATTATCCTCTATCAGTAGCAGTTCTCCGACACTTATCCCTGAAGACACTGATCTTGAGAAACAATGCTTCACAAAGTCCGGCATTGATCACGTGACCGCTGAGTCGGAGCAAACCCCTATAATTATCCTCTATCAGTATCTGTGCACGTTTTCAACGTATTAACCCGTTATCGAAACCAAGAACCATGATATACTCAGGATAGGGTATAATAAGTAAAATTACTTTTTGGGACTATTTGGAGAAAGGTAGGAAGAGATCGGCAATTTCAAATTTCAAGAAAATTTATGACAGCACACCATGTTAAGATTTCAAAGCTGCCCAAACTCCAGGATCAATTCCGTTATTGAAGGCAGCGGCAGTCCAGTGGTAGAGCGCTCGCTTAGGGATCGAGGGGTCCCGAGTTCGAGCCCCAGTCCGGCCGCTAATTTCCTTAAGCAAGAAATCAAGCCTTCGTTGCTTCTCTCCACCCAGGTGTATAAATGGGTACCTGTGAGGAATATAAGCCAATGTTCCGCGGCTGCCTTCGGCGCCGACTGTTAACGGGCGACTTATCTTCCAGTGATCGGGGGGGGGGGGAGGGTAAATATGAAAGTCGGTTGAATACGTTAGTAATTACAGACTATAAACCCATACCTTTACCTTTTACCTTTACATTTACATATTTCCATTATGATTTATTTCCAAGTCAGCCATAGACAAAAAATGAAATAGACACAATTACATACAAAACTTGCATACGCAGAAAAGTAACGAATGCCAATTTAAAATAGATAGAGCTAGTCGGCTTGGACAGTGATATGGATTTCCACTACTGCTCATGAACAAGATCAAAAAATCCGAGTCTGCACTGTTTTCATAATTTATTTATATAACCAAGCATTATCTTATGGTAGATTGGATCGCGTGAAATATTGTTCTGATAATTACCGGGTAGCACTCGTCAAAAGAACTTGGTAGTATCTGAATTATAAAACGTCAGGCCGATAAACCATATTTAAACTAACATGTTTGTCACGTGACTGTCAAGTTAACGATAACCTACTATAGTTGCACAAATGTGCAGACAGCTGTGACAACTATTTCTAAGAGGAAATGAACGAATTATATCAGCTATACTCAGATGTTAAACTGGCACAATGTTGATACATATATAATGTGTAAATTAAATTGTTATGCTCGAATATACATTAACCGTTTTGACTAAAATATATATGTAATAAAATGGGTTATCAGCAAGCAGTTGTTATATCAAGATATGGAGTAGAGAATGTTTTCAAACAGTGTGACCAATTATATCAGCTGTTAATCAGCTGATTTACTTAAATAAATATATAAATACATAATGCGTGCATTTAAATGTTATTTTCGGGGACTTTAAATATACAGAAAACGCTAGTTTTGATTCACCTTAATTGCATCTAATTATTAAACTATATAATTGGAAGAAATCAAAGTGAAGACAGAAAAAGGACACTCAGAGTTATAGATATTGTACTGTTCAAACAGCATGGCTTTAACGAAGAAAAAATGAGTGTTAATGAAATATTACACGTGATATTTTATCACAAATGTACCTGTCGTTATGAGAGGCTAGCGGTGAAGAACCTCCATGGATTCATTATAAAAGGCCACGAGGTAAAGAAAAAAACAACGTTATTTTTTAAATTTTGTTATCGTGAAAAAGTATTATTTCATTTGCGAATATGACTTTGTTTCAAAGTAAGTGATTTATTGTTGAGCACTCCTTTTAAAATTCTGCAGTGATAGGCCAAAGCATGTTTACTTTTGAGATAAATTTCTTTCTTTGCATACATAATGTAGAGCTTTTCATTAATTATTGGAACTCGCTGGGGGTTCGTCGGAACACAGTATCGACACCTACGGTTCTCAATTGTAAATTTGAGCCAGGAGCAATGATTTTATTGGTTACCTATGATTACCAGTTCTATAACGGAATAAAATGATCCGGAGCTCCCTTAGTAATATTTTCTGCTACCTTGAATCCTTGTTTGTGTATTTGAAAATGCGGTAATTAGTTCCTGTTCATAATTCCGTCAGTAAGTTTGTATATTAACAGGAATACTGAAGTTGGCATCCAAGTAGTCTGAAGTTGGAAGTTAATTTGTCTGAAGTTGGCAGCATGGCAGTCTGACGTTAACCGCTAGCAGCAATAAGTTATCAATGGTTATTAGAAATAAGAGTACACTGCATTCACTTTCTAATGACACTTCAAACTTATATGAAATTGAATGAACCCCCATAAATTCATTTTGTACTTAAATATGCATGAAATGAAAAAATTCTATGGTAATGAAATGTTAAGTAAGCAGCCTAGCAGCCTAGCAGACTAGAAACCTAAAATAGCGACCGATATAACACAGTTAGAAATGCATTACGATAACTTTCTACGGAGACTACAAGCTAATCTGTTATAAAATAAACATAAACAATCAATCTTTATAAGTTCATGGACTGTGAAGTCAAAATCATGGCAGCCTAGCAGATCTTTCTAACATCCACTTGTTTATTATGCGGCGGGAATATGAAGTTACATGTAGCAGTCAAGCAGCCTGGCAGTTTTGAAGCCTAAAGTTAAACAAGGATAAAACACGGAAAAAGTCTGGTTTAAAAATCAATTTCTTAGGAGGCTTATATGACACGAAGTAGATAATTAACTTAATATATAGACTGTTGGCTTATGAAGATAGCAGCCTTTTACCCTTGTCTTTAATTAGCGACGGTTATACTAAATACGGACACCGCTTGAAAAGCATTATTATCACGCTTTTAGGACACTATAAACAGGCTTATCTTAAATGAGCGTTAAGTTAACGCGTAGAATATTGAATACGGAAAAAGTCTGAAATAAATTGGAATTGCAAAAATCATACTCGAATCATGGCTGTAGGAATGTGAAGTAAGCAGCCTAGTAGAAAGAAATTGCCGACTTGTCAACAAGAGTTGTTAGTGGCACTTCATTGTCATGATATGAATGTGATGCAAACAATAAGAGTTATTTGTCTCAAATTAGTGTCAAACAAACATTTGGAGTTGTTTATATTTCTTTCTATAAAACGTCCTTTAATTTTCTGAATGGCATGATCGAATATTTTGAGTGTAGGTCATAGAGTGAACACGAATTGTCAATGTTAAATAATATACACCGAACTCTACTTCGAGACAAATTAGACCATTTGAGCAAGTTGCGTCAAAGTTCTATAGTCGAATTCTGTGACTCCCGTGTTGCTTTGTAATAGTGTATTTTGTCGCATGTCATGATCTGTAGTTGCTCTTAATTAAATGTGTACTGGTTGTTTTACTTCATTATTTATTGTGAATATATCTGCATGTAGGTCGTAACGCTATTGTATGTCTCGTGTTGGTACAATGATATGTGTTAACATTTGTTAAAATGTTGTTTCTTCATCGATCTTTTTGTGTATAATAATAAAAATAAAACTGAGTAATAAAATAATTTAAAACATAATCATCTTGTTTTATTGAGCAAACTTTACGACAAACATTTGTTACGTACGTATCGTATGGTGTTGTAATAATTGCACGTCGTTACTTTCTAAATACTCGCATGGTATTCTGGAAAAGTCAAAGTCGCGATAACTCGAAGTTCGCTATAACTCGAAGTAAATCGTCGGTCCCTTGGGACTTCGAGTTATCGCAATTCGACTGTATTTAATTTTGCGTAAAAATCTGTTTTCTAGAGAGTCTCACGATATGGAAGAATAATGCATGAAAAAACTTTGACTGGATAATTTGTTTTGAATTGCCGGTTCAGTTGTATGTGCTTGACACATGACACATGGTATCAAGGATGTTTGGTTATACTAATTTTTAAAAGAGATTTAATTTAGTCTTTATTAACAAGTAAACAATACATGTATTAAATGCAAACTATTCGAAATTCGGACACAGCCGCTGACATTGTACGTTGGCACATACAAACAATGATGTAGGTTTCTGTAATATATTTGTTTAAAGTAGTTGCTACTGTTTTTGCAAAAATGTTATCATGTTGTTGCTGTAGTTGATTCTGTAAAACTTTGTTTTATACTGAGTAACTATTTGCTGCAAGTTTCTGCAATACCTTTGTTACAAAGTAGTTGCTGTTGTTTTCTACAATTACTTTTACTGTTGGTTTCTATTATATCTTTATTATAACGTAGTTGATGTTGGTTTCTGCAATGCCTTCGTTGTAAAGTATTTGCTGTTGGTTACTGAAATACCTTTGTTATAAGGTACTTACTGTTGGTTTCTGTAATAACTATATTATAATGTAGTTGATGTTTCTAGCCTGACCACATTTTAAGTCCGACTTAAAACGTAAGTTGAATGTAAGCAGCTAGCATGTACATTTTAGACAGTAAATGGAGTTATCTAAAAGGACTGGGCGCCATTATGTGCTTGGAATTACATTGTAGCGGGTAGCTCGAAAATAATTGTCGATCATAGAATAACGATCCTTAATTTATTAAATATTGTTTATCCAGACGAAGTAGCTCATAGCTCAACAATCACAAATCTGTTTGACAATTGTCGACCCGGATCGTAGATCACCACTCCTTAATATATGAAGAGTATTGATCCATTTGTAGATCGTAGCTCAACAATGTGAAACCTTTAAAATGGATAGTTGTCGAGCTTGGTCGAAGATAGAAGATTAGCATTATTTTACGCTTGCTACATGTAACTGTTTTGATCCAATTTATTGCTCGTAGCTCAACAAACTTATAATGTTTTTGGATCCGTCAACAATTAATACTGACTTAACCGGGACAAACCCACCGCCTCCATCCCCCCAAAAGATTATCGGATAACCCTGATAAACGTAATCATCACTCCATGAGTTGCGCTCAACCCGATGCTTTGCGGCTTGGACAGTAATATGCACATCAGTTAATGCCCATAAGCAGGCCCAATCAAACCGAGCCTACAATATTTTCATATTTGCCTTTTTTGTGGCATCCAAACATTCATTTTCATTTATTTTAATCGATATGTAGGTACATGACAGAAGAAATAAGTTTAGAGTGAACATTCTATGTCAATTTTAGTGACGACTTAAGTTATTCGGACACATCTTTTGTACTCCTGAAGACACTTTAAAGCGATAGCCGGAATCATTTTTTAGTAATCCGAAACTACCACACTTTCATTCTGTGTGTCCTCAACTTTCATGTTTTGAACTTTCATTTTTCTCACCTTTGCTGACGATTGGCCTACGTGTGTGTTTGACACGGACCGGTCTGTTCATTTCTCTATTTAGCCATCAGTTTGTCTAGACCTGTAATGTTTGCCGACAGAGCAGAAACCACGTGGACTTCTGTGTGGGTAATCATCAATCATAAAAATCAAGTGGAGTGTTTGTATGTCTTAACTTGCTCCGTTAAACGGGATATTGGCTGATATTCAGGTAGGAATCCACCACAAGCTTATATTTACACTTCAACTTCATTCTCTGCGATGAAGCCTTATTCACCTAAGGAATCATAATTTCTAATGGTAAACAGTGTGACGTAATAGTTTAAAAGGCGTGGCTCCAGAAGAACCGTTCACAGTTTATTGGACGTTGCACAATGTTTTGACCTGTGACGTCGCCGAGCATGCACGTTTTGCCACGAGTTGTTGCGAAAAAGCGTGCAGTCATTCACTTTGTCGTGAACATGGCTGTTCTAACAGCCATTAGAAAAAAGCCGTTATATTACGAATTCTTCTAATAATTTCTGTTTTTAAGAGAGTATAAATATGTGTAAATATAAGGATTGAATCGACATTTGAAGTTTTTCATTTGGGTATGAAAAACAGTTGGATTGTTTAAAGTATGCGTGAAACCCAACTGTTTTTCATACCCAAATGAAAAACATCAAATATCGATTCAATCCTTAAGCATAACATGATTTAGATATAGTTCCTGCCTTTCCATATAAGTCAATGCCGTAAAAAACTTTCCGACAAATTGTCATTATGTTTTTATTACAAACTTATAATATATTATATTAAGCTACCACGTATAACTCGTAATATGAACTAAGGCACTGCCTCTCTCGGAATCGACAACCAAAAACTAAAACTACAGTAAACAATGGCTGCTCATTAACATTCTGTTGGTATCTTCTTAACATTTTTAATGTCAGCATTTTAGCAAATGAATATTAATAAAAACTAACTTCATTCTGTTGTAATGTTTTATTTTATATTACAGTTTATGGATATGGTGAACATAATAGATACTTTAGAAGCATTTGATATAAAATTCTGTACTCATATACTATTATGTTTACTGGCTGCAAATAAAAAGTTACCACTTTTACCATTTGCATTGATGTATTGAATTCAGTATCGCGAAATAGCACTAGTACATTCTTGCTATTTTGGGTAACTCACTGTCATCAGGGTTTTTTTCTGCTGAATTTACTTAATAATTGAAAGTTTCCAATGTTTTCTTTTAAGACAAACTCTGGCGTTCATTTTCTCAACCTTTAAACATGTTAAAAAAAATGAAAAAAAAGTCAACAAAATGGAAACCAGGTAACTTGAAATTAATCCTATGCTATTCATTAGTAAATATATCTTTGTAAAATCAAATAAACCATGTTTGAATTAACCCTTTCCTCTATATAATTACATGCAAAATTTTATTGCAGATCCTGGTCAGGCAGAACACACATGCCATTTAATCAGGATCTACACTGTTTGCTTTCTGGTCAGAAATAACCTAATAAATCATTAAACGAACAGTTTGTTATCTTTTTAGTTCAAATCTAATTAAAGCTATACTGGTATTAACCCTTTACTTGATAGATCTATACACCTTTATTGAAAATTAAACAGTGTGTTATTTGATCAGCGGGCACAGTTGTCCCATCTGATCATGATCTACACTGTTCGCATTCTTATATATATATTATTTCTAACCAAAATGAAAACAGTGAAGGTCCTAAGGACGGTCAGACATTAAAAATGTGTGAAATAATTGAGATCTACACTAGTCACACATGCAATAAAATACATACATATTGAAGTCAAGAGTTATGATAGTGATTCATATTGTACTGCATCCAAGGCCTTAGAGGCATAATTTTGTTAACAATGCTGAGACATAACTACAAAAAATGTGTCTAATGCAATGATCAAAAACATAATCCATCTACTGAAAGCCAAAAGCGGTCATCAGCCTTTTTTCTTTTGCCGATGACCCATTCTGACTTTTAATAGATGGTATGTAAATATAACCATTAGTAAAAATATGGAAAATAAAATGTTTCTAAACAGAACTACGTTCATCTTAAACAAATAATGTGTCCTAGGTATGCAATGCTCAAGAACATACATGTATGCGAAAATAACAATTTTGTCAACACTACTGAAACACAACTCATACAAAAAATGTGTACTAGGGATGCAATACTCAAGAGCATAAGTAAAAATAACAATTATGTCTTCATAAATCTCACATACATGTAACTCAAACAAAAAAACATCATATGGATGTAATGGTCAAGAACATATGTAAAAGTAACAATTTTGTCTACATTACTCATAGCAAAAATGCATCCTATAGATGCAACGCTGTCTGATCAGGATCTAAACTGTTCGCTTTTTTATTCATTAGGTTATTTTTGATCAAATTGCGACCAGTGCAGATCCTGATCAGATGACACTGATGTGCCAACTGATCTGGATCTACACTGGTCTCACATGTGTATTTATGGAGGAAAGGGTTAAAAACAGAAAAATACCATTTTGTTTGTATATTTTCACAAATTTGTTTTCTATCTGTTAAGAAGCATTTAACTAAGATACCCCTCTTTCTGTACCAATCAGATGGTTCATAGTGAGCCTGTGATTTTTTGTAGTATTTCGAATTGTCATTTTATTCTACTCTTTCACACACACACATTCTTGGAGACTGAATTCTTCATTTAATATCTTTCAGAGCATTACAAGTTTTCCAATTAAACTTAAATAAAGCGTTATGTTGGCATGTTGCAAAGTAAGTTTTTAAATATTATGTGTAGACAGTCTGTGGTTCAATCTGCCAGTCTGTGGTGCTATGTTGTCCAACAACTGCAGTGGAAGATCTGGTCACATAAAAAACAGAAAAATAATGAGAATCCTGGGCTAGAAGTCAAATTCTTCAAAGAAGACCTTGGATGTTCATCACCAACTTATTGTTTTCACACAACATCACCCATAAAAGTTGCTGCTGAGTAGTTGTTTGGCTCTTTCCAACCACTTGTGAGAATTAATGATACATTTCCCATTAGTTCATTTATTTAGTTTTGCAGATTTTCCATGTTGACAGAGAATACTATCAAAATTTAAATGCTTTGTATGTTCCAACTTGTGATGAAGAATTCAAATACAGTGGAGGAAAAATTGTCAAATCATGCCGCAGACAGCTGAAGTTGCAGACTGGCTGAAAAAGTAAAATATTAATATTAATGATGAACCACATTTATGTAAGTTTTAACACTGAATAACCTTCACCTGTATTGCACATATAGAAATACAAATACTGGTACAACTTTTAAAATAAAAGATCTCTCATTGAAAAATTATTCAGATACAATGGTATTTAGAATGGTGAAAGATTTGAGATGTGTTAAGGAAATTTATGAGCTACAATACTATGTTTATTATTAATAAAAGAATTTAATAAAAATAAACCCATAAACCTACAAGAGTACTTTTGTTTGCATGGTGCCAGTCTTTGAATCAGACACTTCATTGTGATACTACTGTCAAAGCAGCACTAACCCATGATTGACTGTGTCATCTTTCTAGCATCACCTGGACCTGAAATATGACAGGAAGAGTTGAGAAATTATTCATCTTGTAAACATTATATTTTACATTTTACTCCAGATAATATGCCTTTTATCACATGGGCTACCAGTATAGATTCAGATCTTCTACCACATCTATGTGGCAAATTTAAAATTCATGCACGGCATATCTATGTCAACCGGCTCATCTGTGCTGTCTGATCAGGATCTGCACAGGTTGCATAATGGTCAGAAATTACCTAATGAATAAAAAAGCGACCAGGTAAGATCTTGATCAGACGGCACGAATGTTCCGGCTGATGTGGATGTAAACTGTTCGCACACGTAATAATGGTGTATCTATGGAGAATGGGTTAAAACACGGCTAAACAATTTTTTTTTCTTGTAACTAGTCCAGAACTAGCTGTGTAAACATTTTAGCTAGTCCCACTTTTGCGCAAATAAGCGAATTCTGATTGGTCAGTATTAAAAGTAAAAGAGAGAAACAGGAAATTCAAAAGGAAGCGTAACATTGGGGCTTCAAGCCGCTTGATAATATTATTTTGTAATAAACTTATTGCTGTTGTAATATGATACGAATATGGTGCTAAAAGAGAATGGCCCATATCAAATTAATGTTTAAACTAGTCTACACTTAAAAATTGAACTAGCCCACAGACAAGCAATCAGATATTTGGAGATTGTCTGATACAATTTTCAGCTTGTCCGAGGCTGGCGTCCGGCTAGTGGGTTTGTCCAGCCCTGCAATAGTCGTGTAAAGGAAGGGCAAATTCTGTGCTGCTTGAGTGTTTGTACTGTTTATTAAGGGTAAATAAAAAAAATTACCTCTCCAGTAGTCTTATTTTTCTCATATTCCAGTTTCATGCTCTTTGAAACCAGATTTGTCATGCATTTTTCATATGTATACTTCAAACTGAAATAAAAATTACAAAAACAAATTTTTAATTTATAAACTATATTATTTGCCCAATGATAAGTGGTAAACACGGCTTCGCCGTGCTTCCTATTTAAATCATTCTACACTATGTCTCATTTTTTTTTATGAAATGTAGATTTAGCTCTAAAAAATTATTTGTTGGTAAATGAAGCATTATTAAGATATCATTTGGTAAACACAGCTTTACCATGCCTCAAATTTCAACTAGCTTTAGAGTAGCTTTATGCTACATCTGTGAACCTTGGGTTCGAGTCTCGATCATGAATACACGTCTTCAATGCCATTTGCTGTTCAGATTTATTTGACCAGTTCTGACCAGTCTACAATATCCAGAGTTAATTCAATGCCTAAGCGCTTTCCCACACCAAATAACGAAAACAAGCGATATTACTGTCTAATCTGCAATGTTAAACTTACTGTTCGTCTGAATGATTGTAGTAAAAAATAAATAAAAACTTCGTAAATTTCCATTGTTTAGAATGTTGGGGAAACCGGTGTAATTGTCACTTTGCCACTCTGTATTTTAATTAATTACCAAAAAGTCGAACAACTATCCCGGCACAACCCGTATACGACAGCTTCCTATTTTCGACCGGCCCTGGAAAATAAGTAAAACGTGGATACTATCGCGTAATTTCCGGTGACGTCATGCGTTGTTTGTTTACATAAGCGGTATAAATGCCATTCAACATGAATTGAAGAAAAATGGAGATTCGAAAGGTAAAAATTTGAACCTTTTGTCGGAAACAATGCAATTTAGTCCATTTTAATTAGCCCCAAAAGTTCCCATGGAAATAGATCAAATTCACGCGAAAAACACCTGTCAAAATTGTTGTTGTTGTCGTCTGTCAGATTTTAGATATTTACCAGGGCCTTAAACTCATGACCTTATTTGGTAAAGTATACTGCACTACGAAAGTAGCGCATTCAATATTGGTCATAGTCCTTACAGAATTTTTTCTAAGCCAACCTTTTGCTTTTAAGATTCAAATAGGTCTTGTGATTTAAAACATCCATTTGATCTAATTACAGGCCAGAGTGACCACCAGAAGGTCATATAGAGCCTATGATAGTGACAGCCTGACAGAAGCATATTTATCTGTTAAGGAAAAAAGACTCTCTATAAGGAAAGCAGCCTTAATATATGGTATTCCCAAGACAACCCTGATAGATAGACTCAGTGGCAGAGTGAATAATGATGTTGTTAAATCTGGTACTGCCCCGTTGTTCTCTCTGGTTCTTGAGACACTTCTTGCCAGACATTTAGAAACCATGGCTGAAATTGGTTATGGGTACAGTAGGCAAGAGACTATCAATCTTGCATCTGACTATGCTTTTAGACTGGGTCTTCCGTGGAGATGAAAAGGCCTAGGATAGTTATGGTCAGAGAAGATGATTTTGACAGCTCTGATGGGGAGGTCATTGCTAAGTCTGAGAAGTGTGTGGTGTGCAAACATTTCAGTCCAGATATGAGCAAGAGGCCTTACATAGTTATTGTTTCTTGGGGTCAGTGTGACAAGTGCTCAGGTTGGGTTCATTTGTCTTTATGTACCCCAGTGAAGGTCATAAGGTGAGGTGATTTATTTTGTGTCCCTCTTGCAGTGCACAGTAACTGAATCACAAGAGTCTGCAAACTTGTTAATATGTTTTATCAGTTAAAAAATGTTTTTAACAGTTTTTCAAGTTGTAATGGTTGACAATCTGACATAATATTTGTGTTGCCGAACTTTTGTTGGGAACTATACTTGTGTGACGTAGGTGGTCGAATAGAGGTTAAGAAAGTCGGAGAGCGCATGTGCGACACCCGCCATTTTGGAGGCAAAATGTAAACAACTGATACAAGGGATGACATTTATTTCATTGTTATTGCACAATTATATGATTGTTATAAAAGTTGCAACATGTTATATAAAGACTGATTGTCCATGCATAAATTGCGTACGAAAATAATCCTAATGCGGTCGAATACGGGTTGCTCCGGGATACCGTACTGCGCATAGCTACGATGGAGTCTACTGTTAGACTCTAACTCTGTGACAATATTAGGTTTTACTCAATTTGGAAACTAATTTACCTTAATTTTTTTGGCGAGTTTAAGCTTAATTGTTATCTATCATATGGAAGAAGAACTTCTGAAAATGTGAATCGAGAAACAAAATGGCGGCTTTTCAGTTTTTAATTCCGGAAGTCAGCACAAAAGAACGTTGCTATGATACTTCCAATATGGCTGCACCCATGAAAGTCGATTGTCCAATCAGAAGCCTTATTTTGCGACATGATTTCAAATTGGGATGGTATTTCTTTTTCTTCATGCGCAATACCGTAATCGGAATCATAGGGTCGATTCCGTATAACTGTCATGTGTTTCTTTGCCATCCTGTTGCAACACATACGCTTTTTCGACTATGTTCCCTCGTTTTTTTCTTCAATTAAGGAGCGAATCGATATTCGATGATCTCCATTTGGGTATGGAAAACAGTTGGGTTGTTTAAAGTGTGTGAAGCCCGATAACTTTAAACAATCCAACTGTTTTTCATACCCAAATGGAAATCATCGAATATCGATTCAGTCCTTATATTTACACTCATAAAAAATCTCATTAATACAGAAATAACTTGAAGAATTTGTGATATAACGGCTTTTTCGAATGGCTGTTGGAACAGCTAGGTTGACAACAAAGTGAATGACGGCACGCTTTTTTCGCAGCAACTCGTGGCAAAACGTGCGTGCACGGCGATGTCACACGTCAAAACATCGTGCAACGTCCAATAAATTGTGAACGGTTCTACTATAGTCACGCCTTTTAAATTATTAGGTCACACTGTTTACCATTGGAAATTATGATTCCTTAAATGAATAAGACTTCATCGTAGAGGATGAAGTTGAAGTGTAAATATCAGTGTACATAACTTTCTGCCGTTCCTAAGGTTTTCGTTCGCACAATCTCGAAAGTGTAAATTATTATAACTGCTGATAATACTGAACCTGCTATTTACAAATATTTCACCTTAATATTTATGAAAACGTTTTTATAATTCTAAACAAGGATCGACATCATTAGAATAAGCTAAAACTGTGTCTCAGTTTAGGTCATGCTACCATTTCCGTTATGTTTTCAAAATATTACAAGGTCAGTTTAAGCCTGCATGCTATCTTCAAACGGGAAGCTGAATACTTCAATAGAAAACACTTAGATGGGGAGAACGGTGTGTCTCTTCCCCACCGCATCTGCCAAGTCAAAATCTAGCAAATTCACGAAACAGACCAGTTACATTTCGGTTTGCATGTATTTCATTTACTCCTCCAGAAATCAGTTCATTTCATTTTTTGGCGTATAAATATCTCGGGATTTGATTTTCTGGCGATTAAAAACGCTCACTAAAAGTTATAAGTCATAAGTATCGTTATTTTTTAAGATTTCTTACGATAAAAAAGACTTTTCATGACGTTATCGTCACGAAAATGAATGAAATAAATCTTAGGCATTGATGTTTATCATGGCCGACATTCAGCATTTCAATTTAGCATTCCTGGAAAGAAGAAAATTTATAAAATGTATATTTGAATGATATGATTGTTTAAACTATGTTATAAAATCCCATTCATTTAGCCCTAAACTTCACGCTTCCAACTATATGCTGCTATGCTGTTTGGTGACAACTTTACATTCCAACACACTAGTGACTTAAAGAATTTTAAGTTAATGTATACATACTTATACTCTTGTTGTGTTCTTAAAAGTGATTATAATGCATTTCAGATCGTTTCCGTATTTATTATATTCGTCACTGTTTTTGTGCTTCCAGGCTGCTAGGCTGCCCGACTTCTAAGCTGCAAAACCACATTTCAGAAGCCTAGAAATTAAGGTTATATTCAATGTTCATTTTATATTACATAAGCTTGTGGTGTTCTAAGAACGTAATTATAATTTGAGACCGTCTACTAATTTATATTATCCGTCACTAACAGGCTACTTGTCTGTCAGACTACCAAAGTCAGTCTGCCAACTTCTCGAACATCATCTAAGTACATTTTCTATGATATAAATGTTAAAGATATTGTTATATATGAAATATATTATTTCAGGATGTTTCGCACCCCTAGTCACTGGCACAATGTGTCACTACAGCTGGCAAGTGTGCTTGAGGATATTGGTATCAATGAGAGGATAGTGCTGAAGAGAAGAGAGCATTGTCTGCTGGGGGAGACGCTGATGACAATCACGCACAGATTGAAGGGCAGAAACATCTCTGTGTTTAACTTCGGTAGTCAGTCAGAAGGTACTACTACTCTAGGACTCAACTCTGACGTCGATTTTCTTGGCTGCATGAACATTGTAAATGTGCTACAGGACTGGAGCGACTGGACACCTGGTTTAGGGAACATGTTGATGCTCCAGGAAGAGAACACGCCCCCAGGCTATTGTATGCTACAGCTGCTGTGCGTGGACGAACCTTTCCCTGTCACGGTGGTACCCGATGCCACATATGCTTTATACAGGGGAGACAAGGTAATTACGAATAATAGTTATATCAATAGATTGCTGATGGAAGGAATAATAAGAGATGGGCCGTCATTGTCGACATTACAACAGGAAGGATATAGGGCAGGAGATATTGTTTCTGCATATCCATGTAAGTCAATGCCGTTAGCAGTTCAACAATGGTTGAATGAACACACCGAGTCCAATCGTTCAGTATAGGTCCCAGGAGGAGAACGCATGGATAGACCGCTTTTTCAGGAGGGAATTGGGTACTGTGGTCAGTAAATCGTCTCGCATTTCTTTGAAAATTGATATTTCAGATAAAAATATGGCCTATGCTGATCTCCTATATTTACTCTAAACAATGGTCATCTCACATTCGCCAAACTTTCGGTATCTTCTGAGAACATTCTCCACAACTGCACTAGAAAAATCGCAAAAATGGCAAAATCACTCTTTAAAAGCCAATAATTTGATAATTAAGCAAAGTTCTGAGCACTTATTTCGTTCTAAAGATTCGATTAACACTTGTCTTCATGTGTCATAAGCCTCCACTATTTTAAAATCGTTTTAGGAGGACTTAGACCACAAGTTAGAAAATTTTCAAAATGAACGCATGGGTAGACGTTTTCATCAATTTTCCAAATGAACGCATGGACAGGAGGCATTTTAGAAATCCACGTTTTTTTCGTGAATAACCCATATTAAATCGACTTTTTGACTGTTATATTTCACAATACTTTATTCTGAATTGCTAAAATATCATTAATTAAGATCGGTCTCTAGTTTCGTATCGGTACCATAGGCCATAGGGCCTATATAGTTTTTGAGATTAACTTGGAATTATTCATCATGCACACGAAACTTCTGACATCTCATTATAACTGATATGCTTACCACGATGATAAATTATTCTCTGCTTAAGATGTAAACTTTCATTATTATTTATAGTGACACAAAAAACAATAAACACTAATGTTACAGTATTAACTTCATGAATAACTCCCCTTTTTCTAACCTCCGCCATTTGTAATATTTAGGAAGAATTAAAAAAATATTATAGTTGCTTTGATCAATTTTCAATAAATATAAGCGACATATTTTTACAGTTTTACAGTTCACTTTTATTACACTATCTCTAGTTGTACGTAAATTAGAAAATGACTTGCATTTAATCAAATGCAGACGATAATCTTGTGCCTGACATTCGAGCCTGAGTGATATTTGACCCGGCATATTTGAAATGTATACATTGATCATTGATCTCAAATCTATCACTTAAACTGAAAAACTTGTATTAATATTAATGGATGACGAAGTGTCAAGAGCAGTGCCTTCGGGCTTCACACACTTTAAACAACCCAACTGTTTTCCATACCCAAATGGAAACCATCAACTATCGATTCAATCCTTATATTTACACTAATAAATTATTTCATTAATACAGAAACAACCCAACTGTTTTCCATACCCAAATTTAAACCATCAACTATCGATTCAATCATTAATTATGATAACATTTGCATTATGACCTTAAATAATGAGTATATTCAACAGTATAATCAATTACATAAAAGATATATTACTTGGTTTTACTTGGCACCTACCCTAGTGTGAAATTTAAACCGGCGCGAAATATATTTATGCAACACTAGAGGTCATTTTTCTGATGTTTATTCTAAATGGGGAAATTATAAATACTAGAAGACATTTCCAAATACAGCTTTCGATGGGTTTCAGGTTTGGAAAGAGGATTTTTCAGTTCAATCCTGAACTTAGAAATCAATCTCTCTTATAAAAATTCAAATGAAAGAAGTAAAAATCGTACATTTTTAAGACAGTTATCTCGTTTCTAGTTACAGTGTAAGAAGTTTCGTGTGCATGATGAATAATTCCAAGTTAATCTCAAAAACTATATAGGCCCTATGGCCTATGGTATCGATTATTACCGATACGAAACTAGAGACCGATCTTAATTAATGATATTTTAGCATTTCAGAATGAAGAATTGTGAAATATAACAGTCAAAAAGTCGATTTAATATGGGTTATTCACGAAAAAAACATGTATTTCTAAAATGCCTCCTGCCCTTGCGTTCATTTGGGAAATTGATGAAAACTTCTACCCATGCGTTCATTTTGAAAATTTTCTAACTTGTTGTCTAAGTCCTCCTAAAACGATTTTAAAATAGTGGAGGCTTATGAAACATGAAGACAGGTGTTAAAAGAATCTTTAGAACGAAACAAATGCTCAGAACTTTGCTTAATTATCAAATTATTGGCTTTTAAAGAGTGATTTTGCCATTTTTTGCGTTTTTTCTAGTGCAGTTGTGGAGAATGTTCTCAGAAGATACCGAAAGTTTGGCGAATGTGAGATGACCATTGTTTAGAGTAAATATAGGAGATCAGCATAGGCCATATTTTTATCTGAAATATGCATTTTTAAAGAAATGCGAGACGATTTACTGACCACAGTACCCAATTCCCTCCTGAAAAAGCGGTCTATCCATGCGTTCTCCTCCTGGGACCTATACTGAACGATTGGACTCGGTGGATATGCGTACTAACTTATAACGTTACATACCGAAATCGGCTTGAAAACTTATATTTTTGTCATAAATATAGCTCCCATCTCGAATAAATTGATACAGATAAAATGTGTTTATACTGACTCCTTAATAGGTTTATGTTCATTAAATTTTAGTAAAACTTGCTAAAAAATAATAGCGAAAGCGTTCTCATCGAGTGTATTTTTACTAGCGCAAATAAAACTCTTTGTGTTTTTTTTTTTGTATAATGAGGGAGCTTAATTGCAAATACTGATTTCATAATTTTATTTAACAAAATCACCTCTGTATGATATCTAATTGTTCTAAGAGAAAAACAATATTGACATGGGGAAGGTTAATAGACGACATAGAAAGTTGAAAGTGATTTAGAAAACCAAGTCAGGCATTCTACCGCGCAAAGAGTGCAGTTTTACCTGCAAATCTGATTGGTCGATGAGACTCCGGCGTCCAATCTTACGCTTCTTTACAATTGATTACAAGAAACAAAAGTGAAAACAATGCGCAAGTCAACTGACAGAAAAATGTTATGTTCTCTCCATATCCATTGCAATAATGTTTCTCACGCGTGGAAAGATACAAGCATGCACACGTCGGGTAAACTGAAACCCAAATCACAAAAACTAAACGCGAATATTCAATAGGCAATTCATTTACACACAATTTTCGCAAAGTGCGTGCACGTTTTTGATTTTTTAGCTCACCTGTCACGAAGTGACAAGGTGAGCTTTTGTGACCGCCTGATGTCCGTCGTCCGTCGTGCGTCGTCAACAATTGCTTCAATAGACTTCTTCTCTGAAACGGCTTGGCCAATTTTGATGAAACTTGCCACGGATGTTCCTTGCATGAAGCTCTTCCAAAGTTGTTCAAAGAAATCAATTCCATGCAGAACTCTGGCTGCCATGGCAACCGAAATGAAAAACTTTAAAAATATTCTTGTCTGAAACCACAAGGCCTAGAGCTTAGATATTTGAAATTTAGCATCCTCTAGTGGAGCTCTACAAAGATTGTTCAAATTATTTCCCTGGGGTCAAAATTGGCCCCGCCCCAGGGGTCACTTCATTTTACATAGACTTATATAGGAAAAACTTTAAAAATCTTCTTGTCTGAAACCACAAGGCCTAGAGCTAAGATATTTGGCATTTAGCATCCTCTAGTGGAACTCTACTAAGATTGTTCAAAGTATTTCCCTGGGGTCAAAATTGGCCCCGCCCCAGGGGTCACTTCATTTTACATAGACTTATATAGGAAAAACTTAAAAAATCTTCTTGTCTGAAACCACAAGGCCTAGAGCTTAGATATTTGGCATTTAGCACCCTCTAGTGGTACTCTACAAAGATTGTTCAAATTATTTCCCTGGGGTCAAAATTGGCCCGACCCCAGGGGTCACTTCATTTTATAAAGACTTGTATAGGAAAAACTTTAAAAAAATCTTCTTGTCTGAAAACACTTGTAGGCCTAGAGCTTAGATATTTGGCATTTAGCATCTTCTAGTGGAACTCTACAAAGATTGTTCAAATTATTTCCCTAGGGTCAAAATTGGCCCCGCCCCAGGGGTCACTTCATTTTAAATAGACTTATATAGGAAAAACTTTAAAAATCTTCTTGTCTGAAACCACAAGGCCTAGAGCTTAGATATTTGGCATTTAGCACCCTCTAATGGAACTCTACAAAGATTGTTCAAATTATTTTCCTGGGGTCAAAATTGGCCCCGCCCCAGGGGTCACTTCATTTTATAAAGACTTGTATAGGAAAAACTTTAAAAAAATCTTCTTGTCTGAAAACACTTGTAGGCCTAGAGCTTAGATATTTGGCATTTAGCATCCTCTAGTGGAACTCTACAAAGATTGTTCAAATTATTTCCCTAGGGTCAAAATTGGCCCCGCCCCAGGGGTCACTTCATTTTAAATAGACTTATATAGGAAAAACTTTAAAAATCTTCTTGTCTGAAACCACAAGGCCTAGAGCTTAGATATTTGGCATTTAGCACCCTCTAATGGAACTCTACAAAGATTGTTCAAATTATTTTCCTGGGGTCAAAATTGGCCCCGCCCCAGGGGTCACTTCATTTTATATTGACTGATATAGAAAAAACTTTAAAAATCTTCTTGTCTGAAACCACAAGGCCTAGAGCTTAGATATTTGGCATTTAGCATCCTCTAGTGGAACTCTACAAAGATTGTTCAAATTATTTCCCAGGGGTCTAAATTGGCCCCGCCCCAGGGGTCACTTCATTTTATAAAGACTTGTATAGGAAAAACTTTAAAAATCTTCTTGTCTGAAACCACAAGGCCTAGAGCTTAGATATTTGGCATTTAGCACGCTCTAGTGGAACTCTTCAAAGATTGTTCAAATTATTTCCCTGGGATCAAAATTGGCCCCGCCCCAGTGGTCACTTCATTTTATATAGACTGATATAGGAAAAACTTTAAAAATCTTCTTGTCTGAAACCACAAGCTGAGAGTACTTTTGTACCCAGGTGAGCGATATAAGGGCCATCATGGCCCTCTTGTTTATAATTCAAAGATTTGTTTGCATTAACTAGTTTTACAGTTTCTAAACGCGATATTTATGAGATCTAGATGAAAGAAAAAAATACGAACAACGCAACATCATTTTATTCCTTGCGTCGGGGATTTAGAAATGAAAACAAAATAATAACTAAAGTTGCAATGGCTTATTTTACTCTGGTGGGCAACAACATCAACTGCCCTTTTAAAAATAAATGTTTTGATGAATTTGGCATAGTTACGTCATAAAATATTACCTACAATTAAACGCAGGCAGTGTCAGGTCTGTATATTTTGGCGGTAAAAACACGATGTTTGTCCACCGCACTCATCATAAACATATGACGTAAAAAACGTTTGACGTACAATGAGATTAGATGTTAACAATACGTCATACGTGTGCAACATAAAGGCCAGATTTGCACGAAATGCACGCTTCTTGCGCACAGTTTGTGGAAAGATGCGCATGAATGGCACGCTGCTCGCAAGCAGAATTTTCCATTTCTCGGTCACAGATCGAAAGTGTAGCTATCAACATTCAAGTATTTAACAAATATCACAACAAATGCTCATTCTGTTTTGAAAATGAACATTTCAATTTTAAACTTCTTCGCATCCTTATTGCTTTTAAAAGGCTTTCAATTATCAATAATTAAAATTAAATTACGATTTTTACATCATATTTCACTGGCGGTAATCTTTGACGAGTAGAGTTTTTACCCCTACTATTGTTTATTTTGAGTTTCTAAGTTGGTGTAATGCACATGTGAAAAATACAGAATTTCATAGGATGTCTGGTCGAATATTTATTACAGCTGCGTTTCGTCCTAATATAATTATTCAACAGAAGCAAGTTTGGCAAAAGTGATCTCCCTTTGAATTGTCGACAGTAGACACTTTCTCGTTAGTCAAGAACAGGTTACCTCCCTTTGGCATTGTATGCTTCTTTTATTCTGTTTATACTGAACAAATATCAAATGGAACTCTTGAAAGTTTATAACTTTGTAGTATAAAAGCACTGAATTTACATGAGCGAAAATATAGAAAATAGTTGTTTCAAAACGTTCAATTCTAAACAAACTACTTACCGAATACCCACGGATACTTAAAAAACAAAACAAAATATATCATTAGCTCATCGCACCTGCATCTTACTCAGATATTTAAATTAATATGAAGTGAATTGTAATTAATGTTTATTAAATAGCGAAAGATAGCTTTCGGTCGCATTGGTACGCACACGGAGATACATCACCGGATTTAAGCGCCTAAATGTTTAAGGTGTTCTGCGGGATTTTTTTAATAAAGAAAAAAAACTTCATTACGGAATAAATTTTACGATGTTGTTGAAAATACAATGTAAAACACACTGTAACGCATGCTTTTCGTGCAGACCATGTACTTTAAGCATTTTAAACCCTAAATGCTAAAGTCAGCTCCGGTCACGTATACGAACCTGCGTCCCGCGCTGAGTATTTGCGGGAACTTATTAATCTCTAACTATAGCGTTCGTAATAGTGACTCACATAATTATGATGTCATATGTTTAAAACTACCTTATATTACCAATGCATTTGGCGAGTTTTCGTAAAAATTGACCGAAAGTATTAATTGGAAATACATATTGTTTTTGTTTTTTTTTCATCTAAAAAAATGTCCGCGGCGGCAACGTGGATTCTGTTGAATCTGCGCTGCTTGTACTTATTTCACACCACTTGTAAAGTAGCTGCTAGTTGCCAGGAGAGGTCATTTCTACACAAAATTTTGCTTATATTGCAGGAGCTCCCGGGGGCCTCCGGCCCCCTGGACCCCTGGCCAGGGCGTTGCCCTGGACCCACCGGCTATAGGTTTCAGTATTTTCAGTTTTACCAACTTTCACCCATGTGTCTGAAACCACAAGCTGAGAGTACTTTTGTACTGAGCGATATAAGGGCCATGATGGCCCTCTTGTTTAAAACATACCTCTAATGATGATTTTAGAAGTACCACAATCTAATTTTAACATGTGACTTATTGTGTTTGTAAATCCATTGTACACTCAATGAAAATATGTCTGTATTTATCTTACAATATAATAGATTGTACTGCGCTTTGCTTTGTTTTAAATCAAAATATCACCTATCAGTTTAGATTAATATTAACAAATTAGGCATTTTGCCTTGTTCTTTAGTCGATATCACATTTTGACAGTCAAATAAAAGTTTGAGAACTTCCCTGCTCTTTTTCAATTGCGATGACGTCACGCATTGACTCACAAAAGGGAGATCAATACAGTAACTGTAAACTGTAAACTGGCAGCATGCAAAAGGAAATTTAAAATTTGCGATTGTAAGCAGCAAACTGGATATCAGTTTGATAGAAAAATCCAGGAATTTGCAGCACAGGACTTTTTTGTATTTTTGCACAACAGGTATTATTTTTAAGACTTGTTTCTTTTAGGTTGTCACACATGAGCTGGGTCAAACCACAGGTGCTTGGAAGACGGACCCCGTATCTCCAAACAGGCCGCCCCCCCCCCTCCCCCCAACAAAAAAGAAAAAGGTCTACACGGGGTCTATACTACATAAACTCATCTTTTTTGTTTTGTTATGATAGATCGGGATCGATATCAGTCTATCAACACCAAATTAAGTATCAAATACCAAGTTCTCTGAAAATTCGTGTTCCGACTATATAAGCCAGTAAAGGTTATTAACAAAACCTCGATTCCGCCATTGACGTCAAGCCCAAATGTAAACAAAATTTTAAAAATCGGCACATCTCAACAAATATTGCACTAACCTTAACAAATATGGTATCCTTGGAAAACTTATCTATTCCTCTGTTGAATTCCGTCGAGCATCGGCTAGGAAATCAGAACATAACATCCATTTTTTCATTTTTCCGATGCACCTGTGAAAATTATCGACTCTGGACAGAGTTTGGTTACAATGAAGATATAGTGAGTGAATTTTGATTGGACGAGCGATAATTCAAGGAGCTATTTTTAGCCGCGGAGTCTATCGCGTAACATATTCTTGCGCCGGCTCTCAGTCAGTTCCCGCACTTCTGTTGAAAGGTGGCAAAACTTTTGGTCTTCAAGTTCTACAAACTGTAAGTAATGTTGAGCAGTCAGCAGTCTCAGTTTTATTGTATGTGTTTGTCCGGGCATAATGTGTTACTTACTGGTCAAGGTGGGACAGGGAAAACATACGTTGTTAAAGAGGTTATTCAGAGTCTTCGTCGGACCAAAAAAAATGTCGCAATAACATGTACAACTGGAATAGCTGCTACTCTATATGCAGAATTTGGAGGTGAAACACTTCATAGGTTCTGCGGTATAGGGGATACACGCTTGAACAAAAAAGAGTTGCTTGCTATAATTAAAACAGACGAACGGTATGCCGCGCAAGTTAACAAAATTCGTAGTGTAGATTGTTTAATAATTGACGAATGTTCCATGATGAGCAAACGATTATTTGAGTATGTTGAATTTATTTGTCGAGGTGTTCGTGGGAATGATAGATATTTTGGTGGAATGCAGGTGATATTGTCTGGGGATTTTTTCCAACTGCCTCCAGTGAAAAACGAGTTATGTGGTGAAACAGGTCACCATTGCTTTACTTCTGCATTTTTTAAAGATGCAATCCCACATCATGTGCAGTTGGAAAAGGTTCATAGACAATCAGACAGCCATTTAATTGAGGCAGTAAATGACTTGGAGAAGGGTGATATATCAGATCAAACTGACAATTTTCTTAATTCGTTAAACCAAACTGCAAAGTTTGACAGATCCCCTATCCACCTTTTTGCAAGAAATATTAAGAAGGATTTGTTTAATTATGATAAATCAGCTATTTCCTAAAAGACTGCAGACATGGTTAGACCATGTGACAACATTGTTCCAGTTATAGCATAATGTAAAACATCTCGGGCACTTAGTCTTTATGTGATATTTTAATTGTTCTTTTTCATTAATGATGATTATTATGTACTCTTATAGTTGTTTTTTATTAGGCCTTTATCACTGGGTAAACAGTGTAGATCCAGTTAAGCTGGCACATCTGAGATCGAGGTTATAAAACTGAGCATAGAAACCAGTCTCAAATCTCAAACATCTGATTGGCTTAAATGGCATCGAAAACAAAGCTCTTTCACAGTTTCACTAGTTTTCCCAGATACCGAAAGGAATGTGACAAAACAATGATACCCTTAAGATGTTTGTTTTTTGGGAATTGACGAAAACGTTCAAGTTTATTGAAAAATTATCTCTTATTGACAAAATTATTTTCATAAATCAATATATATGGAGTGTGTGGCAAATCGCTGCGTTCCTAGTCTACCAGTGTGTTAAATTTTTACATTTTAAAAAGTTCTCGCACCTAATAACGTAAAATAAAGCGTTTCAACGGTTTACATGGTGGAAAATAGCACGAAAAGTGTTTCATGTCGTTTCGTGTGTTCATTTCCTTGTGTTTGTCAGATTGTTACCGATATCAGAGAAAACTGGGGACATGTGAAAACCATTAGTATATTATGTGCTGAAAAATCTGCAGAAATAATAATGTCTAGAGCAATATAATGTCGAACTTGCGACACGAAAGCATGCACGTGTGTGCCTTTCCACAAGATGCGAGTAACGTATTTTCGTCAGCCCAGGGTCGAAAGTAAGATTTCCAGAAATGAGTCTATAGAACTTGAATGATAATTTCCCACTTCATATTCTATTAAATCGACATTAAAATTTAACAGGGTAAATCTAGTTTAGCGGAACTTAATATTTCAGTACAGAGCATAGCTATTGCTAAAACTGTTAGGTCATGTGCCAATCGAATTTCAATAATAATGAGTTTTATAGGGGGATTGGGGGGGGGGGGCAACCGCCTGCACACACTCCCACCCCCTTCTATCGCTCAAACGCAGCTGGGATTTTTGTTTATTTTTTCACATCTGCATCGTCTGCTTAATAACCAGATTCTATCCATTAAATATTGCAGCCCCATAAGGGTGTTCGAGCTAGCCATCTGAACACCATTTAGGATCCGCCCCTGTCCTCTGATCTCACAATTTCACAAGCTCAGCTCAAGCTTGCAAAATAATCTTATCAACCTTGACTCGTTAACTGGTATCAGAACCCGCAATGATCGTTCTGCTACATTACGGATCCACCACTCTGGACACCAGTCCTGCAGTTTACCGGTACGTAAACTTTGTTGTTATCGCCCGATAACCTCGCTGGCATTTTAATTTATTTATTCATCGAACAGTTTGTTCAGAATATAATGGTTAATGGGGACTCCCGCCCACACGCTCTTGCTTGCATCAAATTATTTAACCTCTCCTCCATAATGTATACGCAATTTAACGTATGTGGGATCAGTGTAGATCCAGATCGGCCAGCACATCCGTGCCATCTGACCAAGATCTACACTGTGCATATTTTGGTCAGCAATAAATTAAAGAATCAAAAAGGTAACAGTTTAGATCCTGATCAGTGGCAATGTAGTGCCGGTTTATCTGGATCTAAAATGTTCGCCCATGCAATAAAGTTGTATCCATGGAGGAGACTGTAACTATATAATTATTACGCGAGCTCTATGTAAACATTGCATTATAGCCCACCACTTCAGTAAGGTAGTTTATTAACATCCAACAGCCACATTTTTAATATTCATTATAACAAAATATACTCACCAACTTCACGAAAACATGTTAATATGCAGTTTCAAACGTTGAGCAGCTTCATCAACCGTCACTGAACTATTCGATTAAATATTTAAATACACGCGGTAATTTTCCAGCTAAAAATAGCTCCTTGAATTATCGCTCGTCCAATCAAAATTCACTCACTATATCTTCATTGTAACCAAACTCTGTCCAGAGTCGATAATTTTCACAGGTGCATCGGAAAAATGAAAAAATGGATGTTATGTTCTGATTTCCTAGCCGATGCTCGACGGAATTCAACAGAGGAATAGATAAGTTTTCCAAGGATACCATATTTGTTAAGGTTAGTGCAATATTTGTTGAGATGTGCCGATTTTTAAAATTTTGTTTACATTTGGGCTTGACGTCAATGGCGGAATCGAGGTTTTGTTAATAACCTTTACTGGCTTATATAGTCGGAACACGAATTTTCAGAGAACTTGGTATTTGATACTTAATTTGGTGTTGATAGACTGATATCGATCCCGATCTATCATAACAAAACAAAAAAGATGAGTTTATGTAGTATAGACCCCGTGTAGACCTTTTTCTTTTTTGTTGGGGGGAGGGGGGGGGGGCGGCCTGTTTGGAGATACGGGGTCCGTCTTCCAAGCACCTGTGGTTTGACCCAGCTCATGTGTGACAACCTAAAAGAAACAAGTCTTAAAAATAATACCTGTTGTGCAAAAATACAAAAAAGTCCTGTGCTGCAAATTCCTGGATTTTTCTATCAAACTGATATCCAGTTTGCTGCTTACAATCGCAAATTTTAAATTTCCTTTTGCATGCTGCCAGTTTACAGTTTACAGTTACTGTATTGATCTCCCTTTTGTGAGTCAATGCGTGACGTCATCGCAATTGAAAAAGAGCAGGGAAGTTCTCAAACTTTTATTTGACTGTCAAAATGTGATATCGACTAAAGAACAAGGCAAAATGCCTAATTTGTTAATATTAATCTAAACTGATAGGTGATATTTTGATTTAAAACAAAGCAAAGCGCAGTACAATCTATTATATTGTAAGATAAATACAGACATATTTTCATTGAGTGTACAATGGATTTACAAACACAATAAGTCACATGTTAAAATTAGATTGTGGTACTTCTAAAATCATCATTAGAGGTATGTTTTAAACAAGAGGGCCATCATGGCCCTTATATCGCTCAGTACAAAAGTACTCTCAGCTTGTGGTTTCAGACACATGGGTGAAAGTTGGTAAAACTGAAAATACTGAAACCTATAGCCGGTGGGTCCAGGGCAACGCCCTGGCCAGGGGTCCAGGGGGCCGGAGGCCCCCGGGAGCTCCTGCAATATAAGCAAAATTTTGTGTAGAAATGACCTCTCCTGGCAACTAGCAGCTACTTTACAAGTGGTGTGAAATAAGTACAAGCAGCGCAGATTCAACAGAATCCACGTTGCCGCCGCGGACATTTTTTTAGATGAAAAAAAAAAAAAACAATATGTATTTCCAATTAATACTTTCGGTCAATTTTTACGAAAACTCGCCAAATTCATTGGTAATATAAGGTAGTTTTAAACATATGACATCATAATTATGTGAGTCACTATTACGAACGCTATAGTTAGAGATTAATAAGTTCCCGCAAATACTCAGCGCGGGACGCAGGTTCGTATACGTGACCGGAGCTGACTTTAGCATTTAGGGTTTAAAATGCTTAAAGTACATGGTCTGCACGAAAAGCATGCGTTACAGTGTGTTTTACATTGTATTTTCAACAACATCGTAAAATTTATTCCGTAATGAAGTTTTTTTTCTTTATTAAAAAAATCCCGCAGAACACCTTAAACATTTAGGCGCTTAAATCCGGTGATGTATCTCCGTGTGCGTACCAATGCGACCGAAAGCTATCTTTCGCTATTTAATAAACATTAATTACAATTCACTTCATATTAATTTAAATATCTGAGTAAGATGCAGGTGCGATGAGCTAATGATATATTTTGTTTTGTTTTTTAAGTATCCGTGGGTATTCGGTAAGTAGTTTGTTTAGAATTGAACGTTTTGAAACAACTATTTTCTATATTTTCGCTCATGTAAATTCAGTGCTTTTATACTACAAAGTTATAAACTTTCAAGAGTTCCATTTGATATTTGTTCAGTATAAACAGAATAAAAGAAGCATACAATGCCAAAGGGAGGTAACCTGTTCTTGACTAACGAGAAAGTGTCTACTGTCGACAATTCAAAGGGAGATCACTTTTGCCAAACTTGCTTCTGTTGAATAATTATATTAGGACGAAACGCAGCTGTAATAAATATTCGACCAGACATCCTATGAAATTCTGTATTTTTCACATGTGCATTACACCAACTTAGAAACTCAAAATAAACAATAGTAGGGGTAAAAACTCTACTCGTCAAAGATTACCGCCAGTGAAATATGATGTAAAAATCGTAATTTAATTTTAATTATTGATAATTGAAAGCCTTTTAAAAGCAATAAGGATGCGAAGAAGTTTAAAATTGAAATGTTCATTTTCAAAACAGAATGAGCATTTGTTGTGATATTTGTTAAATACTTGAATGTTGATAGCTACACTTTCGATCTGTGACCGAGAAATGGAAAATTCTGCTTGCGAGCAGCGTGCCATTCATGCGCATCTTTCCACAAACTGTGCGCAAGAAGCGTGCATTTCGTGCAAATCTGGCCTTTATGTTGCACACGTATGACGTATTGTTAACATCTAATCTCATTGTACGTCAAACGTTTTTACGTCATATGTTTATGATGAGTGCGGTGGACAAACATCGTGTTTTTACCGCCAAAATATACAGACCTGACACTGCCTGCGTTTAATTGTAGGTAATATTTTATGACGTAACTATGCCAAATTCATCAAAACATTTATTTTTAAAAGGGCAGTTGATGTTGTTGCCCAACAGAGTAAAATAAGCCATTGCAACTTTAGTTATTATTTTGTTTTCATTTCTAAATCCCCGACGCAAGGAATAAAATGATGTTGCGTTGTTCGTATTTTTTTCTTTCATCTAGATCTCATAAATATCGCGTTTAGAAACTGTAAAACTAGTTAATGCAAACAAATCTTTGAATTATAAACAAGAGGGCCATGATGGCCCTTATATCGCTCACCTGGGTACAAAAGTACTCTCAGCTTGTGGTTTCAGACAAGAAGATTTTTAAAGTTTTTCCTATATCAGTCTATATAAAATGAAGTGACCACTGGGGCGGGGCCAATTTTGATCCCAGGGAAATAATTTGAACAATCTTTGAAGAGTTCCACTAGAGCGTGCTAAATGCCAAATATCTAAGCTCTAGGCCTTGTGGTTTCAGACAAGAAGATTTTTAAAGTTTTTCCTATACAAGTCTTTATAAAATGAAGTGACCCCTGGGGCGGGGCCAATTTAGACCCCTGGGAAATAATTTGAACAATCTTTGTAGAGTTCCACTAGAGGATGCTAAATGCCAAATATCTAAGCTCTAGGCCTTGTGGTTTCAGACAAGAAGATTTTTAAAGTTTTTTCTATATAAGTCAATATAAAATGAAGTGACCCCTGGGGCGGGACCAATTTTGACCCCAGGAAAATAATTTGAACAATCTTTGTAGAGTTCCATTAGAGGGTGCTAAATGCCAAATATCTAAGCTCTAGGCCTTGTGGTTTCAGACAAGAAGATTTTTAAAGTTTTTCCTATATAAGTCTATTTAAAATGAAGTGACCCCTGGGGCGGGGCCAATTTTGACCCTAGGGAAATAATTTGAACAATCTTTGTAGAGTTCCACTAGAGGATGCTAAATGCCAAATATCTAAGCTCTAGGCCTACAAGTGTTTTCAGACAAGAAGATTTTTTTAAAGTTTTTCCTATACAAGTCTTTATAAAATGAAGTGACCCCTGGGGTCGGGCCAATTTTGACCCCAGGGAAATAATTTGAACAATCTTTGTAGAGTACCACTAGAGGGTGCTAAATGCCAAATATCTAAGCTCTAGGCCTTGTGGTTTCAGACAAGAAGATTTTTGAAGTTTTTCCTATATAAGTCTATGTAAAATGAAGTGACCCCTGGGGCGGGGCCAATTTTGACCCCAGGGAAATACTTTGAACAATCTTAGTAGAGTTCCACTAGAGGATGCTAAATGCCAAATATCTTAGCTCTAGGCCTTGTGGTTTCAGACAAGAAGATTTTTAAAGTTTTTCCTATATAAGTCTATGTAAAATGAAGTGACCCCTGGGGCGGGGCCAATTTTGACCCCAGGGAAATAATTTGAACAATCTTTGTAGAGCTCCACTAGAGGATGCTAAATGCCAAATATCTAAGCTCTAGGCCTTGTGGTTTCAGACAAGAATATTTTTAAAGTTTTTCATTTCGGTTGCCATGGCAGCCAGAGTTCTGCATGGAATTGATTTCTTTGAACAACTTTGGAAGAGCTTCATGCAAGGAACATCCGTGGCAAGTTTCATCAAAATTGGCCAAGCCGTTTCAGAGAAGAAGTCTATTGAAGCAATTGTTGACGACGCACGACGGACGACGGACATCAGGCGGTCACAAAAGCTCACCTTGTCACTTCGTGACAGGTGAGCTAAAAAATCAAAAACGTGCACGCACTTTGCGAAAATTGTGTGTAAATGAATTGCCTATTGAATATTCGCGTTTAGTTTTTGTGATTTGGGTTTCAGTTTACCCGACGTGTGCATGCTTGTATCTTTCCACGCGTGAGAAACATTATTGCAATGGATATGGAGAGAACATAACATTTTTCTGTCAGTTGACTTGCGCATTGTTTTCACTTTTGTTTCTTGTAATCAATTGTAAAGAAGCGTAAGATTGGACGCCGGAGTCTCATCGACCAATCAGATTTGCAGGTAAAACTGCACTCTTTGCGCGGTAGAATGCCTGACTTGGTTTTCTAAATCACTTTCAACTTTCTATGTCGTCTATTAACCTTCCCCATGTCAATATTGTTTTTCTCTTAGAACAATTAGATATCATACAGAGGTGATTTTGTTAAATAAAATTATGAAATCAGTATTTGCAATTAAGCTCCCTCATTATACAAAAAAAAAAACACAAAGAGTTTTATTTGCGCTAGTAAAAATACACTCGATGAGAACGCTTTCGCTATTATTTTTTAGCAAGTTTTACTAAAATTTAATGAACATAAACCTATTAAGGAGTCAGTATAAACACATTTTATCTGTATCAATTTATTCGAGATGGGAGCTATATTTATGACAAAAATATAAGTTTTCAAGCCGATTTCGGTATGTAACGTTATAAGTTAGTACGCATATCCACCGAGTCCAATCGTTCAGTATAGGTCCCAGGAGGAGAACGCATGGATAGACCGCTTTTTCAGGAGGGAATTGGGTACTGTGGTCAGTAAATCGTCTCGCATTTCTTTAAAAATGCATATTTCAGATAAAAATATGGCCTATGCTGATCTCCTATATTTACTCTAAACAATGGTCATCTCACATTCGCCAAACTTTCGGTATCTTCTGAGAACATTCTCCACAACTGCACTAGAAAAAACGCAAAAAATGGCAAAATCACTCTTTAAAAGCCAATAATTTGATAATTAAGCAAAGTTCTGAGCATTTGTTTCGTTCTAAAGATTCTTTTAACACCTGTCTTCATGTTTCATAAGCCTCCACTATTTTAAAATCGTTTTAGGAGGACTTAGACAACAAGTTAGAAAATTTTCAAAATGAACGCATGGGTAGAAGTTTTCATCAATTTCCCAAATGAACGCAAGGGCAGGAGGCATTTTAGAAATACATGTTTTTTTCGTGAATAACCCATATTAAATCGACTTTTTGACTGTTATATTTCACAATTCTTCATTCTGAAATGCTAAAATATCATTAATTATTTGCAATATTTGTTGAGATGTGCCGATTTTTAAAATTTTGTTTACATTTGGGCTTGACGTCTATGGCGGAATCGAGGTTTTGTTAATAACCTTTACTGGCTTATATAGTCGGAACACGAATTTTCAGAGAACTTGGTATTTGATACTTAATTTGGTGTTGATAGACTGATATCGATCCCGATCTATCATAACAAAACAAAAAAGATGAGTTTATGTAGTATAGACCCCGTGTAGACCTTTTTCTTTTTTGTTGGGGGGAGGGGGGGGGGCGGCCTGTTTGGAGATACGGGGTCCGTCTTCCAAGCACCTGTGGGTCAAACTATATCTTGACATTATGGTGTGGAATAATATTGAGCTGTAGAAATCTATATAAAAAAGTCACAATCTTCTGGAATATCATGAACAGCAAAATTCTAATTGTTAATGTGCAAAAATCTTTTGTTCAGTTGTTTTTTCCAACACTTTTCCATTTTGTATTTTGCCTTTTCTGGCCACATCATTCTGAGGAAAATGAAATTATTGACCGTTATTTAAAATTTCAAAATGCATATGTTTGATTGTCAGTGACCAGGAAGAGAAGACTGAATTAATTACACGTATTTAAGACTTCCAGCAAGTTGAAAAAAGTGTCAGACATTTGGGGCGAATCGTTATGGGGCGAATCGCCTATTATTGAAAATGTAAACAAAATGCTAATGCACTGCAGAACCGAAAGTGAGAAACAATGGGCCGACGTTTCGCTATTATTTGACAAACACATGTACAAACAAAATATAATCTACATCAACGCATTCAAACAGATCTGTCTGGAAGCCTGAATCGCTAAGTTTACTGTCGCGGACGGAAAGGTTGGTGGTGTTTTGACGGCCTCGGTCTGATTTGACAGTTGCGCGCGCGATGGTTCTCCGCATTACGTCATATGTATATTTTTATTAAAAAAAACAACAAAACCTATGAAAATGGTCGTATATTTTGTGTTACAAATGCAATATGTTGACTTTTCATCTTATTAAAAATTAGAATAAAAATAAATTATTGAATAAAAATTTGGTACTCTTAAGCCTAAAGACGGCGAAGACTGTATCCGTGAGATTTGCAAGAACATCAAGGAAAATCGGATCGCTTCGGATTAAAAAAGTTTTAAAGCTATGGTAGTTGGGCATAACATATACGCACATTACCGTAAGAGCTCGCTTGCTCGCGAGCCCCGAAGGGGGCTCGTTGTTAGAGCTCGCATTTAAACAAATGATTGAGCTTTATAAAAAAATATAACTTGTTTTTTTCTATCATTAGCATGAGTGATTGTGAAACACAGCCACCAGAGATTGAGTCAGTGGTGGAAATCAGCGATAGCGAGTCGGTCTGTGAAGTCTGTGATTCTGACAAAGACCTGTTTGATAGCAGCATTGATTTGGAAAAAACGGTATTTTGTTAAATAACATATTCACTTCTTTTTGTTAATATTTTAAGTTTTAATTATCCCCCGCCGATGAAATCGGGAGGGGGATATTGTTTTGGCGTTGTCCGTCACGGCGTCACGGTGTCACGTCATCACGGTGTCTGTCCGAATTTCGTTTCCTGGCTATTTCTCTGCAACCACTGGATGGATTTCAACAAAACTCTGAGGGAAGTATCAGTACCAAGAGGAGATGCGCATATCGTCAACTTGTTCCGGTCAGACCATTTAACACGGAGTTATGGCCCTTTGATAACTTATGCATTATGTATATAGGGCAGTATTCGTTTCCGGGCTATTTCTCTGCAACCATTGGATAGATTTCAACCAAACTCTGTGGGAAGTATCAGTACCAAGAGGAGATGCGCATATCGTCGACTTGTTCCGGTCAGACCATTTAACACAGAGTTATGGCCCTTTGATAACCTATGCATTATGTATATAGGGCAGTATTCGTTTCCGCGCTATTTATCTGCAACTACTAAATGGATTTCAACGAAACTCTGTGGGAAGAATCAGTACCAAGAGGAGATGTGCATATCGTCGTCTTGTTCCGGTCAGACCATTTAACACAGAGTTATGGCCCTTTGATAACTTATGCATTATGTATATAGGGCAGTATTCGTTTCCGGGCTATTTCTCTGCAACCACTGGATGGATTTCAACATAACTCTGTGGGAAGTATCAGTACCAAGAGGAGATGCGCATATCGTCGTCTTGTTCCGGTCAGACCATTTAACACAGAGTTATGGCCCTTTGGTAACTTATGCATTATGTATATAGGGCAGTATTCGTTTCCGCGCTATTTCTCTGCAACTACTGAATGGATTTCAACGAAACTCTGTGGGAAGTATCAGTACCAAGAGGAGATATGCATATCGTCGTCTTGTTCCGGTCAGACCATTTAACACAGAGTTATGGCCCTTTGATAACCTATGCATTATGTATATATGGCAGTATTTGTTTCTGCACTATTTCTCTGCAACTACTGAATGGATTTCAATGAAAAGTGCAGAAAACCATCTATACCAAGAGGAGATGTGCATATTGTCGTCTTGTTTCGGTCAGACCATTTAACACAGAGTTATTGCCCTTTGATAACCTATGCATTATGCATATAGAGCAGTATTTGTTTCCCTGCTATTATTCTGTAACTAGTGGATGGGTTTCAATGAATCTTTCTGAGAACCATCAATACCAAAAGGAGATGCGCATATCGTTGTCTTGTTCCAGTCAGACCATTAAACACAGAGTTATTGCCCTTTGATAACTTATGCATTATGCATATAGAGCAGTATTCGTTTCCGCGCTATTTCTCTGTAACTAGCGGATGGGTTTCAATGAATCTTTCTAAGAACCATTAATACCAAGAGGAGATGCGCATATTGTCGTCTTGTTCCATTCAGACTGTTGCACACAGAGTTATGGCCCTTTGATAACTTATGCATTATGCATTTATAGCAGTATTCATATTCATGCTATTGCTCTGCAACTACTGAATGGATTACAATGAAACTTTCTGGAAAACATCAATACCAAGAAGAGATGCGCATGTCATGGTCTTGTTCCAGTCAGACTGTTTAACACAGAGTTATTGCCCTTTGATAACTTATGCATTATGCATATTATAGAACAGTATTCTTTTCCTCAATTTCTCTGCAACAACTGGATGGATTTCAATTAATCTTTCTGAGAACCATCAATACCAAGAAGAGATGTGTATATTGTTGTCTTGTTCCAATCAGACTGTTTAACACAGAGTTATTGCCCTTTGATGACTTATGCATGATAGAGCAGTATTTGTTTCCGCTCTATTTCTTTGCAACTTCTCGATGGATTGAAATGAAACTTTCTGGGAAACATTAATACTGAGACAAGATGCCCATTTTGTCATCTTGTTTTCAGTCAGACTGTTTAACACAGAGTTATTGCCCTTTGATAACTTATACCTTATGCAAATAGAGCAGAATTTGTTTCTGCGCTATTTCTCTGCAAATTTTGGATGGATTTCAATGAAACTTTCTTGAAACCATCTATACCAAGAGAAAATGTGCACATTGTCATCTTGTTTCAGTCAGATCCTTTAACACAGAGTTATAGCCCTTTGATAAGTTATGCATTTTGCTTGTAGAGCAGTATTTGTTTCCTTGCTATTTCTCAGCAGGAATCTATGGAAACCATCAATACCAAGACAAGATGCCCATATTGTTGTCTTGTTCTGGTCTGACCGTTTAACACAGAGTTATGGCCCTTTGATAAGTTATGCACTATTCATATAGAGTAGTATTCGTTTATATGCTACGTCTATGCAACTTCTGCATGGATTTCTTTTAAATACAGCACTATATTTTTACTACTGCATTCTTCATTTCAACAACTTGAAGACTTTTGTCTCATTTTTATATTCTGGTGAGCTGCCCAACCCTTTTCACCACCTGAAGTTGTTTTTTTTTCACCTTTTTGCCATCCATAATAAATATCTAAAAAAAGCCCTATGACTTCAGCTGTTGTGTTAGTAATAACCAGTAATCGGCGGGGAATATAAATTCAATGAATTTGCTTGTTAATTCCAGAGCTTGGACCAGAATGTGCAAGAGGGTGAAGCAGAAATTATTGTCCAGAATATAATAGCTTGCGAACAAGTTACAATATCCCCCACCTCATAAAATTTAAATTGAGAAATATGCATGCTAGGGTATTTAAAAGTACTTTGCTTTTTCATGTTTCAGACATCTCCTCCTGGTAGTGTAGTTACTGTTACTGAAGCTGAAGTTCACCAAGCACCACCCCGTCTGCAGGTATTTACATTCAGATGATGCAAAAATAATAATTGTTAAAAAATGGTTAAATTTAAAAGTAGATTATTTCAAATTAAATATAGTCTGTATAGTCAGCACTGGAATGTTCAACCTTTTTAAATAGTTGGGGAAGGCGAGTACATTAAATAATTATATGCCAAAATACATGAACTCTAGTTTACCGACACTTTCAGGATCAGCCAGAGACTTGTAGCCTGGACTTCGGAACACCAACACAGCAACCTTACAAGCCTAGATCTGTGAGCGCTTTAGTCAGAGCCAGACGCCAAGCACTGGCTCGAGATAGTGCCAAAAAGTTAGCAGCTAAAAAGTTAGCAGCAGCAAGAACAGCCTCCAGCAAGGTATAAAATTTCCTGTAATAGTTTATTACATCAAACCACAGGGCTTTCAGTGAAATTTAAGTTTTGTCGTTGTTGTTTGTAATGCATCAGCTAAAAGGAAAGGAGTCTGCTAATATGAATCTTGCATATACCATAATGGCTGAATCTGCACTGGTCGCATCTCGGACAGAAATAACTTAATGAATCTAAAAATAACCAGTGCAGATCCTGATGTGACAGCATGGATGTTCTGGCTGATCTTGATCTACACTGTTTGCCCTCGCAATAAAGGTGTATCAATGGTGTACAGGGTTAAACAAAAGCTCTGATGTATGCATTATTTTAATGAAAATCTTGGTACAGCTTACGTTTTTTTAATCTAGTTGAAGTAAATAATGAAAACGGTGAGTATGTTAAAACATCATGAAACACAGCAGATGCGTAACAATTGTTTCATTTTGCATGTTATAATATTATTAATAGCCAAAGCTGCTGGAGGTAAGTAGGTTTGCTAATAAAGTTGATGCAGCTTGCCAGACTATAAGCACGAGAGAAATCCTTAGCACGAAATTGTACACAGAAAATTAAAAATAATGGAGGAATTTTATGAAAGTTAAAAACGGAAAATATTCAGTTGACATTTGAAGCCAGTTCGATTCTTTCTCACAAAGTGTCTAAAGGGGAATTTAAAACCGAAAGTAGACATGATGGGTTTTCTCGAATTTCTTGAAGGTGGCATTTTCCTTTCAGTATTACATCTCAACAACGTAGTTAGATATACTGATCAGCTTTTGCAAACGTAACTTTTGCTGATATGATCTTCAGTACTGCGGATGGATGCAAATGTTTTACCTGTAAAACCAAATTGTGTTTATCTTTTGAGTTGTGTGCTATTCATAATTGATGCAACATAAAATTCAGAAAGGTGCATGCAGTGATATGGTCTATTTTTTATTTTGAAATGAATTCAACTCTTGAACAAAAACTAGCGTTTTGTTTTTGCATAACCCCAAACAAGGAGCATGTTTGCAAAACCTTATACCTGGGTTAGAATAAATTCACTTTTTAGAACAATGCCGTAAAATAAAATATATTGTTAAGAACATTATTCCACGTTGAAATAACAAAATGTTTACAATTTCTATTTATAAATAAGTATATTTTCATACTATAAATATATAAATTGTACAACTGTTGTTATATATAAACCATTACATTTCAGGATGTTTCGCGCCCCTGGCCACTGGCACAATGTGTCACTACAGCTGGCAAGTGTGCTGGAGGATATTGGCATCAATGAGAGGATAGTGCTGAAGAGGATGGAGGGAAGTCTGCTAGGGGAGACACTGCTGACAATTATGCACAGATTGACGGGCTATGACATCTCTGTGTTTAAGTTCGGTAGTCAGTCAGAAGGGACTACCACTATAGGACTCAACTCTGACGCCGATAGTCTTGGCTGCTCCGATGATGTAAATGTGCTACAGGACTGGAGTGAATGGACACCTGGTGTAGTGAACCTGCTGATGCTCCAGGAAGAGAACACGCCACCAGGCTATTGTATGCTACAGCTTCTGTATGGGGACGAACCTCTCCCTGTCACGGAGGTACCTAATGACAGGTATGCTCTATACTCAGGAGACAAGGTAGTTATGAACAACACCCATATCAACAAAGCCATGACCGAAGGACAAGTAAGAGATGGACCGTCAGGATCGGTAAGAGAACGGGAAGGATATATGGCACTAGATCATGTTCTGGCCCTTCCATGTAAGTCAATGCCGTTAGCAGTTCAACAATGGTTGAATGAACAGTTACTGAGTAGGAAATTGTCATCTGATATGATAAGATACATTCAAGGCAGTAAATGTTATGTTGTGCCTGTGGGAAGTAGTGACAGTGAATTTAAAGATTATGAATGGCGAATTTCGACTTCACATGCAGAACGCTGTGTTATGTTTAACATGAACATTACACAGTTACAGTGCTATGTTCTAATGAAACTGATTCTTAAAACATATCTCAAATCTCCCCGTGACAATGCTCTGTCAAGTTTCATGTGTAAAAACATTGTTTTACGTTGTATTCAAAATACTGACTCTGACATATGGCGTCCAGAAAACTTACTTGCTTTATTTGAACTGTGCCTGTTTAAGCTACAAGAGAGCATACAATATGAATATTGTCCACATTTTATCATGAAACATAATTTAATGAGGAACAAGTTTTCTCCTGAAGACAAACAATGGCTGCTTGACAGAATACAGCAGATGATTGATTTACATGGATGTGCTTTTCTTGGTGTGACGATTGATGAACTCAGCTGTAGACTTCAGATGAAGTTAAACGTTGTTCACAACGCCTGGTATAACATTACATCTGCAGAAGATATTTCCAGAAGAATTTCAGGAAGTTTAACGAAACAGCTGGCTTTGCATATAAGTGAGACTTATCAAGATATTCTAAAAAATATATCCCTGCCAGAGGTATTGAACGAATGGTTACCAACATTGTCAAAAATCAACTCGCGAGGTAGCTGCATAGAGCAAGCAACATCACATTTACTGACACCACTGATTTGTTCTACGCTTGGTTCAATGAAAGCATCAAGCAGTATATACATGAACCGAACTGTGTCACCTGAGGCTCTGACCTGGCTTACTCTGGGATTGGATTCGGATGTTGCATCAAGTAGACTAAAACTAGCGTCAGTATATTACTGTGTGGGTGACTGGTACAATGCAGAAATAGTTCTCAGGAACGTTGAGGAGAAATATATTCCGGGTGTTGTAGAAAGCGTTTGTGGTTGCCATGACTTCACGCAACTATATCTATTCAGACTGTTCAATGAATATTCCAGAATTAACAGCTTGAATATTTTTAAGAATATTTCTGCTTTTTGTGTAAAGTTTCTACCCAGTGAAATACACTGCGTGCCGCACGAGCTTCAATACGAGATGTTCCGATCTACACCGGAAGACCTGCCATACAGAGGATGGTTAGACTTTTGGATGGACTGGGCCGTGGTGGATTCTCTCCCCTACCTGCACTTTTTGCAGTACAAGACCTACGGGTATCTACAGAGATATTATGACCAGCAGCGGGCACTGAACAACTTGATCAGAACCACATTCACAGAAGAGAACTTCGGCCACCGAGAAACAGCTCTGAACCTTCTTGGACAGTGCATGGAGCAGGAAAACAGATATAACGAAGCGTTATATTTCTATAGGATGTCTCTTCACATTCGGCCAAGAAATAATGTAGCAAAGATTCATATTTGCAAACTTTTAAATTCTTTGCTGAGGTCTACATAGGACTTTAGTCTTTAGAAACGGTGTCAAGCTGAATCTGAAGTGAAAATAATTTATAACAGTGAAGTGTTTTGTTCATATAATAATAATAATAATAATAATAATAATAATAATTATTATTATTATTATTATTATTATTATTATACATTTACACATGTAAGCATGTGTAATATTAATGATTTAGGGAAACTAGAAATAATTTTAATCCTATTGTAATCCTTTGTTGAGTGGGTTAATTTTTAGCTCGACTATTCGAAGAATATGTCGAGCTATTGTACTCACTTGGGCGTCGGCGTCGCCGTCGCTGTCGCCGTCGCCGTCCAGCTTTGGTTAAAGTTTACGTGCAACCTACCTATATCTTAAAAACTACTATAGCTACAGCTTTTAAACTTGGCACACTTGTTCGTCATCATGTCCCGAGTATGTATGCCAAATACCATAACTCTAACTTTCATTTTGATCAAATTATGGCCCTTTTTTGAATTATAATTTCAGGTTAAAGTTTGCATGCAAGCTACTGTACAAACTCATAACTTCAATACTACTAATACTACAGATTTAAGACTTGGCACACTTGTTCATCATCATGTCCCGAGTGTGTATACCAAGAACCATAACTCTGACTTTAATTTTGTTCAAATTATGGCCCTTTTTTCGACTTAGAATTACAGGTTAAAGTTTGCGTGCAAGCTACTATACAAACTAATAACTTCAATACTACTTACGCTACAGCTTTGAAACTGTCAACACTTGATCATCATCATATCCCAAGTGTGTATGCCAAGAACCATAACTCCAACTTCTATTTTGTTCAAACTATGCCCCTTTTCGACTTAGAATTTCAGGTTAAAGTTTGCATGCAAGCTACTGTACAAACCCATAACTTCCATACTACTTATACTACAGCTTTAAAACTTTCAACACTTGTTCATCATCATATTTCAAGTTTGTATGCCAACAACCATAACTCTAACTTCAATTTTGTTCAAATTATTGCCCTTTTTCGACTAAGAATTTTTGATTTTTGCCCCTTTTCACTTGAAATTAGAATTATGACTTATAAATAATTGTTAAAGAATCAATGTAAGTGTTTTTCATATGTAATGCTACAGAAAATGTTTAAAACAGATGTACTTAACATACTTTGGTTGAAAGTGTTGAGAAATTGTGGGGTGGGTGGGGGCATATACTATACTATACTTTACTATACTATACTATACTATACTTTACCATACCATACTATACCATACCGTACCAGACCATACCAGACCAGACCGAGACCAGACGAGATCGAGACCTAGACGAGATCGAGACCAAGACGAGACCGAGACCTAGACGAGATCGAGACCTAGACGAGACCGAGACCTAGTCGAGACCAAGACCTAGCCGAGACCAGACCGAGACCTAGACAAGACCGAGCCCTAAACGAGACCTAGACGAGACCGAGACCTAGACGAGATCGAGACCTAGACGAGACCGAGACCTAGTCGAGACCAAGACCTAGCCGAGACCAGACCGAGACCTAGACAAGACCGAGCCCTAAACGAGACCGAGACATAAACGAGACCTAGACAAGACCGAGACCTAGACGAGATCGAGACCTAGACGAGACCGAGACCTAGACGAGATCGAGACCTAGACGAGATCGAGACCTGGACGAGACCGAGACCTAGACGAGACCGATACCTAGTCGAGACCTAGACGAGACCGAGACCTAAACAAGACCGAGACCTAAACGAGACCGAGACATAGACGAGACCTAAACGAGACCGAGACCTAGACGAGACCGAGACCTAGACGAGACCGAAACCTAGACGAGACCGAGACCTAGACGAGACCTATATGAGACCGAGACCTAGACGAGATCGAGACCTAGACGAGACCGAGACCTAGACGAGATTGAGACCTAGACGAGATCGAGACCTAGACGAGACCGAGACCTAGACGAGATTGAGACCTAGACGAGACCGAGACCTAGACGAGACCGAGACCTAGACGAGACCGAGACCTAGACGAGACCGAGACCTAGACGAGATCCAGACCGAGACCTAGACGAGACCGAGACCTAGACGAGACCGAGACCTAAACGAGACCGAGACCTAAACGAGACCAAGACCTAGACGAGACCGAGACCTTGACGAGATCAAGACCTAGATGATACCGAGACCTAGACGAGACCGAGACCTAGATGAGACCTAGACGAGATCGAGACCTAGACGAGACCAAGACCTAGACGAGACCGAGACCTAGACGAGATCGAGACCTAGACGAGACCAAGACCTTGACGAGACCTATACTATTACTATGTCTATACTATACTATTACTATACTATTACAACACCAGCAACACCATCAACACCAATACCACCACCAACAACATTAACACCACCACCAACATCAACACCACCACCAACAACAGCACCAACAACCAACACCCCCACCACCACCAACAACACTAACTACCACAACTAGTAACAACACCAACAATGACAACACCAGCAACCAGCATACCATACTGTACTTCACCACGCCACACCACTATAGGTGGGCAGGGATAGTAGGTTGATGAGTGTGGGATCAGGGGTTTATGGGTTGGGTTGTGTAAACCCTAAAAAAATCTACAATAATAAATTAAGTGTAATTTATTGATTTCCTAACTTGGATTAAGAAACTTTTGTTCATGTGTGTTTGTTGGAGGCGTCATAAACTCCTAAATCACTCCCCAGTTTAAATGAAGCCCAGTTACAATGTGCTTAATAATTCTGACTTTTCGAATAGTCGAGCTTGCAGTCGTTTCCGACTGGCTCTTGTTAATTGAGATTATCACTTATGGTAATATCGTTTCTAAGGCACTGTCGCCGTGACGGTCCGGGTTCGCTCCAAGGTAGAGGCAACATAATTTTACATGAGTAATCTAAGCGATCTTTCACGCCAACAAGCAATGACTGAGAGTCCAACTAGACAGTCACATGACAATCTTTGTAAATTACCAACAACGATCTTATGACAGTTATTGGCGAATTAAATATTTTTTTCCAGTGATCAAAACCTGGCGACAGAAAATTGATAAAACTGTTTTCTGTCAAATTATCGATAATGCACTAAACATAGACCTGTTAATTGGAAAGCATTCCAAATTTATGTATTTGTACGCGACGTGAACTGACTGCAAATTACTCAAATTCACCGTAAATGATCATGGTATTTTATGTTTATTTAATTTAGAAAATTTGATTGTGTGTATTTAACGATGTACGACTTCAAGTGTCGTCTGATTCCCGCCTAGTGACTATATGCAAAGCCGATGTCTAAATGCCAAGCGGAAGAGTAGAAACTCTGCTTTATGGAAATAGTTCCTACATGAACCGATCATGAACGTTTTGAGGATTTTATGTATTCAAATGAGGACGAAGCAATAAAGATAGACAAAATATTTCACTTGGGTAGAGTCGTTAAAATGACACATCTGAGTTAAGGTTGCTTATCTGACAGTTTTCTACTGTTGTAATTTTTGTCCCACTTGTTACGAGCCTGGAACGTGTTCAGTGTTCTTATCTATGTTGAATGTGTTATATACATGTATGAACAATTTTAAATTAATATGTCAATTCAAAAGTTACCGGAAGAATTCAATCGGGGTTCCAAAAATTCATTCGTCGAATCAGACCACATATGTATAACTGGCGCCGCCATTTTTTTCATGTTGAACATACGGTCTTACTCTTATGTTATTCTATACTTGGCAAAATATATGGTCTGCACACTTGGACAACAAACTGATACATATCAAACAAAACAGCAAATCAATCTTATCAATGTAAAAAAGTCAGAAAAAAATCCGATTACTACTTTATAAGCAACCTGTTTAAATCACCGGGGGTTACTGTACAAAAGTCAGAAATAAAATCCTATCACTTCTTTATAAGCAACCCATTTTTAAAGTCACCGGGGTTACTATGCAAAAGTTGAAAATCACTTAACTAATAGTGAGTTAATCTACCACGATGATTTCGACATTCTTCTTAGCGCCGTCTCATGGAGTTCTTATGACGAGGCATTTTCAATTTTGGAATAAGTTTCCATTCGTGAACAAGAATACCAGGTACATTAACTAGTTGACCAACTTCACGTGCTCTGTCTTTTCTTAGAAATACCCTCAGGATGCCGGTGTGGTCCGACATTTGCTATGACGGCCAAATTGAGAATGAAAACATTCCTTGGAAAAAGTAAGAAATAAATTAATTTGAATTGCAAACAGTCAATGACAGTGGAATTTTGTTTTGCTAAAAAAGATTGGGTGTTGATTGCATTAAATTTTTCTTATTTGTTTTATACACTTACTAGGAACTTTGTTTGTTTGTTTCGGGTTTAACGCCTGGTTTCAACAGCTTTCTAGGTTATATCCCGGCGGTCAGTCCACCTAACCGGTGTTCCTGGGTCTCAAACCAGTACTAACCAATTTCTCCGCAAGCGACTGACTGCTTCCTCACTTGAATCAGAGGTGAGGGACAAATGACTCTCAGACGCAATGTCCGAGTTCAATTGTTACGGAGAAATTTTTTCCCGCCTCGGCTGGGGATCGACCTCACGACCCCTGGATTGACAGTCCGATGCTCTACCAACTGAGCTAGCCGCGGGGGTAGGAACTTAATAGGATGCCAAGACTCATTAATACAGAATGGAAACTGTTTCAATAATCATTAAACTCATTTGACATATCTTTACCATTTAGGTCAATGAGTGATAATTTAATTAATAAAACCTGAATATTGATAGTTATTCAGGAAATGGCTTGGTATCAACTGTTGATTACTTTCTGTTGCCATCATCACAGCGCTGTGCTAATAATTGCTATAAAAGAGATGATTGCAAAGATGTTACACCTCTATCTTGATAAAGAAAAGTTTGCAACTTTTGACTGTTGACTCCTATCATACTCAAACTGATATTTCTGTGTTATTTACCAATCAATATTTATTCTGTTTTCGTCTTTAACTCTGCAAACAATTATTCTTGAGACTAATCTAAATATTTATAGCAGTAATTTACTGCATTATAAAATTTTCGCAATAGAACACTTGTGTGCAAAACTTTTTTACCGGTATATATCAAAGAACCATTCATTTGAAATCTTCAATTTTATTTTATCGTGGCCTGCTTGTGTAAATGGATAGTTAAGCAGTAAGTCAGCGAAAAAGAACAACAACATTTTAAATAAAACCGGAAATCGGAGTTTTCCAAAGTGCCAATCATATCCCTTTTCCTCGGCCCAAACATGATTTATGCAAAGTTTGATGTTTTTACCATATTGTGCATTATTTAGTAATTTATGGAATATGTCTGTATGGTGAATAAATGCAAATCATTTTTGACACAACAGAATGAAAGATGATTGAAAAAAGGCAAGTATAATCTGCGTCTGATTCTTTTTTTAGCTTGACTACTCGAAGAATCGGGGAGCTATCCTTCTCACCCATGCGAAAGGGGCATACTCATAAAATATATTCGAACAGGAGTATTCACTCTTTTTTCCAGCAATGGCGTTGTTCAAGTATTATGTGAATAGGACAAGTGTTTTCAAAGTTATAGGCTAAATCATTCATGTCAAAGTTGCATTTGAAAGGGGCATAACTCATCAAGTATTCAAACAGGAGTTTTCATTCTTTTTGTCACCAATGGCGTTGTTCATGCAGATACTATATTCCAGGTACATAAGTGTATTAAGTGAATAGGACAAGTACTTTCAAAGTAATAAGCAATATTAAGTTTCATGTTAACATTGCATTTGAAAGGGGCAGAACTCATAAATTATTCATAAAGGAGTTATGATCCTTGTTGTAACTGATGTTGTTGTTCCTAAAGATGATAAATTCCAAGTTTTAAGTGAAAAGGACGAGTACTTTCAAAGTTATAGGTAACATTCAGTTCATGATAAAGCTGTATTTGAAAGGGGCATAACTCAAAACATATTGGAACTGGAGTTATCATTTTTGTTGTAACAGATGTGGTTGTTCATGCTGATGATATATTCCAAGTATGAAGTGAATAGGACAAGTACTTTCAAAGTTATAGGCCACACTAAGTTCCATGTTAAAGTTGCATCTGAAACGGGCATAACTCATAAAATAGTAAAAGAGGAGTTATTATTTTTGTTGTTACTTATTGCTTTGTTCATGCTGATAATATATTCCAAGAATGAAGTGAATAGAACAAGCACTTTAAAAGTTATAGGCCACATTAAGTTACACATTAAAACTTGGGGACTATCGGACGCCGCCCCCGCCGACGGACAATAGGATCTCTATGTGTCTACCCCTGCTTACCGCAGTTGACACACAAATGAACGATAAACATAGACATCAGTCATTTTAACCATTTTCACTTATTTCTTACAAAATTGGCAAATACATTTATAAAATTCTTTGAATAATATAATTATAAAGAAGAATATGAGAAAAATATCATCATCATCATCATCATCATCATATTCTTTTCAGTCAGAATCATAGTTAACAGAGCAACAAGACATGAAAACAACAACATCATTATCGTCATCTTTTTTGTTTAGTCACAGTCATAGTTAACAGCAGCAACAAGAAATTAAGCCAACAACAACATCATCATTGTCGCCTTCATCATCATTGACATATTCAGCAAAATCTCCGGATTTTTTATGGAGAATTTTGGCAGGCCTGATGCAGATCTCCATAGATACCAGGATGGAAAACCTGTGTAAATACAAAAAATTATTTCAAAACATTAGATATGTTGCATTATTAGTAATTTATACTGAACACCAAGATTTAATACTTGAACTGAGTTATTCCAATCTGTAAAGTTCTGCTTTCAAATACAAAAATTCATTTTTAACATAACGAAATACGACTAGATAATTAAGGATTAAAATACTAAAATCAGGAATTATAAAATATTATAAGCAGACTTGTCTTTTTATGAAACTATAAAGTTATAATGTTTACCCCGTTCCTTGATATATACGCATTTACGCATGTGCGATCAGTGTAGGTTCCAGATCAGCAGGCATATCTGTGCCATCTGATCAGGATCTGCATTGGTCGCATTTTGGTTAGAAATAACCTAATGAATCAAAAAGCAAACAGTTTAGATCCTGATCAGATGACATGGATGTGCCGGCTGATCTGGATCTTAACTGTTCGCCCTAGCAATAAAGATGTGTCTTTACAGGAAAGGATTACTAAAGCAATCTGTGTGTTCAGTGAAAGCCTTAAATTTTTTAGTGTTTTAGTTTTTTTTTTATAATTTTGTTTGTTAAATGAAAATTATGTTCACATTAAAAATTCTTAATCTTAATGAGCTGACCTGTGTTTCCAAACTGCCCAATTAAAAGCATAGGTTTGGAAACCTGTCTCCAAACAAACCTATCAAAAGCTAGAGCTTGGGACTGGTCAGTGTCTCCATTTCATAAACCTGGGCCCAAGATCATAAAACTTAGTTTTGAGATCAATCTCAAATCTCAAGGATCTGATTGGCTGAAATGGCGACTGGTCTCCATTTCAGCCAATCAGACACTTGACATTTGAGACTGATCTCCAGTTTTAGTTATATGATCTTGGGCACTGTTGACAGTAAATACAAATGTATTTTTAAGAGCAAGCGATGTATGTAGAGAATGATTATCTGTAAAATGTTTGGAACAATGGTCTTAGCTCACTGGCTATCCTGAGTAACACAGACCAATAGACACTAGAACCAACACATAACCAATCAACTATGCTTGCACTTACCTTGTAGCTTGGTTTGGGGAAGGTCTGTAAGACCGTCGTAACTTCCAATATAGGAATATCTGCACTGGTGAATGAGAACCCCTCTTTCTGTCTTGTGTTCAGGTACTTTCCCTCTCCCTGCTACCTGTATGTATTTGTGTAAAGAACATTAGGTTTTAACTATATATATTTCGGTATTTCTATATACAGACGGCCCCTAATTTCCTTCAGCAAGAAATTAAGCCTTCATTGCTTCTCTCCACCCAGTAGTATAGATGTGTACCTGAGAGGAATATGTATAAGGCAATGTTCCATGGCTGCCTACGGGGCTGACTGTTAATGGACGACTTATATATCCAGTGATCTGGCGAAGGGGGGGGGGGGGGGGGGTAAGCTGTGAAAGTCGATTTAATTCATTAATTACTACAAACCCATACCTTAACCTGCACTGTAAAAATGAGTTTTATGCTTGTACACGTGTTTCCGTTTTTGTCCACTGACCATTCACAGCGGGACAACCCCTCTTAATCTCCTTTTCATTAATTGATTGTAGTATCTCTGTATTTCCTGAATGTGGCTCTATTCCTGATAAAACCTATTTCACTCAGTTTGCAAGAACATAAAAAAGGTATGACAAAACCAGCATATAAATGTATGTAGGCAATTGACATACTGTAAATTTTTTTATTCATAGATATAAACACCATAAAATGGATAAAAATTTTCATGGATTTACCAGCCAGATCGAGTCATTAATTCAAAACCAACGTAAAATCAAGAACTGAAGTCAAATGTCTCTTGGAAATATGAAAACAGGGAATCATCCTTTTTAACTGAAAACCCACAAAATTTCACACCCACCCATAGTAATCTGTTTTGTCTCTAAATACACATCATGATCAAATAAGATATGAACTATCTTATAAGTCATCTATTTCACATATTCCATCCAGAATACAATCCTTATTTCTTTAACATATGTTATTAATACATAGTTCACACAAAACATAAAGTTACTTCCCTTGCCTTAGACTTTCTGACATTTTATATAAATATATATCAAAAAGGAGCAATTATAGCTTTTTGTAAATAAATGAATGTAAATTATGCAATATGAGAGGAATATCGTGAAAGTTATTTCGTACAGTTATGCTAGTCAAAGTAGCACATGCTTCCTGTGCAATATCACATTGATATTCTTGTTTCTGATTAATATTGTTTATTTTAGTTATGTTCTATATTCCAACCTAATTTATTTTTGCCAAGAGTGCAGAAGCCAGCTGGTAAGGGAGGTTATTTTTGTTAATATCGAAACTATGCATTTAACCCTCTCCTCCTCCTGTGTACGCATTTTTACGCATGTGGGACCAGTGTAGGTCAAGATAAGCCGAAACGTTAGTTCCGGCAGATCCCGATCTAAACTGTTCGGCCATGCTTTAAAGGTGTGTCTACGGAGGAAAGGGTTAATAACAGTATGTAGAAATGTCAACAGAAAACAAGATCACCTGAGCAGTACATGGAAGTGGATATTTCTCTATATCGGCACCGTCACCTATGGCATAACTGTTACCACTTGGATCTCAAAGCACATTCATGTAATGATCTGTTAACCCTTTCCTTGATATATAAACATTTTTACTTGTGTGCAACCAGTGTAGATCCAAATCAGCCAGCACATCCATGCCTTCTGATCTGGATCTGCACTGGTCGCATTTTGGTCAGAAATAACCTAATGAATCAAAAAACGAACAGTTTAGATCCTGATCACAGATGTGCCTGCTGATCTAGATCTAAACTGTTCGCCCTATCAATAAAGGTGTATCTGTACAGAAAAGGGTTAAAATCTGAAATATAAATTAACATCAGGCATTTGTTAACCTAGAAAGATAAAGGAAATATAAAGCTGACAAACACATCAAATACAAAATAGATGAAAAGAAACATCTGACGCCACCTAACATGATAAATATTTAAATACATGTATTGCAGGCTTGGTCTGATTGAGCCTGATCGTAGGCAAAAATGAAGTGCATAATATTATACTGCCCAAGCCACCTAGCCCTGGGTTGAGTGCAACTTAATATTCAATAAAGTAAAGATACAATATATATCCTAAAGTTTTGTTAAAAATGTCCTCTCGTTAAATAAATACATAATGTCAATCTGTAAACATGGGCTACCCTCAGATGTGCAAGCTCAAGTCAAGTCAAGTCAAGTCAAGTAAATTTTATTTACATAGAGTCGGATAATCAACAATTTACATAAGCTCTTTATACATAAGCTCTAAAGAGCTTTTAACACCGACTAAAGCTGATTTGGATCTGCACTAGCTGAACAATGTGATACAAGTTGTATCCTGGCGTAATAGTGTTTAACTTAATGATTTTCTCATAATATGATCATCGTGGACCAAAGATTTTAAAACTGCAAATAGAGATCAGTCTCAGATCTCAAGCATCTGACTGTATGAGATGGAGACTTGTCTCCATTAAACTTGGGCAGAAGGTTATAAAACTAACTTTGGAGACCAGACTCAAATCTCAAGCAGCTTATTGGCTGAAATGGAGACAAGTATTCTTGAGATTTGAGACTTGTCTACAATTTTAGTTTAATAATCTTCAGCTTTAGACTGTTAAAAAAAATAATAATACTGTACCTGACCGCGCTCAGTTTTGGGTATATCAAGCTGCTTCACAAAATCCCTGGGAGTCAGTCCAGTGCACCACACTACAAGGCCACATGGTATCACTTTTCAGCTTAACATGATCAACATGGACAGCTGGAAGATAAAAACCTGCCTTATGAATGCTGATTTTATTTCAATTAAATACCGGTACTTTCATCAAATTCAAACATCTTTGGTGGCACACTCCTGATTTACATCAATTTCCAACAGTGACAGATGAATCACATATTTTTGTTAAATTGCAGAAATAACCAGTTCTTTTGAAGTACCTGAAATGTACCCTTTCCTTGATATATACACATTTTTACGCATGTGCTACCAGTGTAGATCCAGGTCAGCCGGCACATCCATGCATTTTTGTCAGAAATAACCTAATGAATCAAAAAGCTGATGTGCCGGCCGATCTGGATCTAAACTGTTGCCCTAGCAATAAAGGTGTATCTATACAGGAAAGGGTTAAACTGACATTCAGTAACTTTGCTCAAACCCATTTTAGGGCAGCAATATTAAATTTTGGCCAGAATATTGTTAATTATCATGTTACTATCCTAAACCGCCCCAAATGAACCCCTTTTCTGGTCATCCAACCCCGACTCTGTTCCCATGATTATAAACTCTTTTCATGTGTAACTCAATTTAAGCATGAAAATTTGATAGCTTCATAGCCTTTCACTATCAAAAATAAAACATTTTAATCTGAAAATGACATAATTGCAGGGAATGGTTTAGAGGGAGCCATGGGAGAAATGTTCTCCCTTATGTCCACAACTTATCCTATTGATGAGCCAAGGGAGGATTTTTCCTTAATATTATGTACAGAAAGCCAAAATCTTAGTTGTCTACTTCCTAAATTTGAATAAAGTCCCTGTTCTGAATATCTAAGCCAATCTCTGAATTGATCAATATAATGTGTAGAACAGAACAAATACTTTTTATATTTGAAGGCTGTTAATGTTCTAGAAATTTTTAATATACATTAATATTTTGCAAATAAAATTTAATGAAAGGTAGTTTCATTGAGCACAGAATTGATTTGAGCATACAACAGTTATAATCATGAAGCCTGGTTCCAAGGCTATAAAACTGAGAATGGAAACCAGTTTCAAATCTCAAGCATCTGATTGGCTGAGTGAACAGTTGCCATTACAGCCAATCAGATGCTTGAGATTTGACTCTGGTTTCCAAGCTCAATTTTATAACCTTGGAGCCTGGTCTGTCCTGACAGCTGATTATTATGATACATTAAAGGGCATTTCATCAGAAAATTGGGAAGAGGCCCTATCCTTTCAGATTGGGAAATTTATGTATTTGTTTATTTTTGGGAAAACCAAATTCTTTGACTTAAAACTGAGGTCCAGTATAAAAGTGTTATACACCAGGCACTTAAAAGAACCAGGGATGATTCTGGAATTGGAGAGTCCTCTGTATCTTGCACTATCCTTCAAAACCTAAAATGACTTACACTCTTCTGGAGGCGTCGCTCATATGGGCTTCTGGTAGCGACAATAAATAAATCTAAACACACACACAGCCCCACTTAAAACAGTGTTGACTTAACCCTTTCCTGTATAGATAAACCTTTATTGCTAAGGCAAACAGTTTAGATCCAGATCAGCCGGCACATCCGTGCCGTCTGATCAGGATCTAAACATTTCGCTTTTTGATTCATTAGGTTATCTCTGACCAAAATGCGACTAGTGCAGATCCTGATCAGACGGCATGGACGTGCCGGCTGATCTGGATCTACACTGGTTGCACATGCGTAAAAATGCGTATATATCAAGGAAAGGGTTAAAGGTAAATTATTACCTTTATTTACACGTTTGGAATACATGTTAACACATCAACATTACCTAAAGAAAGAAAGCAAGTTCTGTAACTCCTGGGGTTCCAAATGTATTACTCAGGGATCCTACACCAATTACTAGTTTGTCGTATTCTAAATCATAACGAGAATCAGGCTTCAAAACACTCTCAACATGAACAACTTGCTTGCAGAAGTTGTGTCTTGGTAGGTCCTGTTTGTTCCAGTGTTCTAAAGCCTGGAGGTGGAACTGATGTACCAGCGCATTGTTTTGTCGAACGAACGTCAACGCTTCCATGTACTGGCCTCTCCACAGTGCACAAACATCCTCCGGATTCCGTCCCTTCCTGGTGATCTTGGCTTTCACCACAGGATACGAAAAGTTCGTGATGAGTTCCATAATTAGCGGCTCAAAGTACTGTGGATGGATCATGTTTGCGAGTTTAGTGTGGTATTCACAAAAGAAGTCCAACAAGTGGTGGCATAGTAGTTAATTATCCCCAGGTGTATATTTAACAAACACTTGATTAAGTTTCTAAATTGATTTATTTTCCGACTTCCAAAGTTTATAGATTATTGAATGAACATTTGAACAGTTGTAAAGCATTAAAAATTTTCTGTATTTTTTCATATGATTTCACTTTAATTCACTTGGTAATCTTCACTTTCCTTTTGGAGTCTGGGGCATTGGTGTTTTCTCCTTTGTAAAATTCTTTCAACAGATTTATGGCCCTTTCTGTCATGATCCCCTCTAAACATTCAAACTGTGGCCCAAGCTGGGACAGGTGGGCCGTGTGCACATGTAGTACAGATCCACAACCACCAAACCTTTCATTTTTACACCCATACACTACTTTTCCAATACCCACATTTCTCAAGGCCGCCGCACACATAATACAAGGTTCAACTGTCACATAAAGTGTGCAGTTTTCAAAAACATTTTTCCAACATTTGTCATTTTCTTTACACCATGTGATAACTTTATCGATGGCGACTATTTCAGCATGTCGAGTGGCATTCTTTGTTTCATTGACTTCGTTTCTTCCGGTTGATAAAATACTGTCTTGATAAACTATAATGCATCCAACTGGAACTTCGTTGTTTTTCAGAGCATTTTCAGCATATTCAAAGGTCTTGGCCATCCAGGTTTCAACAGAAATTGACTCCATTTTATTATATTATCTATAAATGTTCAGTGATGCTGAAAATAAAAAATGATGATGGTAATGATTATACATGTAATGAATGGTGGGAAATGATGAACACAATTTGTTGCTGTAAATATGATTAAGTACAACATTTAACCCTTTCCTCCATATAAGTTTTTAACCCTTTCCTCCATATATACTTATTTTTACGCATGTGCGACCAGTGTAGATCCAGATCACCCGGCTAATCGATGCTGTCTGATCAGGAACTGCACTGGTCACATTTTGGTCAAAAATAACATATTGGATAAAAAAGCGAACAGTTTAGATCCTGATCATAATTAGATGGCACAGATGTGCCAGCTGATCTGGATCTAAACTGTTGGCCCACACAATAAATAATTATGTTTCTATGGAGGAAAGGGTTTATTCAATGTACACAGTGCACATCTAGATCAACTGGCACATCCATACCAAAATGGATATGCTTTGGTCGCATCTTGGTCAGAAATGACCTAATGAATCTGAAAGCGAACAGCGTTACCATAGAGCATGATCAGATGGCATGAATTTGCCTGCTGATCTGGATCTACACTGTCCCCCCGTGCAATAAAGGTGTAATGATCATAGAGTAAATGGTTAACATTGATTCTGTATCAATTTTTGCTAAATCATAAACTAGAATTATCACTAAAAGTGATTAAATACCCCCACATGTATGCTTGATGATTGAACTGGGAATGCTTCGAATCAATGGCATAATGTGCCCCACTTTTAATCCAAAGTGTCGTCTTCACAGTAGCCACAAATACAGCAAGTTTCATCACAATATCTCATTCCTTCTAAATTTATTGAGCAGAAATGGTTTGAATATGTTAGTAACAGTGGCCTTTATCTAACTTTTATCTAAGAACTGTGTGCCAAACATTGTTTATGAGAAATCATCCAGAAACCATTTTTTTCATTTTTTGTAACAGTGACCTTGACCCCATCAGACCCAATTTCAATACCAAGTTTCGTCTTCACAGACACTACCTATATAGCAATTTTCATCACAATATCTCATTCTGAACCAAAGTTATTGAGCATACAGTTTATTTTCTGTTTTTAGTAACAGTGACCTTGACCCCACAGGCCTTGAATCCCAAAAGTCATCTTCACAAAAACCACAAATACACCAAATTTCATTTAAGAATTTCATTTCAAGCTATAGTTACTGAGTGGAAACGAAGTTTTGAAGTTTAAATAACAGTGACCTTGACCTTGAACCCAGAGGCCCCAAAGTCAAACCTAACCTATATCTTGTTATGTTACATCTATGTCCCCAAAAAAATTAAATCTATGAAGTATTTCATGAGTTATAGTCCAGAAACAACTTTTCTTTTTTAAGTTTCAGTGACCTTGACACTGACCCCTCAGGCCCCAAAGTCGAACTCGACCTGTATCTTCTGATATTACATATATGTACCAAAAAAGGATTTAATCTGTGAAGTTTTTCATGAGTTATCATCTGGAAACCCTTTTTCTATTTTTAGTAATACTGACCTTGACATTGACCCCACCAGCCCCAAAGTCAAACTTGACCTGTATCTTGTGATGTTACATCTATTTACCAAACAAGGATTAAATCTGTGAAGTGTTTCATGAGTTATCATCCGGAAACCATTTTTCTATTTTTAGTAACAGTGACCTTGACACTGATCCCACCAGCCCCTAAATTGAACTTGACCTGTATCTTATGACGATATACCTGTGTACCAAAAATTATTTAATTCTGTCAAGCCTTTCATGAGTTATCATCTGGAAACGAAGAATCCGACTGACCGACCGACCGACCGACCGACAAGCTCACTCCTATATACCCCCTCAAACTTCATTTGTGGGGGTATAACAAGTCTTGCATTCAATGTGCCTATAAGGCTATATATAAATGATGAGAGCAATAAAACCTGTGGTTGGATTGGGGTTCAAGTTTACCCTTCATTCCCTAGATATCACTTTCATGGTATGTGTGAACTGCGTAAATCCAGATCATCCAGCAGATTCTAACCGTAACCCTTTCCTTCATATAAACACCTTTTTAAATGGCATGGGTGAACAGTGTAAATCAAGATCAGCCTGCACATCCCTGCCATGGCCCATCTGATCAAGATCTGCACGGAACGCTTTTTGAAAATTTGATTAAAATAGGTTATTTGTGCCCAGAAGCAAAATGCAGATCCTTATCAGATGGCACAATACAAAATATGGCCGCTGGTACGAAATCTACTACACAGGGTGCGTTCAGGGTTCTCCCATCGGTATAAAATGGTACCATCGGTAAAAATTGGTAGCCGTTGGTAGGCATCGGTAACAGTATACTTATCAATGGTATTGCTGTTGGCAGCAAATACTCCCGCGTCTCTACGAGTAGGGTAGCTTTGGCAGCCTCGTTTTGAGTGAGGAAATGGTATCATCGGTAATAAAAAGTAGCCGTTGTTACATACAAAGATACCAGAAAAACATAAGGAGCTCCTTTAGAGTAATAACTGATGGGCCATTAGCTCGACTGAATGTCAGGGCATTTTCCACATCCAGTAATAGTGTTTGGAAAGAGCCACAAGAGAGCCTGACGTGACTCTTACTGAGTGGTCATCCTATGAATACAGGCAACAGGGGATAATTTGTTCATAGAAGTAGTACAAAATATCTCCTCTGTTTTATAAGGAACGCGTCACTGTTTGAAAGACTTGAATTAACCATCCATGATGAAAGAACATAGTTTTGTTTTTGATGCATTACAACCGCAGGTATAGCCCATCTTACTCTTCTCATGCGCTCTTCCTCCATGTTGTTTGCCAATTAGTACCTATAATCGTTCAGAGTAACTTGGTTGCCGATGATATATTTGGTTACCATCGGTAACCATTGGTTGCCTATGGTATGTAACTGGTTACCAGCTGGGAGAACCCTGAACGCACCCTGTGAAATTTGGGTCCTACTAAAAGCCACTAAGGACCACTAAGGACCGCTAAGGACCGCTAAGGACCACTAAGGACCGCTAAGGACCACTAAGGACCTTTAATAGTCACAAAGGGTTGAAGTAGGGGCATGGGGTATCACAAAGGAGTGCCCAGAGCCACTGAATACTGTTAAGGAGGCACCAATAACAGCAGATTGCAAGGCATATAGTTCTTGTACAAGGCACAAAGTAGTCATACAAACAGACATCCATTTAAGAGACACTAAGTACAAGAGGGATATGTTAAAGAGGCACTAAGCACATTTAGGATCTATTTTAAGGGCAATAAGTACATGCAGGATCTAATTAAGAGGCGTTAAGTACACGAAGGCTCAATTATAGAAACACTTAGTACATGTAAGATCCATTTAAATCCATTTTTACACAATTCATGTATAGTTCATTAAATAGGCACAAAGTACATGTAGGATTCATTAAAGTGGCAATAAGTACATGAAGGGTCAAATTAGGAACTTCCGAAGCACTGAGTACATGTTGGATCCATTTGAGAGGCACAAGGTGCCTGTATAGTTCATTTAGGAGGCACTTAGTGCATGTAGGATTCATTAAAGTGGCACTAAGTACATGTATAATGTTACATTTAAGAGGGCCAAATTACAAGAATGATATGTTTAAGAAGCACCGAGTACATTTAAATTTCTTTTTTAAGGGCACTAAATACATGTAGGATCTAATTAAGAGGCACTAAGTTCACGAAGGCTAATTTAAGAAGCACTTAGTACAAGATCCATTAAAGAGGCACAGAGTACATGCATTATTCTTTAAAGAAGCACTAAGTACATGTAGGATTCATTAAAGTGGCACTTAGCACATGAAGGCTCAATTGGATAAGCACTAAGTACATGTAAGATTCATTAAAGTGGCACTAAGTACATGAAGCCTCAATTGAATAAGCACTAAGTACATGTAAGATTCATTAAAGTGGCACTGAGTACATGAAGGCTCAACTGAAGAAGCACTGAGTACATGCAGGATTCATTAAAGTAGCACTAAGTACATGAAGGCTCAATTGAAGTAAAACTTAGTACATGTAGGATTTATTGGAGTGGCACCGAGTACATGAAGGCTCAATTGAAGAAGCACTAAGTACATGTAGGATTCATTAAAGTGGCACTAAGTAATGAAGGGTCAATTGAAGAAGCACTAAGTACATATCGGATACATTAAAGTGGCACTAAGTATAAGGTTCCATTTAAGAGGCACTAAGTACAAGAATGATATGTTTAAGAAGCACTGAGTACAAGATGGATCCTTTTAACAGGGATTTCAACAGCTTTTGAAAACAAGGGGTCATTTATCTCCTATTGAGAATGTTCATAGGGTCAAAATCATATCACCACAAGTCATATCTTGTATTAATACGTGAACTTAAATACTACTTATAAAATTGCTTTAAATTCATTTTTATTTATTTTCAGTGATTAAATGAGAGTTCATTTCATTTTTATAATGCAATATTCACAATAGTTCTTTTTATTCTTGAATTCAATTAGCACCATACTGTATATAATTAGTGTTACTTATGCCATCTGGGGTTTTCTTTCATCCTGCAGACCAAAAACTAAATAACATATGGATTTTCAAATGTTGCTAAACATCAAAGACATTATTAATGGAATCAATTGCATAATATCAACTTTTAAAACATCTTCATATAAACCAGGTTAGATCTACAGTAAAGAGAGTTTGAAAGTTTTGTTTTTAACTCTTAAAACATTTAATGACTAAGGATTTTAATCAAATTTGGTCATTGTAATCATTTTAAAGTGTTTCTTTGATTATTTTCAGAAATTTGTTATCAATGAAAACTTTATTATCTTTAAAACTTCAATTATAATGGACAGTAGATAAAAGGTATATTCAGATTGCTTTTAGGTCCAATCATCAGGATAAAAAATAAGTAAAAGAATACCAAAACGTAAAATCTCATATTTCAGTACCTTTAAAAAGAAGCAACCCTCTGAAAAGCCAAATCTATTAAGTAAACCTCCCATAAATGGATCTTGTGTGTTTTTCATGCCAATAATGGCTATGTGATGTACACATTGCCTTGTAAAGAGCTCACAGATGTGCTTGGTGCCTTGAAAATGGCTAGCAGATGAACTTAGTGCCCTCCAAATGTCAATTAGAAGTACTAAGTGCCTTCTTAAGGGCTCACATATATACTCAATGCCTTCTAAATGACTCACAGATTAACTTATTGCCTTCTGAAAGGCTCACAGGTGTTATCAATGGCTAGCAGATGAACTATCTGCCTTTCAAATTGCTTTAAGATGTACTTAGTGCATTCTGAAGAGCTCACAGATGTACTTAGTGCATTTTGAAGAGCTCGCAGATGTACTTAATGCCTTCTGAAGAGCTCATAGATGTACTTAGTGCATTCTGATACTCATAGATGTACTTAATGCCTTCTGAAGAGCTCATAGATGTACTTAGTGCATTCTGAAGAGCTCATAGATGTACTTAGTGCCTTCTGAAGAGCTCATATATGTACTTAGTGCATTCTGAAGAGCTCATAGATGTACTTAGTGCCTTCTGAAGAGCTCATAGATGTACTTAGTGCATTCTGAAGAGCTCATAGATGTACTTAGTGCATTCTGAAGAGCTCACAGATGTACTTAATGCCTTTCAAAGAGCTTACAGATGTACTTAGTGCATTCTGATACCCACAGATGTACTAAGTGCCTTCAAAAGAGCTCACACATGTACTTAGTGCTTTCTTAATGGCTATGAAATTTACTAAGTGCCTTCAAAAAAAGCTATGAGATTTTCTTAGTGCCTTCTAAAAGGCTATGAGATTTACTTAGTGCTTTCTAACAGGCTATGAGATTTACTTAGTGTGTTCTAAAAGGCTATCAGTTTACTTAGTGCATTCTAAAAGGCTATGAGATTTACTTAGTGCATTCTAAAAGGCTATGAGATTTACTTAGTATGTTCTAAATGGCTGTGAAATTAACTTAGTGTGTTCTAAAAGGCTATGAGATTTACTTTGTGCGTTCTAACAGGCTATGAGATTTACTTAGTGCGTTCAAAAAGGCTATGAGATTTACTAAGTGTGTTCTAACAGGCTATGAGATTTACATTGTGCCTTCTTAAAGGCTATGAGATTTACTTAGTGCCTTCTAAAAGGCTATGAGATTTACTTAGTGCCTTCTAAAAGGCTATGAGATTAACTCAGTGCGTTCAAAAAGACTATGAGATTAACTCAGTGCGTTCAAAAAGGCTATAAGATTTACTTAGTGCGTTCTAAAAGGCTATGAGATTTACTAAGTGCGTTCTAAAATGCTATGCGATTAACTTAGTGCCTTCTAAAAGGCTATGAGATTTACTTAGTGCATTCCGAAATGCTATGAGATTTCCTTAGTGCCTAAAGTCTATTTTATGGCTCCCAAAAGGATCCTACATTTGATCAGTGCCTCTGAAGGTGCTTAACACTTTCCTTGATAGACACACCTTTAATGCATGGCTGAACTGTTTAGATCCAGATCAGCTGGCACCAGACTTCCCTAAAGTTGAAAAAAAGTGTCAGACATATCTTGTACTAAGTGCTTCTTAAATTAGCCTTCGTGAACTTAGTGCCTCTTAATTAGATCCTACATGTATTTAGTGCCCTTAAAAAAGAAATTTAAATGTACTCGGTGCTTCTTAAACATATCATTCTTGTAATTTGGCCCTCTTAAATGTAACATTATACATGTACTTAGTGCCACTTTAATGAATCCTACATGCACTAAGTGCCTCCTAAATGAACTATACAGGCACCTTGTGCCTCTCAAATGGATCCAACATGTACTCAGTGCTTCGGAAGTTCCTAATTTGACCCTTCATGTACTTATTGCCACTTTAATGAATCCTACATGTACTTTGTGCCTATTTAATGAACTATACATGAATTGTGTAAAAATGGATTTATATGGATCTTACATGTACTAAGTGTTTCTATAATTGAGCCTTCGTGTACTTAACGCCTCTTAATTAGATCCTGCATGTACTTATTGCCCTTAAAATAGATCCTAAATGTGCTTAGTGCCTCTTTAACATATCCCTCTTGTACTTAGTGTCTCTTAAATGGATGTCTGTTGTATGACTACTTTTTGCCTTGTACAAGAACTATATGCCTTGCAATCTGCTGTTATTGGTGCCTCCTTAACAGTATTCAGTGGCTCTGGGCACTCCTTAGTGATACCCCATGCCCCTACTTCAACCCTTTGTGACTATTAAAGGTCCTTAGTGGTCCTTAGCGGTCCTTAGTGGTCCTTAGCGGTCCTTAGTGGTCCTTAGCGGTCCTTAGTGGTCCTTAGCAGTCCTTAGTGGTCCTTAGTGGCTTTTAGTAGGACCCCAGAAATTTTGTTACGATAAATTACGGGTACGGATTGTTTTCTGTTTTTGCATCTAATTTACTTCAAATAAGAAGTTGACACAGTATTGTTTTACACGAAAATAATTACACAAGAGAATATTCCAATTATTCAATCTCCATATATGGCTCTTCTCCCTCAAGAAATATTTCATTAGCGACAAGTTGATTATTTTGTTGTTGTTGTTGTTGTTTTCCCCAAATCTCCACACAGAGTTGTCGTTCCTTAAATAGAGATTGGTTTTCCCCCTTAATCAGCGATCTGTTCAATGCTAAGTCACCACGCCGGGGGAACTCTGATATGGAACTCGTCTTGCGCTCCCGATAAAATCATATCAGCCGCTTCCGGGGTTCCATATCAGACGGAAAATTGTCACCGAAAAAGGTAGGCGGTCTAAATTTCCATCGATCACATTAATTAGGGACCATTTCCCGGAAAAAACTCGAATGCTATTCGACCCTCCTTTGAACCACGAACAAATTGATATTTGTCTATTTTGGATCAGTTCAAAATCGACTGTAAAAAAGATGTTGAAAGCGAAGGATTGGTCATAACTGTAGGCCGATATCCGAACATTTTATGAAATAATACGTTGTTTACTCCATTGTAAGGAAGTAGTATCGTGTGTATGCGTAAAATTAGAATATATCTCCCATCAGATGAAACTTGAGTGGCCAGAAAATGTACAGCTACTGAATTATTCGTTATAATTTTTTTGAGTTCCATATCAGGCTGCTGAGTTCCATATCAGACCAAGTAGTTTCGCATTGAAATGCTTTTAAGCATGTATGATTATATATATATAAGGCTGTTTTACATATTTAATTATATTAATTTTTGCGGTAGAATGATTTTCAAAATTCAATTTGTCCTTGCTCATTGAGTTTCTTTTCCATTATCCAGGGGATGGATCGATTGGGTCAGGGCATACTAACGTTGGATGGAGTTGAGAAACCAAGGACCGTTTCTTCGACACACCAATCAGAAAAAGCAAAAGAAGAAAATATTTAAGTTTCAAGTCTGGTATAAATGAACGGCGGCGGGGTGAAATGCCTGTTCGAGTAAATTATACACAATCAAGAAAACCAAAGTTCTAATGGCGAAACAATGTGACCTTTACTTTTACAACTGATTTATGGTCTGCCTTATAATATACGACTTCCAAGTGAATGCATTAGGTGTATTACCAGTGACAGACTTAAAAATACTTTCACGTTCAAGAAAATCACTCACTTTTTGCGTGAACAATGACTTTAAATGTTATCAAAAATATGCAATATTATTAGTGTGTATAAATACATCTGTAACCTGGCTTACATGCCATTTGTTGTGATATTTTTAGAAGTGTTAATTTTATAGTAATGCATCTCAGAACAGGAATCTAGAACTAGATTCCTGCTCAGAAAGAAGATTTAATTTATAAAGCAAAACTGTAGATTATGATATTTCAAGCTTACGGTGCATAAAAAAATCAAAAATGAAATTCTTGCATTGGTTACTTGTATGGTTTTATGTGAATTTCAAAAAACACACATTTTATATTTATTTATTTTTATTTTTAAAAGGATTTTTACATATTTCTTTTATCCATGTAGGGAAAGTGAATAATATTCACAGATCTATTTAAACTCTTTTATTTCAAAACATTTTGGTCATCGGCCTTCTTCAGTTGATATTGCGAGTTCCATATTAACTGAAGAAGGCCGGTGGCCAAAATGTTATGAAATAAAGGAGTTTAAAAGGATTTTTTTTAAGTAAAACACAAAGATAATATGTATTTTATCTTTAATTTTAAACGATTTTAAAATAATTCAATAAAAGTTTGAGAATTTGTCTCACTGTGTAGTTCATGTGGTGTCGTTTAAATGTTTTGTTCTGCAATATTGAAAGGTTTTTTTTTTCTTTTTTTGTCATCACAGGTCTGCATTTAGGCTGTGTTATTCCCTCTAACAATGAATAGTTTGCTGCGTTTTATTGCAAACAGATTTTGTTCCCGGCAATATGATGTTTAACAGTCCGCTTGTACTCAAATTGTCCAGTGCATATGTCACATTTAAATCCTAGAATTCCAACATGAATGCCACTGGTGACAGATCAGATTCTTGTAATAATGTTTGATGCAGTATCCCATTCAGTGCGCTCAATGTCTTTACCGTCTTTAACTGAAATAGATTAAAACACATCAAAGTTAGGTCATCACAAAAATTCAACAAATTAGCAGCATGAAAATATTCCTACATGACCAATTCTGATATGGAACTCAGCTGTCTGATATGGAACTCAAAAATATTTTAATAAATAACTAAGCAGTCATACATTCGTGGCCATCAAACTTATACCAGATTGAACTTATGATTCGAGTTAACACATGTATACAAGAAACTGTCAATTAACAATGAGATAAACACCGTTTTATTTCAAAAATATTTCAAAATCGGCCTAGAGTTTATGATCAATCCTTCGCTTTCAACATCTTTTTACAGTCGATTTTGAACTGATCCAAAAGAGACAAATATCATTTTGTTCGCAATTCAAACGAGGGTCGAATAGCATTCGAGTTTTCCGGAAAATGGGCCATAATTAACATAACTGATGAAAATTCAGGATCACCTACCTTTTTCAGTGACAATATTCCGTCTGATATGGAACCCCGGAAGCGGCTGATATGATTTTGTCGGGAGCGCAAGAGGAGCTCCATATCAGAGTTCCCCCGGCGTGGTCACTGTTCGTGAAGTTATACGCGCAGCCAACACAGCACGTTCTTTTTCTTAAATTCTTAAAATATATTTTCGTTCTACTTAAAATTTTAATGTTTTCATACAGATAAAATGCCTTATTTTCAACTAGATTATTTTAAGACAAAAATATACATGTGTCCCGCTAAGGTTTCAAAAACGCGCACCAGTAACCGCACTTGGCAAGATGGTACGTTCTCATTAACTTTCCAATTAATTTGGTAGAAACGAACAATAATTCTTTACCATCCTTTGTTAATAAGAAAATTTTATTATTTTTATCACGATCCTCTTAAACGAGATATCAGTGGATACTCAAAGTGTACCGGGACAGAAATGGTTTGGTTACATGTAAGTCAATGGCCATAACTAACTGAGAGAAGAATTAATGGATGACTTACATGTACATATTGAGCATCTCTGCATATGAAACAAGTTAGACTTGCATATAGTCTAGCAAGGGGTTGCCTGAAGTAAATCAATTACAATATGCTATAGGAGCATAATCAAAGTTCAAGAACTATGTAGAAATTCAATGTGCCATAACTCTGCGAAAAGAAACAACACAACAACAACAGCCGGAATATACCTGCACATTACACATCTCTTAAATTTCTGTTGTTAATGAAGCTTTCCACATTGACAGTCTAAATTCAATCCGTAAAGTTTTGAGGAAGCATGGTTTTGACATATGTCGGGGACATCACGTACCCATATTTACATTTGTAAAAAAGCATAACTATTTCTTTTTTTTAAATTTTGTCAATTTCAATAAAATAATTCTATATCTATATTTGAACATACCTTTTTTTCTTTTCGCATCCGGTCAATCGAAAATTGTCAGCCTCTTATACATTTACGGTGTCTTGATGAGCATACCTGGGGAATAATGATCGAGAGCTTTTGTCATACTCTCAATGATTCGGTGTTTATTATATATCTGGGAATTAAAAAAAAACATGTTTCCTATATTAAGTAAATGACAGCTAATGATATGCAAAAGAAGCACGCCTAGTGTCATAACTGAAATTAACACGCACATGTATATATGACAGGTGCTGCCACTTTTGTCCGGTGCAGTATGGGTAAGAGGTGAAATATTTAATTAAGAAATTAAGATTTAAAAGATATTTTCATAATAAAAATAATTTAAACTTAATACAAACGGGAATTTTAAAGTATATTTATATATCGTGAGCAGGAAAGTGATGATGTGATTGTTTTTAACAACAATCCATTGAATTGAATTTGAGCGGGAAAAACTTTGAGCGGTTCGTCTGCTGCTGAGCTTCCTGGGAAATTCTCGGTAAGTGAAATTTGTTGATGGAAATTGATAAACATTTGAATGCAACATTTAGAACTAAAAGATTTATTACCGAAAGTACTATTTATAAGTATTTTGTTGGCCGTTTGCTGATTACTGTTCTTTTGCCAGGCTTACATGGGCAAAAACAAAACGAACACCGATGGAAATTCAAACCCGGCGCAATTTTCCAGGGGCTCCATGCAATTAGTTGCTGAACATTGCCGTTATGAAAATGCAAAATATATTGACAATTAAAACGTGGCACTGGCTTCAGAATTGTTAGGGCGTCGGGGGGATCCAGAGGGGGTTCAATGGGTTTGCTCGAACCCCCAGCATCATGAGGATTTTGGCCAGAGAATTGGAAAATATCATTTAACTGCCCTAGGACTGCCCCGAACGAATCCATTTTCTTGAATTCTTGCTTACGACCCTGTCTGTATAACCCACTGTTCCAACTTCTGAATTTCAAGGGCCTTAGATGTATGGAAGGCAATTCCAGACTCTGACCCCAGAAATATTTTTATTATTAAACGAATACTGTTGTATAAATGTAAGTGTTCCTTGATGCCTGGGAATAATATCTTTTACGTCCGTCCGTCCGTCCGTGCGCTCTAATTATGTGCCCCTGCAAAACAGTCGCGGCCCTCATAACTAAGAATGGAGACCAGTCTCAAATCTCAAGCATCTGGTTGGCTGATATGAAGACTTGTCAGGTGCTTGAGATTTGAGACTGGTCTCCAGTTTCAGTTTTATTATCTTGGGTTAAATTTTGATGGGTTTTAGATTCTGCGCAGTTATCATCGCTTTTGGCACAATCTTGGATTTAAACAGTTTTTAGTTAAATATGCAAAGGGTTATCAATCCTTTTTTTTTTTGGTAAAACATTTCAAATCACAGTATATTCAACAACCTTTACAAATTTATGTAACAACTAAGAAAGACTAAACAATGTATTAAGATTTCGTTACTACGAGATGTCGAAGGCATCGAACCCACGGCAACAAGAGTTTGGACCAGAGTGAGACATGCCTTTCTTATTTTGTTATTTCAGAAAGAGAAGCTGCGGCATATCTCTCATAGCGCTGACGTTTCAGACCCTAGATGGTGGATATCAGTGTGTGACAGTAAACTGTTCTGAGTTTGCCTCACTATAAACAACTTCCAGCTCTAATTTGGGTGAGTTTTGAACACCGAACTTTGTAGATCATTGTGAGCATTAGGCCGGTATTCCATAGTTTCGGGATGCGTGATCCGTGTACGTGTCCGCGTCAGTGTCCGCTATTTTCACTCGCCAAAGATATCGTTGGGTATATTCCATACGTCCGTGTCCGTTTTCGTGTCTTCGAAGTGGAACGGACACGGAGGTATGGAATATACCTAACGATATCTTTGGTGAGTGAAAAAACGCGGACACCGACGCGGACACGGACAGGGATCTCGCATCACGGAGCTATGGAATACCGGCCTAATCGCAAGGCTAAATTCACGCAAATGAACTAATCTCCTAAAACCTATAATGACATATGGATCCATCCAAAATAATAATACTAAAAAAATGAAGACCAATCTTAAATCTCAGCATCTGGTTGGGAGAAATGGAGAGATGAGATTGGACTCCGGTTTAAGTTTTATTATCTTTGGCCCTGGTTAACTTTTGATGGGGTTTAAATTTTCCCACAATGTCGGATTTTAACAAATTTTATTTATAAGCAAGGGTAATTTATCTTTTATTTATTTGGTAAAGGCATTTCAAAGCACAGTATTCTACAATCTAAACTATTGCAACCACTAGAGATGACCCGTGAACTGTTGCGCAATGTGTTAAGATTACATCACGAAGAGGTCAGAGGTATCGAACACAGGACCACAAGATGCTTTTGGAGTTTAGATTGGATAAATTAATATAATCTTGCCTGTGTTAATTTGTTATTACAAAAAGAGATGCTGCAGAAACGTATCATACCCTAGGTGCGATACCTGTTTGCGCCGGTCTCAAATCTCAAGTGTCTGATTGGTTGAAATGAAATGGTCGCCAATTTCCGTTTTTATCCTGGTCCATGGGCGCGCATTTATGATTGACTTTGTCACAATTTCGGATTTCAACAATTTTTCAGTCTCGAGGTTTGGATCAGGTATATTAAAATAATCATGCATGTGCTATTTGTTATTTCAGAAAGAAGAGCTGCGGCCGATCTCTCCTAGCGCTGACGTCTCGGACCCTAGATGGTGGATTCATGTGTGCGACGGTCTACTCTTCTATGCTTACATCACGATAATCATTTTCCAACTCGCATTTAGGTAAGTTATTTGAACGCCGAAACAGTAGTAGGATATTATGACATTTGGTGATAAGTTTATACCCAGTGTTTTATCCGTGTTATATGCGCATGTAGTAAGTACCATTGTTTTTCCAATGTTTATTTTTTGTGTCTTCTATTAGTATAGATATTTTCACCATACATGGTCATGACGGTGGGTTGTAGTATCTCTTAGTATTCAAGTCAGTATTACACTTTAGAAGTAGCAGTGTTTGAAGAATACTATTAGGTTAATACTCATGCATTTCTACGGAATTCCGTTAGGGCTATCGCCTTTTTCTCTTGTAAAGAAAAGAATCTGAAACTCGTAATTTTGAAATCACGGAAACAAGTTTGCGAAAACACGAGAGTACGATAACGAAAACGCGAAAACTCGATGATGATAATACGAATTAAATAGTCTCGCGTTTTCGTAATCGTATGTTTTCGTTTTCGTCATCTGTCATCTCACCATCATATATTAAGTTATTATTGTTATTTTTATTGATTTTTGTTGATTATTTCGTTGTATACATCGCCTCGCTCAAAACACGTTGAGTAAACTCGACCATTAGTTTGGATTAATCGATTCAACTGTTTCACGCATGCGTGCCGGAGGAGGGAAACACTTAAACACGATGATACAAAGACGAAAATGCGAAGATACGAAGACGAAAACGCTGAAATGCAGATCTTAAAGTACAAATAAACGATTACGAAAACACAAAATTACGATGACAAAAACGCGAGATTATTTTGCATTATCGTCAGGTATTTTCGCGTTTTCGTCATCGTTACTTCATGGATTCGTGTTTTCGTCATCAAATTTTCGCGTTTTCGTCATCGTGTTTTTGCATCTTCGTCATCGTGCTTTCGAGTTTTCATGTTTTCGCGTTTCAAATAATACTATACATTATGAATGGAATATATAATTTGCTTTCAGACCCAAACCTCTAGTTTTAGTTATTATTGCTTTTTGGCTAATTTGTTAAATTGAGATTGCTTTGACCTGTTGACATCAAATTTGGTGTGGTGTAGCTTTTATCATGATGCAAAAGTAGATTCTACTCAGATGTTAATACTCGGTCGTTGAAACCCCGGTTTCGTCGCATTGCGGCGCTTCTTCTTTTTACTTATGTTTCAAGATAAATATATTAATCAACAGATGTGCGAGGAACAATAGCCCATAATCTAAGCAGGATGACTTAACTGGGAAGATTCACTGCAGGATTGGCAAGCCCATCAGAAGTCATGTGAGTTAATATTCTTTCATTAGAATTGTTGATATGAAAATATTCTGACATTATGCTAAATCATCTTCTAACATTTTTAAATCATCATCGAAGGTTCAACAGAACTGTGCCCAAGATCATAAACCTAAGTTTTGAGATCAGTCTCAAATTTCAAGCATCTGATTGGCTGAAATGGCGACCAGTCATGTTTTCGCGTTTCAAATAATACTTTACATTATGAATGGAATATATAATTTGCTTTCAGATCCAAACCTCTAGTTTTAGTTATTATTGCTTTTTGGCTAATTTGTTAAATTTAGATTGCTTTGACCTGTTGACATCAAATTTGGTGTGGTGTAGCTTATATCATGATGCAAAAGTAGATTCTACTCAGATGTTAATACTCGGTCGTTGAAACCCCGGTTTCGTCGCATTGCGGCGCTTCTTCTTTTTACTTATGTTACAAGATAAATATATTAATCAACAGATGTGCGAGGAACAATAGCCCATAATCTAAGCAGGATGACTTAACTGGGAAGATTCGCTGCAGGATTGGCAAGCCAATCAGAAGTCCTGTGAGTTAATATTCTTTCATTAGAATTGTTGATATGAAAATATTCTGACATTATGCTAAATCATCTTCTAACATTTTTAAATCATCATCGAAGGTTCAGCAGAACTGTGCCCAAGAGGATCAGTCTCAAATTTCAAGCATCTGATTGCAATCAGATCCTTGAAATTTGAGACTGATCTCAAAACTTAGGTTTATGATCTTGGGCACTGTTTTGTCTCTTATACAATTCTGAATGGGTTATTGCAACGTAGACTTGCGCTATACCATTTTCATGTTCTTTTAATTATAAATTCAATTACTTCAAACAAATTAAATTATTTTGCTTTTTATACACATAGAGGCCGTTAACTCTAAAGAATAGTGGGATAAAAAGAAGTGGAACTTGTTTCTTTATGTATAAAAACTATATGAAGTAGTATCCTAAATGTAAAAAGCAAAATATGAAATTCAATACGTTTCCTTAATTGGCTAGATTTAATTACCCTCTTTTAAATTTGTATATTAACTATCAGGCATAAACAAATATTAATATTTCGTAGAAAAAAAGACTTATAGGCCTTGCTTTCTGATGTAAAGTATGATTTGATCCGCATCATGATAGCTCTGGTGTACAGGAAGTAGAGGGCATAAAGACTTGCACTCGTCCATACGTCCGTACGTCCTCCAAATCTTTTGGCATCCAGTCCTCATTAACTTTCAAACTTGCACAGGTGATCAAGCAGGATGTATCGTATTAAAGAAAAGAATTTTTTCCTTTTAATGGTTTTTTAATGAACAACATGTAGATCTACTAGTTTAGAGAATAATAAATAATAATAAAGATAACACATTGTTTTATTTCTACGTAAATGTAATGTTAAAAATATCAAAACTATTCCCGAATTCCAATGTTCTTGTGGCAAATCTAGATCTAGTAGAAGACTAATCGATCTCTTCGAAAAAGTATAAAATTAAGAACATCACTGAAATTTATTCACTATAACCCCATTCTTGCAGAGAACTAGAAACGTCGCAACAATCGTATCAACTCGGTGATCTCCGGCAAGCTTCAGATATACACGTAGAATCACCGAAACGTGATCCGAATGACGCCACAAATAATAAATTCACTACAAGGCCAATCTACATCACATAAATAGAAACACCTAAAAATGTGCTCGCCAATTTACATTGTATTGCCTACAACCAGAACAAGTAAATCTAGAGGTCAAAACAAGAATCACCACTGAAATTTAGTCACTATACTTCTAAGAGAAAGCATTACTAAACTACTATAATGTATTCACTATACTTCTAAGAGAAAGCATTACTAAACTATTAAAATGTAATCACTATACTTCTAAGAGAAAGCATTACATAACTACTAAAATATATTCACTATACTTCTAAGAGAAAGCATTACTAAACTACTAAATGTATTCACAATACTTCTGAGAGAAAGCAAATGTTACTAAACTACTAAAATGTATTCACTATACCTCTAAGAGAAAGCATTACTAAAATACTAAAATGTAATCACAATACTTCTTAGAGAAAGCATTACTAAACTAAAATGTATTCACTATACTTCTAAGAGAAAGCATTACTAACTACTAAACTTGTTTTTTTTTTAACTTTTATTTTTATTTTTTTACACAATAATTACTTCCGCGATAAAATAAATTGAAGCAAAATATATAAATAAATATGAAATAACTGCGATAAAACTTAAAAAATATAAATCTAAAATATTTCCTAAAACGCTGTGTGTCAGTATGAATCGAACCTGTGGCGATAAATACAGTTAGGCCAATGCCAGCCGGACGCGTTAACCACTGTGCTATCAAGGAGGTGTGATTTACGTTTGCAAAATATTAATTTAAACGCGTAAATTTGTCTTAACCCGTGTTTACATTCTATTAATAATTGTAAACATCGCCAATTTAGCTTGGGCGACCTATACATTGTCTACAAATTTACGGTATTTACAGTGTCTATTTTCTATTTTACTGTGTCTGAAAGCTTTCTGTTTTTTTACCGCGTTTATTTTAGTTTTCTACAGTCTCTCAAAACTAAAATTTAATGTATTTATGGCGTTTATTTCATAATCTACAGTCTCTAAAACATGCTGTTTTTAAGGCGTTTATTAAAAAAACGGTATTTACAGTGTTTTTTTTTTGTATTCTACACATAAGGTATATACGGCTTTTATTTGATTTTCTACAGTGTCTGAAAACTTACCCTATTTTCGGTGTTTATTTGATATTAAACAGTATCAGATTACTTTCTTTTTTCGGCGTTTCTTTGATATTCTAGACTGTCTGATAACTTCTGTTTTTTTTTCGGCTTTTATTTGATATTCAAAAGTGTCTGATGAACTTACGGTGATTTCGGCGTATATTTGATTTTTTACATTGTCTGATAACAAACGGTATACGTGGCGTTTATTTTTTATTCTACACTGTCTGAAAACTTTCGGTATTTTCGGCTTTTTTTTGGATATTCTACACCGTCTGATAACTTACGGTATTTGCGGCGTTTATTTGATATTCTATTTTGTCAGATAACTTACAGTTATTTCGGCGTTTATTTGATATTCTACACTGTCTGAAAACGTGCGGTATTTTCGGCGTTTATTTGATATTCTACAATGTCTGATTACTATCGTTATTTTCGACGTTTATTTGATATTTTACAATGTCAGATAACTTACTGTATTTTCGGCGATTATTTGATATTCTACAATGTCAGATAACTTACGGTATTTGCGGCGTTTATTTGATATTCTACAGTGTCTGATAACTTACGGTATTTTCGGCGATTATTTGATATTCTACAATGTCTGATAACTCGATATTTGCGGCGTTTGTTTGATATTCTACAGTGTCTGATAACTTACGGTATTTTCGGCGATTATTTGATATTCTACAATGTCTAATAACTAACGGTATTTGCGGCGTTTATTTGATATTCTACAGTGTCTGATTACTTACGGTATTTTTGGCGATTATTTGATATTCTACAATGTCTGATAACTTACGGTATTTTCGGCGTTTATTTGATATTCTACAATGTCTAATAACTTACATTATTTTCGGCTGTTTTAATTTTCTACATTTTCTGATAACTTACGGTATTTTCGGCGATTATTTGATATTCTACAATGTCTAATAACTTACATTATTTTAGGCTGTTATAATTTTCTACATTTTCTGATAACTTACAGTATTTTCGGCGTTTATTTGATATTTTTCAGTTTCTGATAACTAACGGTATTTTCGGCGTTCATTTGATATTCTAATCTTTTTAAATACTAAAGATTGTTCCGGTGTTTATTTGATATTTTACATTGTCAGATAACTAACTGTAACTTCGGCGTTTATTTAATTCTCTACACTGTCTAAAAACTAGCGGTATTTTCGGCGTTTATTTGATATTTTACATTGTCTGATTACTTACGTTATTTTCGGCGTTTATTTGATAACATACAGAGTCTGATAACTAACAGTATTTGCGGTGTTTATTTAATATTTTACAACTGATTATTATTATACCATGCTCTTTTTTCCTCTCTAGTTTTTGGCTGTGTGGGGAGGCTGTGTATACTGGATGTGGCCATTCCTGATAAGCATATTTCATTTTTTTACAATGTCTAATAACGTGCGGTGTTTGCGGCGTTTATTTGATATCCAAAACTGTCTGATAACTAACGGTATTTTCGGCGTTTATTAAATATTCTACACTGTCTGAAAACCTGCGGTATTTTCGGCGTTTATTTAATATTCTACAATGTCTGATTACTAACGCTATTTTCGGCGTTTATTTGATATTCTACAATGTCAGATAACTTACGGTATTTTCGGCGATTATTTGATATTCTACAATGTCTGATAACTTACGGTATTTGCGGCGTTTATTTGATATTATACAATGTCTGATTACTAACGTTATTTTCGGCGTTTATTTGATATTCTACAGTGTCTGATAACTTACGGTATTTTCGTCGATTATTTGATATTCTACCATGTCTGATAACACGGTACTTGCGGCGTTTATTTGATATTCTACAGTGTCTGATAACTTACGGTATTTTCGGCGATTATTTGATATTCTACAATGTCTAATTACTTACGGTATTTGCGGCGTTTATTTGATATTCTACAGTGTCTGATAAGTTACGGTATTTGCGGCGTTTATTTGATATTCTACAATGTCTAATAACTTACGATATTTTCGGCTGTTTTAATTTTCTATATTTTCTGATAACTTACGGTATTTTCGACGTTTATTTGATATTCTTCAGTTTCTGATAACTAACGGCATTTTCGGCGTTCATTTGATATTCTAATCTTTCAAATATCTACGATTGTTTCGGTGTTTATTTGATATTTTACGTTGTCAGATAAGTAACTGTAACTTCGGCGTTTATTTAATTCTCTTCACTGTCTAAAACTAGCGGTATTTTCGGCGTTTATTTGATATTCTACAATGCCTGATTACTTACGTTATTTTCGGCGTTTATTTGATATTCTACAGTGTCTTATAACTAACAGTATTTGCGGTGTTTATTAATTATTTTACAATGTCTGATAACGTGCGGTGTTTGTGGCGTTTATTTGATATCCAAAACTGTCTGATAACTAACGGTATTTTAGGCGTTTATTTGATATTCTATACCGTCTGACAACTTGCGGCGTTTATTTGATATTCTGTATTGTCTGATAACTAACTGTATTTGCGGCCTTTTTGATATTCTACACTGTCTGAAAACCTGCAGTATTTTTGGCGTTTATTTGATAATCTACAATGTCTGATTACTTACGTTATTTTCGGCGTTTATTTGATATTCTGTATTGTCTGATAACTTACTGTAATTTAGGCGTTTATTTGATATCTACACTGTCCGAAAACATGCGGTATTTTCGGCGTTTATTTGATATTCTACACTGTCTCAAAAATAACGGTATTTTGGCGTTTATTTGATATTCTATATGTCATATATCTTACCGTATTTTCGGCTTTTTGATATTTTACAGTTTCTGACCTCTTACGGTATTTTCGGCCTTTTTTATGTTATTTGTTATTGTTCTTGCATCCTTGAATTACGTATTCTTTGAATGAAATATACCTCTTGATGAAAAAGCTATCCGAGTTTGTTGTTTTTCTTTATATGAAATATACCCCTTGATGAAATAAAGCTATCCGTGTTTTTTTGTTATTTTTGCATCGTTCAATAACGTTGCCTTTGAATGAAATATACCAATTGATAAAATAAAGCTTTTTGTGTTTGTTCTTTTCTTGCATTAATGAATTACGTTTCATTTAAAAGAAATATACCTGTTGATGAAATAAAGCTATCCATGTTCATTGTTGTTCTTGCATCCTTGAATTACGAATTCCTCATATGAAATATACCCCTTGATGAAATAAAGCTATCCATGTTTGTTGTTATTTTTGCATAGTTGAATAACGTTTGAATGAAATATACCTGTTTATGAAATAATGCTATCCTAGTTTTGTTTTTTCTTCCATCCTTATATTGCGTTGTCTTTGAATTAAATATACCTTGAGATGAAATACAGCTAGCTGTGTTTGTTTTTGTTTTTTTCCTCCTTAAATTACGTATTTTTTTAATTAATTATACCTGATGATGACAAAAAGATATCCGTGTTCGTTGTTGTTCTTGCATCCTTGAATTACGTAATATTTGAATGTAATATACCTGTTGATGAAATAATGCTGTCCGTGTTTTTTTTCTTGCATCCTTGAAGTGCGTTGCCTCTGAATGAAATATAACTGTTGATGAAAAAATGCTATCCGTGTTTGTTGTTTTTCTTGCATCCTTGAATAACGTTTTCTTTGAATGAAATATACCTATTGATGAAATAAAGCTATCCGTGTTTGTTTTTATTTCTTGCATCCTTGATTTGCGTATTCTTTGAATGAAATATACCTGTTGATGAAATAATGCTATCCATGTTTGTTGTTTTTCTTGCATCCTTAAATTACGTTTTCTTTGAATGAAATATACCTGGTGATGAAATAAAGCTTTTCGTGTTTGTTGTTTTTCTTGCATCCTTGAATAACGTATTCTTTGAATAAAATATATATGTTGATGAAATAATGCTATCCATGTTTATTGTTTTTCTTGCATCCTTAAATAACGTGTTCTTTCAACGAAATATACCTGTAGATGAAATAAAGCTATCCGTGTTTGTTGTTTTTAATGGCATCCTTGAATTACGAATTCTTTTTTATGAAATATACCTGTTGATGAAATAAAGCTCTCAGTGCTTGTTGTTGTTCTTGCATCCTCGAATTACGTATTTTTGAATGCAATATACCTGTTGATGAAATATCGCTTTCGTGTGATTGTTGTTTTTCTTGCATCCTTGAATTGCGCTGCCTTTGAATGTAATATACCTGTTGATGAAATAATGCTAATCGTGTTTTTTTCTTGCACCCTTGAATTGTGTGGCCTCTGAATGAAAATTTTAATATACCTGTTGATGAAATAATGCTATCCGTGTTTGTTGTTTTTATTGCATCATTGAATTACGTATTCTTTGAATGAAATATACCTGTTGATGAAATAAAGCTATCCGTGTTTGTTGTTTTTTTCTTGCATACTTGAATTGCGTATTCTGTGAATGAAAAACACCTGTTGATGAAATAAAGCTGTCGTGATTGTTGTTTTCCTTGCACCATTGAACAACGTTGCCTTCGTATGAAATATACCTGATAATGAAAAAATGCTATCCGTGTTTGTTGTTTTTCTTGCATCCATTTATAACGTATTCTTTGAATAAAATATACCTGTTGATGAAATAATGCTATCCATGTTTGTTGTTTTTCTTGCATCCTTGAATTGCGTTGCCTTTGAATGAAATATACCTGTTGATTTAATGAAGCTATCCGTGTTTGTTGTTGTTCTTGCATCATTGAATAACGTTGCCTTCGAATGAAATATACCTGTTGATGAAATAATGCTATCCATGTTGATTGCTTTTCTTGCATCCTTGAATTGCGTTGCCTTTGAATGAAATATACCTGTTGATTAAATGAAGCTATCCGTGCTTGTTGTTGTTCTTGCATCATTGAATTAAGTATTGTTTGAATGAAATAAACCTGTTGATGAATTAATGCTATCCGTGTTTGTTGTTTTTCTTGCATCCTGAAATTACGTGTTCGTTGTTTGTGCCGTGTGGCGGCTGTAAAAAGTCTCCCCGTACATTCAATCAGTGCTGTTATCAGTTACGTCCTTTGAAGGTCGGCTGAGCACGATACTTATGTACTATGTTAATGGTACTTCTAAAATTCCTTTTGTTTTAATATTTCGGCCAGTTTATAGATAGGTGGTTTCAATATCCCAGCCAATATAGATTTGGATATTGTCCAATCACCCCCAAGAATATACTTCCTGGTTTTTAAATTTTGCCTTTGGCGTAGTCTGTGATATGCAGGATTTATATTCTAAGATCCCCTGTCAAAATTCTATTCTGTTTAGTTCCGCCCATTGTTTTCTCGTTTAGGGCAAACCCATTCTTTTATCTGGGGACCATACGCCGCTGAACATGGAATGGTATTAATCTGAAAATACCTCATTGAAGGTTCCATGTTCACCGCCATATGCATACCATCGTTTGGGATGGATCGAAATTGTACTATTTAATGGTGTAATTACTGAGTTGCGCTCAACCCGGGGCTAGGCGGCGTGGGCAGTAATAAGCATTCCCATTACTGCCCATGAACAGGCTCAATCAAACCGAGCCTGCAGTATTTTCATATTTGTCGTGTTCGGTGGCTTTCAAAGTTCCCTTTTCATCTATTTGAATGAAATATACCTGTAGATGAAATAAAGCTATCCGTGTTTGTTGTTTTTATTTCATCCTTGAATAACGTTTTCTTCGAATGAAATGCATGTTGATGAAAAAATGCTATCCATGTTTGTTGTTTTTCTTGCATCCTTAAATTTCGTGTTCTTTGAGTGAAATATACCTGTAGATGAAAAATAACTATCCTTGTTTGTTGTTTTTATTGCATACTTCAATAACGTTGCCTTCGAATGAAATATACCTGTTGATTAAATGAAGCTATCCGTGTTTGTTGTTGTTCTTGCATCATTGAATTACGTATTCTTTGAATGAAATATACCTGTTGGTGAAAAAATTCTATCCATGGTTGTTGTTATTCTTGCAACCTTAAATTACGCGTCCTTTGAATGAAATATACCTGTAGATGAAATAAAGCTATTCTTGTTTGTTGTTTTTATTGCATACTTGAATAACGTTGCCTTCAAATGAAATATACATTTTGATGAAATAATGCTATCCGTGTTTGTTGTTTTTCTTGCATCCTGAAATAACGTGTTCTTTGAATGAAATATACCTGTAGATGAAATAAAGCTATCCGTGTTTGTTGTTTTTATTGCATCCTTGAATAACGCTTCCTTCGAATGAAATGCATGTTGATGAAGTAATGCTATCCGTGTTTGTTGATCTTCTTGCATACTTGTAATACTTTGCCTTTGAATGAAATATACCTGTTGATGAAATAATGCTGTCGTGATTGTTGTTTTTCTTGCACCATTGAATAACGTTGCCTTCGAATGAAATATACCTGATGATATAAAAATGCTATCCGTGTTTGTTGTTTTTCTTGCATCCTTGAATAACGTATTCTTTGAATGAAATATACTTGTTGATTAAATAATAATATCCATGTTGATTGCTTTTCTTGCATCATTGAATTGGGTTGCCTTTGAATGAAATATACCTGTTGATTAAATAAAGCTATCCGGGTTTGTTGTTGTTCTTGCATCCTTAAATTACGTGTTCTTTGAATGAAACATACCTGTAGATGAAATTAAGCTATCCGTGTTTGTTGTTTTTATTGCATTGTTGAATAACGTTGCCTTCGAATGAAATATACATGTTGATGAAATAATGCTATCCATGTTTGTTGTTTTTCTTGCATCCTTGAATAACGTTGCCTTTGAATGAAATATACCTGTTGATTAAATGAAGCTGTCCGTGTTTGTTGTTGTTCTTGCATCATTGAATGACGTATTCTTTGAATGAAATATACCTGTTAATGAAATAAAGCTCTCCGTGTTTGTTGTTTTTTCATGCATCCTTGAATTGCGTATTCTTTGAATGAAATATACCTGTTGATGAAATAAAGCTGTCGTGATTGTTGCTTTTCTTGCACCATTGAATAACGCTGCCTTCGAATGAAATATACCTGATGATGAAAAAATGCTATCCTTGTTTGTTGTTTTCTTGCATCCTTGAATAACGTTGCCTTTGAATGAAATATACTTGTTGTTTAAATGAAGCTATCCGGGTTTGTTGTTTTTCTTGCATCCTTGAATAACGTTGCCTTTGAATGAAATATACCTGGTGATGAAATAAAGCTGTCCGTGTTTTTTGTTTTTCTTGCATCATTGAATTACTTTTTGCGTATTCTTTGAATGAAATATACCTGTTGATGACATGAAGCTGTCGTAATTGTTGTTTTTCTTGCACCATTGAATAACGTTGCCTTCGAATGAAATATACCTGATGATGAAAAAATGCTATCCGTGTTTGTTGTTTTTCTTGCATCCTTGAATAACGTATTCTTTGAATGAAATATACTTGTTGATTAAATAATAATATCCATGTTGATTGCTTTTCTTGCATCATTGAATTGGGTTGCCTTTAAATGAAATATACCTGTTGATTAAATAAAGCTATCCGGGTTTGTTGTTGTTCTTGCATCCTTAAATTACGTGTTCTTCGAATGAAATATACATGTAGATGAAATAAAGCTATCCGTGTTTGTTGTATTTATTGCATCCTTGAATAACGTTGCCTTCGAATGAAATATACATGTTGATGAAATAATGCTATTCGTGTTTGTTGTTCTTCTTGCATACTTGAAATACTTTGCCTTTGAATGAAATATACCTGTTGATGAAATAAAGCTGTCGTGATTGTTGTTTTTCTTGCACCATTGAATAATGTTGCCTTCGAATGAAATATACCTGATGATGAAAAAATGCTATCCGTGTTTGTTTTTCTTGCATTCTTGAATAACGTATTCTTTGAATGAAATATACCTGTTGATGAAATAATGCTATCCATGTTGATTATTTTTCTTGCATCATTGAATTGCTTTGCCTTTGAATGAAATATACCTGTTGATGAAATAATGCTATCCGTGTTTGTTGTTGTTCTTGCATCATTGAATTACGTATTCTTTGAATGAAATATACCTGTTGATGAAATTATGGTATCCGTGTTTGTTGTTTTTCTTCTATCCTTGCATTGCGTTGCATTTTAATGAAATATTCCTGTTGATGAAATAAAGCCATCCGTGTTTGTTGTTATTCTTGCATTCTTGAAATACTTTACCTTTGAATGAAATATACCTGTTGATAAAATTAAAGCTATCCGTGTTTGTTGTTGTTCTTGCATCGTGAATTAGTATTCTTTGAATGTAATATACCTATTCATGAAATAAAGCTATCCGTGTTTATTGGTGTTTTTGCATCCTTAAATTACGTGTTCTTTGAATGAAATATACCTGTAGATGAAATAAAGCTATCTGTGTTTTTTTGTTGCTCGTGCATACTTGAATTACGTACATGTATTTTTAATGAAATTTACATGTTGATGAAATAAAGCTATTAATGTTTGTTGTTCTTCTTGCATACTTGAAATACTTTGCCTTTAAATGAAATATACCTGTTGATGAAATAAAGCTGTCGTGATTGTTGTTTTTCTTGCATCCTTGAAGTACGTTGCCATTGAATGAAATATGCTTTTTAATGAAACTATCGGTGTTAATTGTTTTTCTTGCATCATTGAACAGTGTTACTTTTGATCAAAAATATACCTGTTGATGAAATAAAACTATCGATGTTTGCTGTTTTTCTTTCATCCTTTAATTACGTTGCCTTAAAATGAAATAAACCAGTTGATGAAATAAGCCTATGATCGTGCTTGTTGGTGTTCTTGCTTTCTTCAATTTTGTTGCATTTGAATGAAAAATAAATTGTTGAAATAAAACTAGCGGTGTTTGTTGGTTTTTTTGCATACTTGAACGATGTTGCCTTTTAAAAAATATACTTTTGCTTGCAATAAACGCTATCGATGTTTGTTGTTTTTCTTGCATCATTGAATATTGTTACCTTTGAATGAAATATTCCAGCTGATGAAATAAAGTTATACTGGTTTGTTTTCTTTTTCTTGAATCCTTGAACATTCTTGCCTTTGAATGAAATATACATGTTGTTCAAATTAAAATATCTGAGTGTGTTTGTCGTTTTCCTGTACCCTTAATTTATATTTCAATATAATTAAATATGCCTGGTGTTGAAATATAACTATCCGTGTTTTTTTGTTTTGTTTTATTAAATCTTGAAGTGTATGGCCTATAAGCTAAATTATTGTTAATGTTGAAATAAAACTATCGGTGTTTTTTTGCATCCTAGAATTATGTTGCATATGATAGAAATATACATTTTGTTTAAATAAATCTATGTGTTCGTATTTTTCTCGCCTTCTTGAATCATGTTAAATGAAATATACCGTACCTGTTGTTGGAGTTTTTAATCTACCCGTATTGCTGTATGTATCTTTGAATTTTGATACCGTTGAGTGGAGTAAACCTGATGTTTAAATTACACTGGGAGTTATGTTGTTTTTCAATCGTCGTTTAATTGTGCTGCTTTTAAATAAAATAAAGCTGTCCAACAAAAAAAGCTAACGTCATTTTATTTATTCCTTATTTCATTGAATGAAAGGAATACATGTGTTTTGAAAGAAACGACTTTGCGTCCTGTGGATGATACAGAAGTCTGTCCAAGAATCGGACATGCACAGCAACGGCGGAAGCGTTAAACCTGCAAATCCGACCAACTTACTATTGAGCGTTACTCCAAGCAAGTTGTGCAAAATACACCGTTAACTGATGGCAGTCCTGAATAATAGTAGGCTGACATTTTACGGACGCACGTGTTACTTCGATTACAGCACAGTGAAGTTTTGTCCCATAATCCATGGCCTTGAAATGATAAGTGGTATAGCCAAGTTTTTCAACATGGCGGTCGCCAAAAATTTTAATTTGCTGAATAATTGCCTTGCTTACTCTGAGCACATGCATAAACACATCTTACGTTATACTTGTTGTAGAAAAATAACGCAATATATATTATACGCGCGCTATTTGTTAAAACGTAAATGCGGATACGCTGTAAGCTGAATGAAATCAACCGTTTACGAGACATAAAACTTATGATATTTGTCTTAAAATTATAATTATATTTTACAAAAAAGATATAGCGTAAACCACATTAACGACGTGTGCCGAAAACTAACGACTAGTATCTTTGGTTTTTGCACCTTTGTCTTGTGTTCTCTTTGAATTTAATTTTTTTGTTATTCAAAACATTGTGTTTTTTCTGCACTTGTTTAATAGTTTTATGTTTGTGCCATCTTTGTTTTATGTTCGTTTGTATACAGTTATTTATGATTCTGCACCTTTGTCTTGTGTTCTATTTGAATTAAATTTATTTTGTTATTCAAAACATTGTTTATTCTGCACTTGTTTAATAGTTTTGTGTTTGTGTTTTTGCCATCTTTGTTTTAAGTTCGTTTGTAGACATTTAATGATTTATGTTTATTAAAATTAGTAATCTTTGTTGTTTCTGCTTGGCGTATTATATTAATTGTTAACTTTCACTGAAATTTATATTGTTTAAGAATTACTTAATTTTTTTTCGTTTTATTTCAGCACATTGAATTGATTTCTTTGCAATAAATACATTTTCTTTAAATAATAACTAAAGGTCATAGTTATAGTCTTCGGCACCACTAGTTTCTTTTATGCTATTTGAATGATTCTATTGAAATGAATATATTCAACAAAATCTGCGATCTTATTTAAGGAAATATAATTATATAGTTCTCTAACCTACGATTATGAAACAAATCTAATTCACAATGGCTTTGCAATTTCTGCAACAATAACTGCTATAATTCTTTTTAAATATACTCCTGTTTAAAACAAAATCGGGTAAGGAAATATAAAGTATTCTTTTATTACTTTGCGATGACTATAATCCGAAAATAATTCAAAACAACTTCCGGTGTAATCGGTTCGTGACTGTAACAAAGCAGGGCCCAATGTTATAATACTGAGCATGGAAACCAGTCACAAATCTCTGGTTTCGAATCTCATTTTTATAACCTTCGGCCCTAGTTGCTACAAAATGTTCCTAGGTCTAAACATCAAACACGATATTTAAATCCTTTAAGAAGTCAACAAATTATATATTTGCATAAATTTTGTAATAATTTGCATTTCGGATTAGAGATTTAACTCCTGCTATTATTAGAAAATTGCACTTCGCTTTGGTCTTTGCTAGCTCTCCTGTCTTGCATAGCTTTATTGACCTCGTAACGATAACCTGTAAGTTACTAGAACAATAGAAAAACATGTTTCTCCCAGTGACTACAAAAGGAAAATTTGAAATTTATGTTTGCATTGTTTATAACTATTGTTCTAGTAAAGTTTATTGAACTTAATTCTAAGACATTGTTACCCTTGATATAGACAACCTTCCTGTTACTGTAGTTTAATACTATCATGGTGGATGATTCGGAAGTTTGGACTCCCGGCAATAAGGCTACACTCAGTGAGAGAAATTGTTTCATATTTCTAATTTTGTATAATTCCTGATTGACCTGTAACATTTATTTGCCCTTTAATTGATATCTGAAGTAATAAGAAGATTTATAATTATTAAATAACATGAAATTTTTATGAAAATAGGAAATCACCCCCCCCCCCCAAATTTAACAGTATATTGTGACAAATTATACCACCTTAAGCTCATTTTGACGAATCTAATATGTGAAAATTGTCTTTAGTGTCAGATTTATGATAGTGCGCTCGGGATCTGCTTTGACGCTCGGTGGTAGTTTAATATCATATTAAATCCACTTTTGACTAGCCCTTGTTGTTGATTGGTAGAAATCATATATCGCATTTTTGCTGCCCCAATGTTTTTATTAGCTCACCTGTCACGTAGTGACAGGGTGAGCTTTTGTGAGGGGGGTTCGTCCGGCGTCCGTCGTCCGTCCGTCCGTCCGTCCGTCCGTCAACAATTGTTGTCTGCACTCTAGCGGATGGAATTTTGGTCCAATCTTCTTCAAACTTGGTCAGAATGTTTATCTCAATGATATCTAGGTCAAGTTCGAAACTGGGTCATGTGACCTTAAAATCTAGGTCACTGGGTCAAATTGTAGAAAAAGCTTGTCTGCACTCTAGCAGTCTTAATTATGGTGCAATGTTCTTTAAACTTGGTCAGAATGTTTATCTTAATGATATCTAGGTCAAGTTCGTAACTGGGTCATGTGACCCTTAAAACTAGGTCACAAGGTCAAATTAAAGAAAAAGCTTGTCTGCACTCTAGCGGTTGTAATTTTGGTCCGTTCTTCTTTAAACTTGGTAAGAATGTTTATCTCAATGATATCTAGATCATGTTTGAAACTGGGTCATGTGACCTTGAAATCTAGGTCACTAGGTCAAATTATAGAAAAAGCTTGTCTGCACTCTAGTGGTCGTAATTTTGGTCTGATCTTCTTCAATCTTGGTCAGAATGTTTATCCCAATGATATCTAGGTCATGTTCGAAACTGGGTCATGTGACATTGAAATTAGGTTACTGGGTCAAATTATAGAAAAAGCTTGTCTGCACTCTAGTGGTCGTAATTATGGTCAGATCTTCTTCAAACTTGGTCAGAATGTTTATCCCAATAATATCTAGGTCATGTTCGAAACTGAGTCAAGTAACCTAGAAATTTAGGTCACTAGGTCAAATTATAGAAAACGCTTGTCTGCACTCTAGCGGTCTTTATTTTGATGTGATCTTCTTCAAACTTGGTCAGAATGTTAATCTCAATGATATCTAGGTCAAGTTCGAAACTCGGTCATGCGACCTTGAAATCTAGGTCACCAGGTCAAATTATAGAAAAAGCTTATACGCACTCTAGTGGTCTTAATTTTTGTCCTAACCATTGAACAGATGTTCGCAGGTGAGCGACCCAGGGTCCCATGGACCCTCTTGTATTCAGGAAACGCTGGGTTGTACGTTTATATCAATTTAATTTACATTTCACCAGAGGTATTTGATTGTTTTGAAGGAAATCAAAGATCGCTTTTTGCTGCCACAAGGTTTTATACATTCAGGGTTCATGTAACAAAACCGAAGATGGAGAATTGCTGGAGTTCTGATGTTGAGATGTTTTTGATGCGAGAAAATGCTGAGAAATGCGATAATGATCATTTGGTGGGTACGTATTTGGTGCTCTTCAGTACCCAAGGTTATAAAACTGAACATGGAAACCAGTCTCAAATCTCAATCGACCAGTCGCCATTTCAGCAAATCAGATGCTTGAGATTTGAAGTACATTGTAATTCTGATGGAAATTTAAAGAAATTGGTTTTCTTTTCAAAGATTCAGTTGAAAAAGGAATATTATCGCATATTTCCATAAGTTAACTGCATTTGAATAAGATAAAGAGTTTTGAAATTCGGAAACATAACAATAACTTTAATATTGGTGCCTGAAGTGTTTCGGAATATCCGATAGTGCACGTCTTAAATATTATTTACCATGATTATAAACCTTTTTTTCTAGTGTCCATTGTCAAATATGCCACTGGTGGTTGCTCAACCTCTAAAGTCAGCAATGATGAGGCAGCAATCGCAAGATGTTGGTAAGGGAAACAGCACTGCAAGTTAGACATATCGGTTTTTTAACGTAATTTTTTATCAAGAACAAAATTTAATCCTAAACGTAAATAATAATTATTACTTGACAGTTTGCGAACCTGAACTTAAAACAATACGCATGTTCTTTTAGGTGCTCTGAATTTAGGATTCAACAATTTATAAGTTTAAATATAACTGATTAAATAAACTAACTTGTTGTAGGAATCTGCTAATGGTATGCAAATGCTACATTTCTTATAAGTTATTAGGATATTGAAGAATTATCATGATTAAAACTAGATAGATCAAACTATGGAGACTATGTCAATATACCTCTTTTTGGAAGAACATACACCCACTCTGTCCAAGTCTCTGCTATTATTTTGTTTTTGTAAGTTAGCAGTTGAAATCGCGCATATGCCTGATTTCAAAGTACGTGAAAATAAACTAATATGTCTAAAACGATTGATTTGATTCTGCAGTTAATTCAAGTTAGTTCATTCAACTAAATTCAGTGTAATTATGTTGTTTCCAGGTCAACCGACAGCAAGATTCCAGGTCTGAAGGTTATAAAGCTGAGATTGTAAACCAGTCTCAAATCTCAAGCATCTGATTGGCTGAAATGGCGACTGGTCGCCATTTCAGCCAATCAGATGCTTGAGATTTGAGACTGGTTTCCATGCTCAGTTTTATAACCTTGGACCCAGTTCATCAAAGAGATCGTCGTTATTGCACCTGATAACTACTACTCAAATGCTGAATTAAATTACTTTGATTAAGCTGTGATCAAAGATTTGACGCTTTTCAGGTAGTTTTTCTTTCAGTTCAGTGCCCAAGGTCAGTTCCGTCAGCATAGAATCCAGTCTCAAATCTCAAGCATCTGGTGACCAGTGACACCATTTATTCTTGTACACAAATAAAAATACTAAAATATAGAGCTAAATAGGTTATTAAATAAACGAAATGGCATATGTAAACTTCTTTATCATCTTTTAGCTCTTCGATAGGTAGCTGGGAAGACATATACAAGATGCCTGATCATTGTTCCAAACCTTAGGTAAACACATTTATGACTTACCCAATATACAAAATGAAAAGTTAATATGTAGGACACCTTTGATCTCACGGTAGTGAGATCTGGAGTATCCAATGTGATCATTGTTTGAAACAACAACATTTCAGTAAACAGTGTCTTCATATGCGCGGTTGCATTAATTAAGTCGAATACAGTTCCCTACAGGATTTATACCAGAAATTAAGTGATATGATTAAAGTTATAGAATTTAAGACTCAATACCATAGTCTGACTAATTTCATAAATCAAGATTCCATAGCTGAAGGTTATAAAGCTGAGATTGGAAACTATTGGTCACCATTTCAGCCAGTCAGATGCTTGAGATTTTAGGCTGGTTTCCATGCTCAGTTTTTAACCTTGGGCACATATCGCGGTAAAGAAAAGAGCGCCAATGTGATCCGCTCAAGAATTGAGATGAATCCGACCATCTGGTGCCAAGTTTATAAAACCGAGAAGAGAGACCAGTCTCACATCCTAATTGTCCGATTGACTGAAATGGAGACTTATCATATGATTTAGATCTAAGATTAATTGAAGACAAGTCTCTATCACAGCCAATCAGATTTTTTATATTTGAGACTGGATTCCAGTCTCAGTTTTAAATCTGTAGTGTGTGTATGCTCATAACCCTTTAAGGTATGACCATCCTAATGAATACCTATATCAAGAAGAGTATCCAAGGGAGGTAACTATAGTAGTAAATTAGCTTAGAGTTCTATCATGCAAGAGGACCAGGGTTCAAATCCCACTGGAAGCTATTTTTTTTTTGTAAGCCTAGAGCTTAAATAATTGGCATATTTCATTTTTTCCTGTGTAATTCTGTCATTGAATATAAAATTCTCATGATTAAAACTAAAATAAGCAAAATAATCAAGATTAAAGGGGTTTTTCGCTATCAGAATAGTGTTTATTCAAGTCATCAATTTGAAAATTTCTAAAACTGGAGGGTAAACTTCTCTGAAATTTTGTTTAAATTTTGTTTAAGGTATATAATTAAAAAGTGGTAAAGTTTGGTATATTGCACCAATCAGGATTTTGCACAATTTTCATTAATTTAGTCTTGTGAAATATAAAAAATGCATTTTTTAAAAAATTTATTTGGTCAAAAAATGTCATTTTAAGATAAATTCTGTATTTATATATTATATCTTAAATTGGTTTAGTAAAATATAACATATTTTAGATAAACTGTAAAAAATTAGGGTTGAATTTATCAATAACAAAATTTTTTGTCACCGATTAAAGAATTTGGATACTTTCAAGTTTTTTCTCACTTTTTTAAATAAAAAAAGCTAAAAATCTCAAAAACTACACAGCGAAAATCATTAAAATTTTGCATACAAGTCAGTGGTATGAAGCAGTTGATGAAAAAATAATCAGATGTTGGATTCTTAATAGTGCCCATTAGTATGGTCATACCTTAAGATATTCTTTCAGAACGATCCAGAATCGCTGCACCTGATACGCTTCTAGACTGAATTGCATAAATGTCCACCTACCAACATCTTTTGTTGTTGCCATCAAGCAGTTTTAGGTATAACTGTCAGTGTTTAACAAAACCTATCTCCAATGACCAAACAGATTTGATTCTGGTCTCCAGAGTCAGCTTTATGAAACTAGTAATGTGCCCTATATGGGGCACGCCACAGGAAAAGGTACCTTTGGTCATATTTTGTGACATTTAAGTTGCTACTATAATTAGAATAAACTTACAACTGTACATTAATTTGTTTTCTTACACATTTTGACAATAAATCGACTTTTTTTAACGCGAACTGTATAATGATTAATGGCGCCTGCTCAACATTATGACATCATTTTAAGGATTGACGTCAACTGTCCGAATGTACCTTTTCCCGTAATGCGCCCCTTATCTGCTTTAGCTTTAATATCATACATCAGCAATTACTATTCTTTAATTCTAAAATATATAAATCTTCATATTACTATTGCGGTGTTTGTCTGTGTTTAAATGGTCTCATATACTCTAGTAATTCTTTACCTAAGTTTACATTGTGTTGCTGTATAACTTGAAAACATTTTCAATTGTAAAGAAAATCATTACGATATTAAATCTGTAATATTTATGTACACTGTCGTTGCAAACGTGCTGCAGCATAACGAATAGTGCAATATATTTTTATTGTAATTGTAGGAGATCAGAATGCTCAACTTCCCGACAGCAAATGCATACCTGTGCCCAAGGTTATAAAACTGAGATTGGAAACCAGTCTCAAATCTCAAGTATCTGATTGGCTGAAATGGCGACTGGTCGCGATTTCAGCCAATCAGATGCTTGAGATTTGAGACTGGTTTCCAATCTCAGTTTTATAACCTTCCGCCCTGTGATCCTGTAATAATGTGTTGGTGCCGGTGGTATCCTGCCTCTTGTTCCACATTTATACAAAGCCACGAAGTCAAACTCAAGGAACCATGTCTACAGAAAGATGCCGAATCTCGCTGAACCCCGGCATTCTGCTGTCAGCAACACGAATCTTGTGGGTAGTAGTTACTCCACTATAAAACTTATGTCGGTCAAAGTTTGAGCATGAATCTTGAATTAATTATTTGAGATTTAATATGTAACACAAAATGTCATGAGATGAAACATGTAAACCAGATATTATATATATAATTTATCAAAAGATAATTGTCTTAATGTTTTGAAAACTGTTGGTTTTCTAATCGTATAATCACGAAACTAACTCTGAGATGTGTTTAGTGATTTAGTCTCAATCATTATACAAAAAAGAAAAACGCATATCAGGAGTGGTCACATCCAGTAGACACAGACTCCCACACACAGCTAAAAAGTGCATTAATAAACCATAATTATAAATTGCGAATTTTTGTTTCAATGCTCTATATTCCACTGGTGTGGATCAACCCCAGTGCCCAAGGTTATAAAGCTGAGCATGGAAACCAGTCGCGAATCTCAAGCATCTGATTGGCTGAAATGGCGACTGGTCAGCAAGCAGGAGTGGGCAGCGAGCACATGATGTTGGTAACGGAGGAAACATTGCAAAAGAGACCAATCAGTTTTTGAGGTAATCTTTGAACAAGAGAAGATAACATAAATTTACTATTCATTACTTAACATATGTTTGAGAACCTGGGCCCAAGATCATAAAACTAATTTTGAGATCAGTCTCAAATCTTAAGGACTGGTCACCATTTCAGCCAATCAGATGCTTGAGATTTGAGACTGATCTCCAGATTTAGTTTTATGATCTTGGGCACAGCTCTTAAAATAGTCCTAAGTTAACGAACTTTATTACGAGCTAAGGCACAAGATTATACAACTGAGAATGGAAATCAGTCTCAAATTTCAATTATCTGATTGGTTGAAAAGGAAACTTGTGCTCGAATTTGATACCTGTTTCGAATCTCAGTTTTATAATCTCCAGCCATGACCTTCAACATTTGTTTACATGCGTCTACAATGAATTTAGAAATTTTATGTGCTCTCTAGACATTACCGTTTATAATAATAGTATTTAATCTCGCTGATAAAATAAAATATTATGTGGATGTTATATTTCCAATTTTTTTCCAGCTAGCAATGTCTGGCCAACGTGTTTGTCAGAATTCGGAGAACCTTTCAATGATGGCGGCGTGTGACAACGACGAACGGTAACCACTTTGCATTTAATTGGTGTCTCCGCAAATGGTTAGTTAGAAATCACTCTTTGAGTAGACAGGGTTAACATATGACTATTCATTTTCATTTTTCATAACTTTTGGGTCACTTTACCGACGGATGTCATTTATACTAAAGTTGTACACTCAATGAAAGTCAAATTTTAGTAGTCCTGTTATAAGATACCAAGGTGCTATCAAATATCACTTATGCCGGAGATAACAATATCTTCATCAAGTTTTCCAGTATCGAGCATTTGTCGATTTGCCTTTTTCGGCGTTAGCTGTCTAAGCTCACTTTTGACCTAGTTTTTCGACCAATGAAATGTTGTAAATAATGCTCGTATTCTCTTATTATGCAGAGGGAAAATGAAATAAACTATTTCGATTGGTAGCTATTTACACCAGAGAGGCATCTAGCAGGGTGGAGAGGTATCTAGTGGGATTTTTATTATCCTGCAGCGGAAAAATCGAATAGATTATTTCGATTGGTTGTTAGTGGGTGTTGTATTGGAGAAAAACATATTTACGATTTAAATAACCAGTTAAGTCAATATTGATGGCTTAAATACAATTTTATATGGAATATTCTTGGGTGTCAGGTAAAAACTTGCGTACAGTACACAGTGTAAAACGAAAAGGAAGTGTAGATATTTCTAGTTCTTACTGGTTCCTTTCTAGTTCCTTTGATACTGATTGTTAATTTCAAGTACAAAAAACAAGTTCATTGTGGTGTAGTGGATGACACTCTCGCCTCTCAAGCGTGAGGCCCCGGGTTCAATACTCAGTACTGACACTTTTTTTAAAGTTTATTTACTTAAAAGTTGGTAGATTTCGCTCTTGTAACAGGATGTTTTTATTTATTTATATTAAATTTCAATGACATTTATTCATCTTGAGTTCTAACTCTACAAGAGGTATTTTATTGAAACTGAATAAATGTAGATCAAGACTTAATGTAATACATTGCTTCTTTAATCGACTTGTTATCACTGTATGAAATTGTTGCAACAGCTTCAACATTTTTTTGAAAGACACTTTAAATGAATTTATAAGTTGTCATGATTCGGTCGCTTAATCTCTTGGTCATACTAAGAAGACAGGGAGGGTTCGTCAACAGCTATAACAAGTAAAATAAACTAACTAAACTGTGTCTGCTTCGCCTCTCTGTATTTCTTTCTTTCTTATATACATGTATATATAAATCTTTTCCATCAACGCCGTTTATCTTTTTTAAAGATATTTCTTGTTTGGTATGCCTTAATTCACGTTTTGTAAGTCTCTTGTACGCATGTGTATTTATTTTATTTCTAATATTTTATAATGTAAATAATATTTGCCTGCCTGATTGCAAAATACGTGAAAATAAATTAAATATGAATAAAACACAGTGGTGTCAAATGCATAATTTACACGTTTCCCCGCCACTCCAATGTAAATCTATTTTTACAAATTTCATACTTATTTGTTATTATATTTCGATGTTATATAGTGTAGTAATATGAGTCGATCTGACTCCAATCTGTATCCTGTAATGTGCTTTTTATGTACTTATTTTAGCTAAAAAACATCTAGCAGATTGTTTTATATTAGTAGTATTGTAGATGTCTGTCACCAACAAACAATATAACCACTCATCAGATATTGTTAAAACTTCCCCATCTTCCCACATATTTGCTGAACTTATAAATCATGTTCTTCAATGTATTTGAACCTGATTGCAATAAAAGGTGTGTTCTGTTCTGTTCTGTTCTGTTCGGTATAATAATATTTACCGCGGTTTTAAATTAAGCGCTAGGGTAAATGCGCGCTTTTTAAATCCCAGGATATAACATTACGTAATTATATGTAAATAGAAAAAAAATATTGTGCAAAATTATTATGACAGTCCAAATATAAAATTTGCGGATTTAGCGCTTAAATTCGTCCCGCAAAATTAAATGATACTGCTGTAACAATAGTCTGGAGTGATTCTGCAGTAATCATTTCTCAGTGTTCGTTTGTTGTTTTCCAGATCAATCAAGAGCAAGTGCATGGTTCCGGTTCACCGAAGGGATCATCATCATTCCATGTGATGCCCATTATAAACTCGACTTTTTATAAAGAAAACTGTTGTCAGTTGAATAATTTTTATCATCTTCTGTTGGATTCATACTCAAACGATATTAAACGGTATTACAAAAGCAAATGAGCTAAGCCTTTTAAATTACGTGTTTTTTTCTTTCCATTATTTTTAAGAAATGTGGAGTTATGCTAACACTAGTGAACAATGTGAAACTGTAATAACTTTAACAAACATGACAAATGTGAATTTTCAATGTAAAACCAATTCTTCGCAATTCATTTCAAGCTTAAAAAACTGGTCGAGCAGAGTGACGATATATGTCAGTTCGCCTGTGTTTGTTCACTACATTGTATTGTCTAAATAAAACATTTTTTGTTTTGCCCTGTTTGTTGCACAATTTTAGTGATCCGAGACCATTTGAGTTATTTTCTTTTTTACTCATTAAATTTAAATTTAAACAAATGACTTTATATTTTCAAATTTGCATAAAGAGACGGAAAGTTGTGATGAACTAAAAGCTTTAGGTTAAAACAGAACTATTTTCAAATCTTTCTTATATTGCTCTAATTCCATCTCATGCAACAAACAATTCAAATATAAATTTCAGTTTAACAACACACTGACGCTAGTGCGCGATCACTGATATTTTGAAACCTCACCCTAAGAAACACATATTGGACGGAATTTTGACGGGAGCATGGGTAGGAGCCACAGCAGTTGCCTCTGAGATAGTTGTTTCGTTTCGTATATATAAGTTTGATAAATTATCCGCTCATATAATTGCTTTGTTAAAATGTATTGTAAGCAAAATAATTGTTTGAGGTTTATATTTAGGATAAGGCTTACGTAAAACATGTATTTTTTAGGATTGATGATATATTATCAGAGTGTCTAATATATGTTTCAGATGTTATACAACGATCGGTTTAAATACACAGACAGAACAAAAGAGATTTGTGTTTTGTTTTCAAATTTTATTAATTTGAACTTTTGTTTCAATTTCGAAAAGCTCAAAACAGTCTTTTCAATATAGGACATCACGTATACTAAATTAATTATTTGTTAAACAATGTCATAATTGCTCCAAACTAGTTTCACAGCCAATTTGTGATATCTTTTTACTTGGAAATAGAAAAAATGCGTGCAGGTGGCATATTTTAATTATTATAAAATATAGATTGAACACTTAGTATATCGAAATCAACTGTTGATTTTTTATAATCTATTCAGTTATAACATACACTTGCAGTTGTATTTGGTTCGTGTATATATGCATTAATACATGTAAGGCCTGAAGGTCTCAAGATTGACGTTTTTGTAAAAAAAATCATGATAATTTATCTGTTAACAACTAACAAAAATGAATGGTGGTTGCCATGAAAACGTAAAAAAACATTTGATTAACCTTCTATCACGTTTCCTTTGTGATAGTGCCTCTAGCTGGGAGCGATACCGGACCGTCACGGTTACAGCGCCTAGCCCTGCAATTCCGTGACGCAACCAACTGAGCTAACCGGGATAAAGGTTGATCGGATAGCCCTGATATACGTAACAATCAATGCATGACATCGGTAATGGTTTATTTTACTGATAACAGTACTGACTATATTTACGGGAGACATTTTACGGCCTCCAAATAGCGCTACTGTGAATTTCAAATGATAGTGTCTCTAGCTGGGAGCGAACCCGCACCGTCAAGGCGACAGCGCCTAGCCCTTCAACGATAAACTTAGAAATATCACAGAGAAACCCCTTTATTTAGAAATTTGATTCACGTATTTGCTGAAACTGATCCAACTCTCAAAACTGACAAGTCTTAAGACGAAACCGATTTCATATTTTAGCAAAACGAGAAAATTGACTGATTTACAGAATTTTCTGATGTATGCATTAAAATCTGCCCTTTCTCTGCTTTCCCCACCGGGTAGAAAATTTACTCGTTCTCTGGAGCATACCGACAGGAGAGCAATATGACCCAGTTGTAACATCATGCTATGTGATTTGTTCCTAGCCAATTAAACCCGCTTCCACACAATGACACATTTCACTGGCATTACTAACCCCATTTAATAAATACTCATTGAATAATGAAAATTCGTATAATCATAATTAATGTTATGTATGCATTAAAATCTGCCCAATGAACTTGTGCCGTAAAATGAAAATATGTAATCATTTAACTATTAATGCTTAATGAAAAAAAATCTTAGAAAAAGCCAAAACTATAAACTCCGTATTCATGGTACATGAAATAATGAAAAATCATTTTAAAAGAAAGAGTACATACTTCATCAGGCATACCGCTCAGACAGAAAATACCTTAACTGACACGTGCCTATGGACGCACAACTTTATGATAAACAATATCGATTAATCGCATTTCCATTAGATATTTAAAAATACGTGCATACAATCACAACAACGATTAAAATCGATGACAGTGATATATAATCGCGAAACGTGCTGAGACCGCACAACTTAATTACAAGTCACGTGACAAAAAATTGTCGACATCGTCAGCGCACTTTCGCCCAATGCTTAAAGTAACGTACACATTAATGTGTGTAAACCCGAAATGTAGGAAGACGCACCCGTACATTTTTAAACAAAAGGCTTACCGCTGATCGACTCAGCAACAAAGCTGCATACGTTTAACTTAAGTCAATTCACGGTGACGAATCAGGACGGTGCCTCGTTGTACGAATTGCGTTTCGTGTTGCATTGTTGTCTCTTACAACGGCGCCAATAGGTTACTTTCTCACGATGTGATCAAATTCGGGACAAAATACTACCATTTATACAATGTAAGTAGAAAATATCTCAATGTCACGGAACCTTAACGATGTTAATTGTTGCTACACATGTCATTTCAGATCAATAAATTTCGTGGTAGTCTTGTAAAGTAGAAAACAGACAGTCACTAATTCACAAAATGCATTGAGTCTTGCCGATATTGTCGATTTTTACTGCTAATTTTATAGCTTTTGTGATTTGGAGTTGTAGAACATAATTTAAGCCAGTACTTTGTCTGCAAGTTAGCGAAAATTTAGTGGTTGGTGCATTAAATACTGGTTTATTCATTTTTTATAAACTCGTCCATTTTGCATCCAACATTGGACGGGTACAAGTGATAAAATCCAGTGGACTGGTACAAGTGATAAAATCTGTCTAATGGTTTACTTTGTTTGAGTGCACACACTGCGGATTGGCGTTATTTTATTTATTTTTTTTTTCGTATTATTTGGTTGTTGGAAGTGACCACAGAAGGAGGTGCAGAAGGATATTCAGTTCGGCCTTAAAATCCAAAAAGCAGAATCCAAATCATAGATCTCCGCATTTTAACAACAATACCGTAAAAGATTTTGGCACAATAAGGAACCGGTTTCATGTATCAACAGGGACCGTTTCTTAAAAACATTTTTAAAACACTTTTAAATTGATATACCACATTAATATGGCGTTTTTTACTGTTGAACCATCGGAAATGAAATGGACGAGCCAAGTGTGTTAAAATCGTTAAAACATCCCTTGTAAATTACTCGCAACAAAATTTAATACAATTGGGTTAATACACATCGACAAAAACAAGCTTTTCTGAAACAATCCATATTCTTCTGCTTTCTTTAATACTTGACCCCGGTAAAGAAAACGATAACATATTCCTTCCCATTTTTCTTTTTAAATCAAATTAACGATGGTAAAAAGAAACTGATGATTTTGCAATAAATGTTACATACAATTTTGATAAAAAAGCTTACGAGGCGCCGTTTAACGGGACAACAAGACAACACAAAACGCAACTTGCATAACAAGGTACCGCCCTGATTCGTCACCGTGCAATTAATGCTATCGCGCATTTTCAAGGTTCACATCAGTACTACTACTACATTACTGAAACGCGAACCTAGACATAAACATTGACATAGCTAAAGGCATGATCATAGCCATAGGCATAAAAATAGTCATAAACATCGACTTCGAATCAACTAAAATTTATCGCGTCAAAATCGCGGTTATATATATCCGATACGCTCGGAACAAAACTTGTAAACAAAGATTGAACTGTCTCAGCGCTTGCAACGCGACAGTGAAATCACAAAATATAGAAATAATACCTCGTACCAAAAAATAAATCTATTATACAACACTACAATGTAATACCAAAATATATTTAATATTTTTCTTTTTGTTTAAGCTGATAAATAATACCGAAAAAAGTCTTTCTTTTTAATTGCAAATTTGAATGCAAATCTGGTATAAACGAAAACAACAATAAATATAATTCTTAACGAAAAATGAATTTTATGACTTATCAGACTAATATGAATACATACATAAAACATACATAACTTAATTATGGATATATGTTGCTATCAATGTTTGAATAATTTAAGAAACCGTAAAATTTGAACGGTTCTGTTCTGTCGAATAAATTTGCCGGACGGTCATCATAGTCAAACAAAACGAATTCTTTCTGATAAACATGCCTTATTTCATCTAATAGTTTGGTTGGAACACTTCTATATGCATCCATGTAAGACTGTTTCTTTTGCCAAGACGACCCATCATGCGATACATTTTTTCTGGTAGTCTTTAACAACTCAATAAAGTTGTCCTTACTTATAGCTTCCGCTTCCGCATCACTGAGCGGAAATGCGTTACTTCCGATGATACCGCGTATCTGTAACTTTCTCCAGACACGCTGTAATGCCTTAGGCCAAGAGATGCATTTGACAATATCATCTTTCCAAGAAAACGCCTGAGAAACCGATTCTTTAATATCGTCATCTGCGTACAAGTCTGTGAAATTTTCCCGAAATATATTTAATGTCTGTGTTTGGTTTAATTTTGATAAAATATGAAATGTGTCTGCTTTAAAGGTTTCCATTGTGATAATAAAGGTATAATTTGTTTCGCAAGGCAAACATGCGTCAAATTTATCTACATGACAATCAAATTGTTGTTTTTGTTTATCGACGTGCACAACGTATCTTAAGAACTCTTCATACGTCACATCATCCCCACAAGAAGAAATGTTGCTGCCTCTTGAAATGCTAATAGCACGTTTGCCGAATATGGACCAGTATGTTGGATTCGGTCCAACAATTTTGTCAACAAAAGCCGAAAATAATGCGCTAAAAGGACTCCGTACTACCATAAATCTAAAGGAGTCTTTTGCACTGTAATCCTCCGGTATTATCACTTGAGAAGAAATGTTCAGAAACTGATAAATCTGCCACAGTGCCGGTCCGATTGGAATATCAAATGGAGTGCTTTTATTCTCCCCTTTTTCATTAAGTTCCATCATTATGAAAACCCGTTTCCAGAACGTAGAAGCAATTTTGCAAAGAGGGCAAAAGAAGGCATTATGTTTGTGATTATAGCTTCCTGGTGTTTTCCCAGGGTTTTGTTGTGTTCCGTATTTCTTACACGCTGTGCGTAAAAATTCAGCCCGTTTGTAACCTTCACTAGGGTATGCTTCTAGAATTGCATTATCTTTTGAGGACGAATTCTGAAAAAGAAAAAATCGTTTCCCTGTATCCTGAGATTGCACGATTGTAACACATGCAAAGATATCGCTTCCATTTTTTTCGTTTCCTAGGTATTCGTTTTAAACCTTTTTTGGTCTATAATTGTTTTGCTTCAGTTAGAAATATTATAATTAATGCTTTTTTGGATATGGAAAACCCCTTTGAGGACTCTTCACGTTTTGCCACGAGTATCTACGAAAAAGCGTGCCATCATTCACAGTGTCGTCAACGTTGCTGTTCCAGCGGCCTTTTGATTCTTCTCATAATTTCTGTATATATGAGAGTATTTATGTGTGCTAATGTAAGGATTGAATCAATATTTAATGGTTTTATTTGGGTATGGAAAACAGTTGGGTTGCTTAAAGTACGTTTGAACCCTTCGGGCTTCACAAACTTTAAACAACCCAACTGTTTTCCACACCCAAATGCAAACCATCAAATATTGATTCAATCCTTAAAAAGAAAGTGGGTTCTACGCCCTGGAAAGGGAAATAATCCTCGAAGATAAAATTTGTTAAGAATTGTTACTAGTATTCTAATAGTAGCATGTTGCCTCCGATCAGTTTAGTACGATCATCGTCTAAGATAAGGGTTAACATTATAAACATTGGTAGCATTTTATATTTTACAACTTTTATTTTTCTTATATAAACGAACACAAAAGAAAACGTCATGTTAAACTAGTATAGCAGTTGTAAGAACTTACAGGTTTGTCGGTTATGTTCAGTTCTTTGCGTGATGTCAATGTTCTATTTCCGGCGTTGTCTTCAACTGTTAAAGAATACAGATAAATGGGGTCAACAATGTTCTATTAGAATATATGTTTTAAAAACTCGATGCTCAATCCATTTTCTTATTTAATTCAATATTATGTGAAACAAATCAATTGTTACAAAGTTTCATTGTTATATGAAATACAAACTGTATAAAATTATAACTGTAATAAACTATAATTACAATAAACATATATCAGCCCGTCCCTCCGTGTTACTATAAATATTTACATGTAAAAAAATTATGGTAAACCATTAACATAATGATTATAAAATATATATTATATTGCTCCGAAATAATCTTGCTGATTTGACACAGATGTATCTCCAACGGATTTCAGTTAACTAACTATGACTCACTTAAATAGTGAACGACACAACTAGTTCGATCTACCTCCCAATTAAAATATTAAATATCATTATAACTATAATTTATCGTTTTGTGCTTTAATATACTTAATCTATGGACAGCCCTGTACAATCTGTTTTTATAAAAACAAATTCAAATTGACCAACCACAACCTAAGTAACTTTCGGCCTTTTTTTTCTCAAGATGGTTTAAATGGAGTTATCCGCAGGCGACAATATGTCAGTATAATAATTATATATCTGGTCGAGTGATGGATGGTGTTTTGATTGCTTTAGTTGGTAAATGGTTAATTTGGTGAAAAGTTTTTAATATTGTGCGGAAAATGAACGAGTTTTTTGTACATGAGTAAAGAGTAAAGACATCGTTTCATGGTAATAATTAGAGAAATTAGAAAAATAAGTGTATACTTAATAAATTAATGTCGTCCATAAATTTTTATATCTTATTTTATATTTATGCTCCCAAAATAAAAGCGATGGTAAAATTAATATAATTGTTAAATTAATAGTTGAATTTACCTTTGAAACGTATTGGCAATTTCATTGACAACATCATGAATGTTAATGTGATTACCACCAAAAGAGCCAAAACTCTTTTGAAAGATGCTTCGCATTTCCAAAGATGACTGTTCTGTTGTGACTGTAATAGTCTCATGTTGGATACCTTGTCTTGACCTTTAGTACAAAAAAATACTTTTAAAGTCAAAGAGGCAAAATGCTGTAACATTACTTCTATTCTTATCTGCAATGTGAATATAGAACTAAGTTTTGTATATGGTCAAGAAGTAATTTTCCATGTTTAAAGTTTGTAACCTAAGTGCATTAACTTAAATCATTATTCACGCTGTTATAAACTTGCAATTTTAATAAATTTCTCACTTTCCTGTTGTTTTTTTAACCCGATAACAGATGGAAATATTTAAAGATCTGTAAGGTTTTAGGAAGTATTTAATTTATTTATTTACTATATTACTTGGTAAAATTATAGTAAATGATAGTCTCTAGCTGGGAGCGAACCTGCACCGTCACGGCGACAGCGCCTAGCCCTGCAATTCCTGCGACGCAACCAACTGAGCTAACAGGGACAACCCCAGGAAAGGTTGATTGGATAGCCCTGATATACGTAACAATCACTGCATGACATCGGTATCGGGTTATTTAACTGATAACAGTACTGACTAAATGTACGGAGAGACTTTTTACGGCCGCCACACTGCACAAAAAGCGCTACCGTGAGTAAGGTTTAGCTTGGAATCGAACCCGTACAGCGTCAGCACCTAGCCAAATATTGTTTTGTAATTGACCAATCTACGGTAGTTACCTCACGGGTTCTCTTCTTTAGTATATTTATGCTTTTGATCTAGCTCATTGTCTTCAATTATACACAAGCTAATTTAAAATGCAACTTTAAACTTAAAATCGTTTCAAACCAGCTGTTGCATCTCATTTTGGGTGATAATTGGGGCCATTGGCGCTTGACCAGCCGCCCCACCCCCTACCAACCCTTACTAATACGCCCTTTTTTGTACAAATGGTGTTAAGGCACTTATATTATTCCATTTTACTAAAATATGCGAAAATACACCGTCAAAATCGTATTCTAAAAATGTTTATATTTCTATGTATATAATTGAATAATGGTCAGGAACGGCTCCATACCCTAGCCCCGTTCGAGAGGCTGTTTCTCCTACAATACTGTGGGTTCCAGCCTGACACTGTTTGGTTCAACGCAACAGGGACAGATCTAACAGTAAATGTCAAACAGTCTCACCAAAGGCTCGAAATACGCGTAATATTCAACAAAAAACGGCCTCCGATATGCAGGTTATTTTTTCATAGATTCTTCTCCTCGTGCGACTTCCGGAAATCCCCGACGCTTTTGGTCGGATGGTTCTGATTTGTAGAACTATTGACGTAGTCCGGGGAATACTTTGCACACAAATCGTTCGACCAATCAGAACGCTCCAAACAAAAGGATTTCCGAAAGTCGCACGGTGGTGAAGAATCTATGAAAAAATAACCTGCATTTTGGAGGCCGTTTTCTGTTGAATATTACGTGTATTTCGAGCTTTTGGTGAGACTTTTTGACATTTACTGTATGATCATACCCTCTTGCATTGAACCAAACAGCTGTCAGGCTAGAACCCACAGTATTGTAGGAGAAACAGCCTCTCGAACGAATGTTAAGCGCCCCCAATGCGTCTAACGGTCGTTTACAACTTGTTTATTGACGTATGACGTCATAATTTTCACCAAATGTCATGCAATGATATCAAATAACTTCGCGTAAGTAAAAACGCGTTAGGCATAAACCTTTAATTTTTATTAACTTTTATTTTGAGTAGCTACTGTCATGGAATCAAAGTGCTCCGTGAACCGTTGGTCATGTTACCATGGCGATGGGCGTTTAGCGAATATTATTGTTATCGTGTTTATAAATTAAGAAATATGTAGCCAAAATACCAAAACAGCTTATTGGTATGACTGCTTATAATTATTCTGTAGCCTTGTCTACGAACTTTCCGGACAGCCCTCGTATTTTTGCATATTTTAATAGAATGGAATAATATTAGTGACTTGACACCATTTTTACAAAAAGGGCGTATTAGTAAGGGTTGGCAGGGGCGGCTGGTCAAGCGCCAGTGATTGGGGCGCGTCACGGGAAACGATGTCACCAGATAGTTGACGTCTATTCTAAGAATGTCGTCATTAAGTTGTTAGGTCACTCCTGGGTGGACTAAATATCATGGAAGCCTCTTTTACTAACCCCCCCGCCCCCCCCCCCCCCCCCCCACACACACACACACGCATGGCCATAATATAGCAGAAAATGAATGTTAGCCATTAAAATTGAAAAAAAAGAAGAAGAAGAAGAAAGTTATATTATTCAGGGCACGACAAATCCTAAAATTACTTGGTAGCCCAGTGGGCTACCAACATTTTCGCTTGGTAGCCCGGACATTCCAGTCGCGTATTTATTACTATAAATATGAATATATATACACATTTCACTAAAGATAAAACCAGTAATAGTGTTTGGATTACCTTATTAATAGTAAGCACCCAAGATTATATACTTTATTTACTTTATCACAGTAGTATGGAAAACTGTAGCAGTAACATGAAAGTTAGAATACATTTTTAATGCATACCTGTGAACCTTTTAACTCGTTAGGTGAGAGATTGGTTTCTAAAAAGTGAAAGATTAGAATGAAAAACGTGAGGGATTTTTTTTACAATGCAGTGTTGTTGTTTTTTGCTGACTGTATATCCTCTGTCTTACTTGATACAAAATCTTTAGCTGATGCTGTTCAGTTTTTCTATTTTTAATCAATCCATTTATTCCTTTATTCTATAACTATATTTGTAGTTTTAATCTTTTAGTTATCAACGTAAGATTTTATCATTGTACATGTCTGATGTTGCTAGAATGTTTGCGTAATTAGGTACATAGTAAATATAATGCAACACAAAGACCTATGGGCTACCATTAAATACATATAAAAACATACAGAAAATATTTTGGATGACCAAAATAAAAAAAATAAAAATTGACTACGAGCAATTGCTATGTTGATATTTTAAGTAAATTTTCGCTTCAACAATTAGGTAACTGTGTCCCTGTATAAAATTGCTAAATTATGTTGCTTTTTTATTACCTCCCTTTATTTATTTGCGCTTATAATTTGCCGATTTTTTACTTTGATTTTTGCTTCAATTTATTATCATTGTCAGTTAAATTAGTCAGTCGAAAGTGTGAAAAATAAATCAACAGGTTATTTAATTGACAGCGTGATGATCTAATCAAAATAAATTAAATTACCGCAAAATTTCGTTGTATCCTCGCGCTCTACTAATTACATAGTATACAACAGAACGTGCGTATTGGACAACTTATTGAAGGCTTTGATCTCTTATCAAAGGTAACGAAATCGATAATTACACGCGCGTGTTTGTTTTTACCGCAAAGTGTCATAAATAAACTTCCTGTTTATTGGATATTTCGAAACTGTTGCTAGTCAGTTCCATCTGATTTCTATTCAACTATCCGTTAGATTGTTCCGGTTGAGCTACATCCAATGATTTGCTAGTCAGTTCCATCTGATTTCTATTCAACTATCCGTTAGATTGTTCCGGTTGAGCTACATCCAATGATTTGCTAGTCAGTTCCATCTGATCTCTATTCAACTATCCGTTAGATTGTTCCGGTTGAGTTACATCCAATGATTTGCTAGTCAGTTCCATCTGATCTCTATTCAACTATTCGTTAGTTCGTTCCGGTTTAGGTACATCCAATGATTTGCTAGTCAGTTCCATCTGATCTCTATTCAACTATCCGTTAGTTCATTGTTCGTGTCGGACCATATTGATTTTACATAATATGCATTCAAATCACAGGCATGCAAATACTTCATACATACAAAGTACGTCGGCGGAAAGTTACAAACATGTAGTTAGTTTTCGCCAGGTGTTTCTTTAAATATAAGTTTCAATATCTTTTTTGGAACATAATCTGATTTCTTACCTAAGTTTTTGTGTTTCAGCTTGCCATACTACATCAGACCATACAAACAATCATGGTTAGAGCCTATGATTATTTGAGTATGCACACAGAACAACTGTTATAAAAAGGGAATCGTCCTATATGGCAGGAACCAAATCTTAACAACCAGTGAATTACATTTAAAAGAAGAAATCCAGCATTAACAACTTTATTATCAACTGTAAAAAATATGGACTAGCTGTAAGACAAACTAACCACAAATATTTCGAAAACTTATAGATGTACCGGTAATACATGTAAGCTCAAGGTTAGTACGTGTAACATGCGCGCTGTGATTTTTGTACTTTTTTAATTCCAGTAATAGGCTATTTCCAATAGATAAAAGGATCTTCTCCCCTCCTTCTTTCAAATCATTTTAAATGTTTTTGAAATTCTTTTGTTTTAAAACAAAATTTACAGATAATGCTGAGTAAAGGTTTATGATTGTGCTGTTCTGATATTGATATTTGTAAGCATCTTAATATTAACACAGAATTTGATTGCATTTGAATTGTTTGACGTTTTTGTTCAAATTTCAACTTTAAATACAATTCCAATATATTTACAATCTTGGTATAGGCCATGTTCACAGATTTGAGATAAAAATGCTTGCCAAGTAATCTCAATGACAGGGAATCCCCTCTCTCCAACCCCACCCTTGAAACAGCTTTATGTTTTCAGCCCAGAGTCCCTCTTCTATTTTAATTTAGTTTCTTTCTACTGTAAAAGTGAGACTATTGCTTGCCTGCCAAAATATTTTATTAGGTATATCAGAGTTTAAGAAGATGTGCATTGTATTCTGTATTTGGTTTGCAAAACTGTTAAGTCTCGCAATCTATAAGTTATTCTCTAGTTTTTTTAAGACCTCGTTTTTTAAATTGATCACTGACAGGTGTTTAACCTTTATTAAAATACATATTTTCTGTTCTTTAGCTCAAGACTTATTAAAAAGCTGGATTGAGCATATACGCTTTAATTTTATGGGTCAGTCAGCTACTCACTTGCTACTATGGTGTGAACAGCCCGAATTAAACTGGGAACCCTCCGCTGCAATGCTTGTGCTCGCCCAGCCCAGATATATGGATAACTTACACAACCTGGCGTCTAAATGAGGTGACAAAGAGTCGGATCATTTCAGTGACAGAAAATGTGGCACTAACGTTTTTGCAAAAAAAAGGAAAAGATAATGACCCAAATGTTTATCATTTCATGTAGACACATGCTAGTGGTAATCAGACAATTACTCAGAGCTGTTTTAAAAGCATTACAAAAACTCTGCGAGTCGGATGTGTCGCCTGACGAAATTTTTGTTAGTCGACATAAAAATGTTAATTAGTTTTTATACAGTTATTAGTAATGTATTTGCACAAAATTCACATATAAAATAACCTTTAAATTGTCTCATTGCAAGAAACATGCACAACAAGTTATGCCCTTGGCAAGAAATGCACTAAAATCAAAGGGGACTAATTTACAAAAACGACAAGAAATGCTCTATTAAAATCAACCAAAGACAAATAACTCAAAATAGAACAAGGTAGAGTTATTGTTCTTGTGCACAACCCATTTGAATCATTGCAAGAAACATGCATAAAATATCAAATTTGGAGTCATTTGATCCTATGGTGACCAAATTACGCTCCGTATAAGAAATAGTCTATAAAAATCAATCAAAGTGGAATAACTTAAAAAAAACGGAAGAAGGTAGAGTAACGGTTCTTGTGCACTGCACTTCTAGTCATTGCATACCAAGTTTAGAGTCATTTGAACCTATGGTAACACATTAAGGCTTCCGGACGAGGAAATCCGGACGCCGACACCGACGCCGCCGCTGCCGACAAAAATAATCCCAAGATGTCGACTAGTCAGGCGACACAACAAAACCGCTCACAAGAATATGGCTACCATCTATCCTCAACATTTTTGAAAATCACATCCAAAACAATGATGACATCTTGTCCACATCGTTCCACAATAAAACCTTTGGTGAAAATCCCATACAACAATTTAACTGTGATTATCAATTTTCTACAACTTCCGATAATGCTGTCAGTCACAATTACTTTTGAAATTCTTGAAAATTATTTGCGGGCGGCGATAACATTGCTCTAAAATGACGTAACCGGAAACAGGTGATTTATAATGTGCTCGGAATTTATTACTGCTTACGCAAAAGTTACGCCCTAAATTTTAAGACCCTCTTGTTTTAGTAATGTACAAGTTGTTACAGTAAGTATAAATAAATGGTGAATATTTTCCACCACTGTCGAGAATAAACTTAATGTGTGCATTATAATTTATCTGAACTCGTTGTCTAGGTCGAGATTTTCTCACTCTCCCTCAAATGAGATCTGATTGTTTGACCAACGAAAAACAACAACAACACCACAAGACGTATTACGAAATATCACACTCGAACATGGTTCATAATTAAACTTTAAAATGTGGATATCGTCAGACTTTGTAATTACTATTAAATAATTTAAAGAAACCGAACAAAAATGAAAACTTACCTTTCTTCGACTTCAAACATTATTTTCATTGATGTTAGCTTTTATCATAAATTTATGTTGTGGTTTACCACATGTCCGTCATAATTTTATTTTTCACAGACGTCGATGTTATTTCCTCTTTCCTCAATAATGATGAGATTGATACTTGCAAAAGTTTAACGAGGACTGTTTCTATAAGCCTCAGTGTAACTACCTCGCAATAAATGGTGTGAAAAGATCGTTAACTTTTAAGGTATTTCATACCCCCAGATAGTACAGTTGCACTAATGGTGAGCTGTGAAAATTAAATTATCATATTTTCAACAATTTCTAAATAAACTGTTATTATATTGTTACAAACAGATGAATATTGATAATAACAGGAGACAATTGTTGAAAAAAAAAATTTGTTAGAAAAGTAATAAAATGTGGTACCTGCTATGTTGTCTAATCCGGGTGTCAAAATAAAGCACATTCCGCTCAAATATATCAAAAATAATTAATTACAATATCCAGATTAATTTTCCATCTAGGGTCAACCAGTGTTACTTTTTCTAAATAACTTGAAAATATTGCTCTTATAGATCAAAATCCAAACACATCATCCTTTGTCCCATGAGGTCACTCACTCATGCAAAAAGCATGCAAATCATGCCCACTTGTGTTTACCTGTAGGACAGTTTAATCTCTACATGTATAACAATGTAAATCTTGTGTGATGCTATTTGTGCAGTGTTTTGAAATTCATAATAGTCAATGTTTAAATAGCTTTTTTGAAAAAGTAACACTGGTTGGCCCTAGATGGAACATTGAACTGGATATTGTAATTAATTGTTTTGGATTTATTTGAGTGGAAAATGCTTTATTTTGACACCCGGATTAGACAACATAGCAGGTACCACATTTTATTACTTTTCTAACAAAATTCTTTTTTTTTCAACAATTGTTTCCTGTTATTATCAATATTTATCTGTTTGTAACAATATAATAACAATTTGTCCGGAAATTGTTGAAAAAATGATAATTTAATTTTCACAGCTCATCATTAAGACAACTGGGGAGTATGGGGTATGAATTACCTTAAACTGAGTTGAAAGTTCAAACTGAGTTAACATTTGGCAGGCGAATTGACTTTTTTATATTTAAAATAAAAATATTTATGACTGTGATATTGAAATCACCCATTTTTCTTTAAACTGGCCGAAATTTTAAAACAAAATAAATTTTAGAAGTACTATTTATATAGTACATAAGTATCGTGCTCATCGACCTTCAAAGGACTGATGCCATCACTGATTGACAGTACGGAGAGACTTTTTTACTGCCGCCGCACAGCACAAGGAAATCAAAAGATCTTCTTAAAATTCGCAACTATTGTATATATTAATAAATAGTGTTCAATAGATATTTTATTAATTTAATATATGAACTTCCGCACAATCATTGGTTCAAATCACAGTTCACGTCTACTTAAAGTGGTTGTATTAGCATCATCAATGGACTGTTGTTTTTTTTGTCAGATTTTTTTAACTGCTGTACCTAAAATGTGAAGATCTGTACCATCATTGATATCCCTGACAGACAAAATGATAAGCTTTTGTTTTAAGTTTAAACTTGGAGAAATGACATGTACATGTATTTTATTTTCTTCAAACGATAATTGTCATACAAAAACAACAACCTAGGAATCAAGATATGGTTTAAAACATTTCATTTAGAATGTCATAGTTAACATACTTTACTGCAAATAGCATGGCATTGTCTCAGATAATAAAACTGTCCTCAAATAGAGTACAAGGCCATTTATTCAATGCATATACTAACTGAAATATCGACATCGCGGACGATGATAGAGTTTCACCACTGGATATAAGGTTTCGTATCTGTAAGTAATTTGACGCTTGATAATAAACAGTTTAGTAAATAAATGTGAATATGTTGAAAATTTATTATTATATGTTGCAGTAAATGCGGTCAACATCTTTTTATAGCCAACTATGGAAGACTTCGGATATTCTGTTAGGAACAAAACACGAAAAACTAAACCAATAGTATGATAGCGTTAAGCACATCATTGTGACTTGTCATATAAAGACTACCAAGCAACAAAATTTCTGTTTTCGAAAGGTAATTTTGCGGACAAACTTAAAAGCCTATTGTTACATTTTATTCAATAAACGAAGTCGTTGTTGATTAGAATATGATGCTCTTGTAAAATATAGATAATGATGACCATGTCAAAGATTAAGATGATATATAAAATGACAATGATTAAAAGTTTTGTTGTACCTTTTCATTATATTTCAAATGTTCATAATTTAGAGATAAAAATTCTGTTGTCCTTTTTAATAATCATTTAAATCTTTTTAAAAGTTTCACAGATAAGAAATCAGAAATCTAGTACTTCGTTGACTTTCTCATTGAATTATCACTACCAAACACTGTAAATATATCCGTTTTATAAATGTGTTCAAATACCAAAATTGAGGAAATAATTAATTTTGCACTAACACCAATTATATTGATATTATATTTATTCCGACGTTTCGATTCAAATAATCTTCATCAGGGATTTTTTTTTCAAAATATCGGACACACTGACGGTCTTTATGTTTGTGCGCATGTTCACTTTGCATATTCCTAAGCGTGATGTTTGCTTATTATACTGAACATTTTAAGAAATATTCACTTAGTGTTTCTTAAAATTCCGTCTGGATATAAAAAAGCGCCTCTTCTAATGAACACGCATGTAATATCAATATCACACAAATACGTATGATCTAGTATTTTATGTCCGAATTTTCTATTTTATCCGAAATAACTTACTGAACTAGAACATCCATAGCTAACTTTGCATTTGATCTTTTGAAGTTTGATATATCTTCATATATAAATATATGTTTGAGTTTGAGTGAGGGCGTTTCTTTCATGCTACTGACTTCGGGGTATGTATTGACGGACTTAAAACTACTGAATCATAAAGTACATTTTAACGCTATTGTTACTGCATATTATCTGTATACTGGTTTATTAACTTGTTTATCATATTTTAAGCGTTAGTACGATTTGTTATCTGATATGTGTATGCATTAGGTACATGTGATTTTTGATGAATTTAGTAGATGTCCAGGTTGCAGGTGACATAATAAAATATTCAGGTGCATATCTCAGTTACATATATACACTGTTTCTTCCAGAATATAAATAAATTCGTTGTAACATTGTATTCTAGGCTAAGAAAGTTTCAACGGAAATATTACTGTTCTTTTTGTTAGGTTGAAAGTTATACAGCGATCGACCAATATGAGGAATTTACATGAAAATGCAAATTGTGAGTATTAAACATCTTAGTCAGTATTTGAAGAGGTAATTAAAACAGATAAAAAATGAACTTTAGAAACCAAGGAACACGACAATACCGTGAACAAAATATTGCAGGTTCGGTTTGATTAAGCCAGTTCGCGAGCAGTAATCAGGTAATGGAGGTGCATATTACTGTTAACGCCGCCTAACCCCGACATGAGCGCAACTGAATAGTTACACAAGCATCAGTATCGGACAATACCCATCCCCGGATAGAGCGCAACTCATTATTTTCACAAAAATAAATATCGTGCTCATTGGTTTCTAAAGGGCGTAATTGATAACATAACTGATTGAATGTATGGGACGAAGTTTTACGATACCACACGGCACATACAACGCTATTTAGATATTTGAATAGAAGAAAAGAGAAACTTTGAAAGCCACAGAGCACGACAAATATTGCAGGATCGGTTTGATTGAGCCTGTTCATGAGCAATACTGGAATCGCATATTTCTGTCTACAAAACGTAGCCCTGGGTTTAGTAAAAGTTGCTTTCAGTCCAGTTACAGCCTAAGAAAACTGTTTGTGATGGTAAAGAGGCTTTTCCAAGTTATGTTCTACTATACTATCGATTGTTTGATTTGTAGGATTTATGTCCAAATTCAGTGTTAAGTGTATACTTGCGGTTATTTTTATCTCATTCATAGCAGTGATGAAGGAGGACGTTAAGACGTTAAATACCAAACGGGAATGGAACAAGAAAAAGTAAAACAGTAACTTGCTGTTTTACAGACGGTCTATTGGTCAGAGAAAACTAAACCATTTATTAATAATAATAATAATAATAATAATAATAATAATGAAATGCTTCCAACTAATGCATTTTTATTTATTGAACACACTCCGAGCATCTCATTCCGATCACAATCCACAATATAGTTGGTACTACAATGTAGCGAATAAAAGCAACACAATTAACCTTTGTATCAATTTTGCATATTCAAAAGGCGGTAATGTGAAAAATTGAAAGCCTGGAAGTTATCTGCTGCTTATCAATTCCTTTCATTCCATAACTTAGCTTATTTCAATGCTGTTAAAAAGAACAACTGAAATGCAGCTTAAATCTGATTGAGTTTGTAATATTTACATAACGTGACAGAAATCTAAACACTGGTGAGGTGAAAGATGCATTATAAAAACACTACAAGATGAGTACATCCTGCATTCTTTAACGTTGCATCATTTTAAGGGATTCAGAGATCAGGCCACATAAAAACTCATACAAAAACAGCTTGAAACTTTTTATAAAACTACACATACATGTATTATGAAAGATGTTTTAGGACCTATATAATTCAAAAGTAACTATAAAGTTACCACAGATTTTTAAAGCGACTTGTTCGGAAAACATTTAAAGGCATCTTGTCAGAAAACACTATCTATTGCAAAATATATTAAATTTAATACGATAAATACTTCTCGGGCAAAATTCATGATAAAACATTCGTGAATAAATCAAGAATTATTTTACATGCAGAATCCTTGAACACATTACAAACTAATACTATCAAATTATATGAGATATCGACCACTATTTATTTTATGTTTTCCAGTGAATTATAGAATTTTCTCTGTGAAATAAATGTAAGTGACCATTTCTTTACCAAATTAGCCAACAACGAAAATCCTCCTACCTTTGGATTATGAGCCATTCTCACATCACATGTGTAACCAATATGGACTTGGTCTAAAAGTAAGCTTCAACTAGCAGTGACTCCACTCTCAGAAGAGGTTGCGTTGCTTCTTCATTTTATTTGTAGCCCAGACAACAATCTTATATGTTCCTATATGCACAGCAACACTGTCCATATAAAAACGTAAAAAACAGCTATTTGTCAACACTTTATTTTCAGCAGTGAGTCTTGATTAATTTCCATATTTCAATATAATCTTGGTCTACAAAAAGATGTTCACTTAATCAATTCTTCCAAACTGAATACCAGTCATTCAATACCGAAATGAATCTTAAATCCACCATTTAGTCACAGAGTTTAATATTAGTTATTTCAAATCGGTAGTACTGAATACCGAAATACACTATTTTACCGAAAATTACCGAAATAGACTTTGATTACCGAAATACACTTAATAAATGGTAATTAAAGCATTATTTGTTGTTTAAATAAGATAATATGTTATAATATGAGTATATGAAATAAATGCCCAAGATTTATTTGAATTTGTTGTTTTAATTACCAATTATTACGTGTATTTCGGTAATTAAAAGTGTATTTCGGTTATTTTCGGTAAAACGTGTATTTCGGTATTCAGTGTTACCCCCTTTCAAATTGTGAAAACATCCGGTATCGATTTCTCAGTATCCTAAGATAACAATTTAAAACAACGAATCAATGGAACGGAAAGATACATGGGCAACTATGCTTTTTCTCAGTAAAATAAATGCCGATCGAATAACTAACTTTTGATTATCACAAGGTCAGCAGTCACTAACAGTGTTCACTCGTTTTCTACAACACGCTGCAATGTCTGATGCCCTACTTTTTTTCGCAGTACGGGACATGCTAATTCATTTATTTTTCATTCTTCGTAATGATAAAATTGTTAAACACAAATCTGTATACAACTTCTTTTAAATCATGAAGTTTACGATGAAAAGTTTTAGATTCCTGTAATCAAATTGTTTAGTTCTTATGGCGACCCACATTGGCGTTACTTCACATTGCGCATGCGCTATATTAAGCATGCGCATCTATCCTGGACACAATACAAAAAGACCTTTAATATATATCTAAACTAAGTAGCATTAATATATTCACGCTACTTAATACCGTCTTGAAAATATGTAGGTACGTATAGTTAGGGTGGAAGGGTAATTAGGTAAATAGTAAGGTAGTTTGTCGACATTTTTTTCTCCCCAGGTTCGATACTGAAAGGTACATGCTTAAAAAATGTTAAACTTTTCTTCTCTTCAGGTGACAATTCAACAACTTTCACTCTACTAACAGGGCAGGAATACTGATATTTGGAAAAAAACAGCAACAATTCTACAAGATTCCTTCACTTTAAAGATCTATAGCTGGACATGATTACACAATATAATGAGTAAAGCATAGCAGTAAATGCCGATTCATTTCGTTAAAATAGCAAGAAGTTACAAATAACACAACAACAGAAGCATTTTATGATAATATACGTAATTTGTGAAAAATAAAATATAAGCTGTAAAAGTCTATATATGCATATTTGTAATCGCTACATTATTCCTATCGAGTTGAGCACTTGCAATGAATCACCATGCTCACCACAGACACCATGTTGTTGATAAGGGTCTAGCAGATAAACTTTCCGGTCATGTGCGTGAACACCGGCATGGTGACCACGCGAACCACGTCGAGAGCACGACACGGTCCGGTGACGTGGATCACACACGTTTTTCCAATCAGGTGACTTCAAACTTCACTGAACGCATTGTTCATTCCGGACACGTGGATACCACAAAACATCCAGACCACTTGGATAAAATGGACTTTCCCAATAAAACGAATCAGGAGATTTCCTCTCACACAGATGACATGGATCATTCCATGGATGAAACAGATCATTCCACCCACATTGATGAAATGGACCATTCAAGTCACATAGAATGCGTAGGACATTCCAGTCACGTGAATCATATGGGTCACATGAAATCACATAGCACGGTAAATATCACTATTCTCCATGAGAAATTTAAAGAATTACATGCAGCGAGATGTATTTTTTTGCAAATAAATTAGGTTTAATTATCTTAAATAACCATATCTTATTCATGATACATTAATTCGTTTATTCTGACGGTTTTGATAGAAAAAAGAATCATTTGATAAACACTTTGAAAACAAAATCGAATGGAAAAGACAACTTTCATGCATATCTCATAAGTATATTTTATTTAATCTTTTTTATTATTTTAGTTTAGCTTGTTCACGGATAAAGTTTTCATGTTGGAGGGCATTCATATCAATACACTCATAGGTATATCTTCTGACTTCTTTTGGTTTCTGTACATACATGTATTTTAAGTATCGTTCAGGGTCTGGAGTGGCCATTGGAAATTGCTGTAGCATGGTAGCAAATCTTTATAATGTTGCCTCTCTGGTTGCCGTTTGTTTACGAAGTTCAGTCGGGTTTGCTTGCCGTAGTGTTTGGTTTCCCAATCTAAAACGTGCATGCGATAAGATAAAAGATATACATATGTTTCATTCGTCGAAATGTCTAGTTTTAAATAAGTTTCACGTGAGAATATCATGAATGAATGAAATCACGAGTGGCGTAAGTAAATAAACAAACAGGAAATAAAGTAGGCAATGTAAAACAATTTTAAAATGTGAAAATAAGTAGTGATAATCAATTGATACCCATAAGTTTCATATAGGAAATATCACCTATATTATAACTGGTTTTTCCTTAAATGATCAGAGACATGCATTGTATTTCAATTCATTATTATTTATTTTTAATCTATAAATGAATTGAATTATTACGCCACAGGTTCTGACAAACTTCAATTTCTAACATATTCAACATTCTTGTTTAACTTTGTTATTTCCTGACCATATGATGTTGTTTTGTTGAATGTTTTGTTATAGGAATTGTTGTGGCGATGGTGCTTTCGTTAACAGTGGCTGTTTTATATGAAACATTGAATATCCTTGTTCATGCAAGGGAACAAAAGCTCGCCGGAAACATTCGAATGTCGTGAGTATATTGTTGGAATAGTATAAATTATCAAATCTGCCAATAGCAAGATAAACATCGCACTTCTGTTACTGCTTATGACATGAACAGGCTCAATCAGATTGAATTAGAAACAATTGTAACAACCTTAATGCAGATTTAACAACCACCTTAGGAATGATAGCCCATGTGCGTGCGGCTACATCAACGAAGACTCACTCTGAATATTACTATTTCAATTATCTTATCGCCGACAAAGAGTAAATTTCTTCTTCTTGTTTCTTAAGATGAACATCGCATTTCTAATACTGCTCATGACACAAACCTGCTCAATCAAGCCTTCAACTGTTTGATATTTGTCGTGTTCGTTGATTTTCAAAGTTCCTTTTTCGTATATCACATACCGGAAACTTCAATAACATATGAAACATTACTGAACATAATGATCTTACTACAATTACTGAGATAATATGTGAACAATTGTTAATAATTTACATTTCACTAATACTCATCATAAGACAGTCTTGATGTTCCAAAATGTTACCTTTAAAGAAATGAATTGAAACCGTTTATCTCCCTTCGCATAGTCCATTGCTATTGCTCTTGTAACGGACTAAACAGAAAGTAGATTGGTTAGGAAATTTAAATGGTCATTTTCATATATAAATTTCAAAATAGACAGAGCTTGTCGTATTTGTAGTAAGATATTTGTAGTATTTTTGTTGGTATCTTCGTGAGCCATACGACCACAAATATACTTCTAAAATAACAATGTCACATTCGCTGTAAATTTCATTATACGTTTATAAAATGTTTTATACAAACCCACAAATATGTCTGTATGAACAGCAATGTGATCGATCAAATGATTGTAGTTATCTTTTCTTTCGATTTGCCATTTAAAAGAGAAAAAGATACGCGACTGGTAGACTGACAAAAACACTTTTACACACACCACTCACAAATCATGCCTTCGCGCACACAAACGAATGTATACCTAAGTAAAACCATAGTTATGACTTGTCTTATTTTCAGGCAGTCGAAGCAGTTACCGAAATTAGAACACGGACTTACAACAATAATCCGATTAGCGAATATTATTCTAGCGTATACCATGATGTTGTGTGTAATGACAATGAACGTATGGTTGTTTCTGTCCATTATTCTTGGGTCTGGAATTGGCCATTTGCTCATTAGACCCCTTCTTCTGCGAAAGTTTGATAGCGAACGTATACATGTGCAATCTGATATAGAATTTACCGTAGGGGAAATAGAACCATTGAGTGACCATGTTAAAGAAACTGAAGAGGAAAAAGCGGATAGATCTTCGAATATGGATCTAATTGTGATAAAACAGGCTGATAATGGGAGGTGAATGGATGGAACACTTGGTTAACCAAGAAAACAAGTTTGAAAGTACTTGAAACGTAGCCTGGTTTTGCATCAAAATAGAGAGATCAATGCATATAATCTGAAACTTTTATGAAATAAACATTGATTGACATTTATAGTTTTGTTGGTGCCATTTCAATGGACACCGTCTGATACGTGTTCATATATATTAAGTTACATCACTCAGATGATGTGCCCAAGGTTATAAAACTGAGAATGGAAACCAGTCTTAAATCTCAAGCATCTGATTGGCTGAAATGGCGACCTGCATATATTGGAATAGGATGAGAATACAATTAACACAGCTGATAAGTATCCGACGTTATTTTGTCATAACGTTCGGTTGATTTGTCTTACTTTTACGAAGATTGAAACGTCATAAGATCAAATCGTATCTTATGTAAATTCGTTTGAAAAGTGTAGTTCTTCAAAGTTTTCAACGTACAGGTGTTTGTATTTTCACATTTCCATGCGCTCTGCTTTGAAAACAACAGCTAGAGTGTGCATGTAGTGTTCTTTTTGTAAGCATCTTTTATTACGAGGCCTGTGAACGTAACCGCTTACGAATGATTTTACTGTTTTCTACGTCACGTATGATCTTGTTTAGTTAGCAGCGAGTTTATGCTTGTACGGCCTAATTAAGTGAATAAAAAAGCAGCTTTAAGAAAGCTGTCTTTTCTTCATTTAAATGAAAAACATGTCTTTCTTTATTTTTTATATTACTGGCGTAAACAAGAAGTAACTATACATCGAATTACAAAAGCTTAAATATCAGTGTTTAAACAATTCTTCATGCGTTCGGATGAACTGGACCAAGAAAACGCTAAAAACATAATTAACACCATTTTAAATGATAAAACCAATAATGCGTGTAAATGGTGCACTGGTGTGTTATGTAATTTGATAAAAATGAGCGAAACGATATATTCAAAATTATCACAAATCGATTTTGTTTCATAAAACTAAAATTTTGCTCTTTTTTATGATAATCTTGTATTTGATGTTATTGTCTGACATATGCAGAGTAACCAAGTAATATGCAAAAGTTTGTCGACACGAAAAGGGAGGATAAAGTAAAAAATACCCGTGTAAACCTGGCCTAAATCAAGGACACATGTTAAATTAACCAGAACTAAAGGCTTATAATGAAACTAAACGTTCGAAATGAAAATTAAGGTAAAACGTGAATAATTCGTAATTTGATAAAAATTGGAAAAATTAAAGCAATAGACAGAAAAAAATATCAAAATAAATTTTCATAGTTTTTCTCGTTTCCAAATAAAGTGCAATGACAATCTGTTTTCTCGAACTGCAATAATGATTAAAACAAAAATTGTCCGTTGTAACATAAACCTATGTTTTATCATGTTTCTATTGATTTTTTGTATTTTTTTTACAAAAACTTCCTTGTGCAATGTGAGCAAAATACGAAATAAGCATGATTCCGCAATTCAGGAGGTAATTTATCATGACCTAAATTTCACAAATGAAATGGGTAAGTTTACACGCCTGGATTTCATTACAACATTTAGTACTTAGTTCTAGTACAATCTCATTCCTCAGCCAATCAAATGCTTCCAAATTTATTGATTAAATGTTTAAAATTCTTCAGAAACACACGTTTAAAAGATAGAAAAATGCACTTTAACAGCCACGAAACACGAGATACATCAAAATATTGCAAGGCCGGTTTCATTAAGTCTGTCCATAGGCAGTAAAGGGAAATGCATATTATTGTCTACATCGCCTTAACCCGGGGTAGGCGTTTCTGAATATTTACACAAATATAATATGTATCGTGCTTAGGACCTTCAAAGATGGTAAAATATTTCCGCTGAATCATATTCATTACGTTAACATAAACATGTGTTATTTTGCAGAAATGTACATGTTAAAAAATTGTGGTACCAGAAATAATTATTTTTTATAGGAGACAGGTTGAGTCGTCTGCATAGCCTGTGTACTAGAATTTTCTACTTCAATCTGCAATCATTTGGACCATGTTAGATTTCGAATTATGCAGTAGCATGCGACTGTTTTTCAAAACACCGTGAACTTTCAAAGGTAAACTGCATATTCTATTTCGAAAAGCCTATATATTCAAGTTTTGATATTTTTTTAAAGTTTACCCAGCGCAAACTATTAAGATGATTAAATTAACACACAATTAAGAACTTTCAGTGCCTTCTAACATTTGCCTTAAGTTTAAATTAAAATTGCGTTGTTCAAAGGTAGATGCTTCCATTATCAAACTTAATTTGTTAACTCGACAGAATTTTTGTCTTTTGGTCTAAATGATGTTACAAATTGTTTTGGGTTGCCTAATCGACATCGATAGAAATAGGGTTCAATGCACAGAAAGATTATACGAATGACCGGTAAATAAACAGTGTATTATTGCTGAGTCGGTTAAAAAAGGGTCTGATGCACAGAAAAATTATACGAATCAGCGGTGCATAAACAGTGTATTATTGCTGAGTCAGTTAAAAAGTTCTATGCACAGAAAGATTAAACGAATCAACGGTGCATAAACAGTGCATTATTGCTGAGTCGGTTATAAAGTATTATGCACAGAAAGAGTATACGAATCCACAGTGCATATAATTAATGCTAAATTAGTGCCAAATGTGAGCCAACTCATTTCAGACACAGCTAGGCAAAGAAAAAAGTTATTGCAATAAAAGTCTTCATTTTCTATAACATTAAAGTTAAATTCTTCAGTCAGGACCGCTCCGTAATATCAGAAAAAAATTGGACTAACCCAAACAATATTATTGCAAATTATGATCTTAATGCCCTTGTTCAATGTCTGTTACATGTAGTAGCGTAAAAGGTCTTTGAGCTCTGGTCTCAACAGATCATTGAGTACCCGCTCTTTGGCTTTGCAATGCTATTAGCTTATTATGTTTTATATGTTTGTGTGCTTTTGCATGCAACATTTTACAGCCGAGGGGTGGGTTCGAGTTGTTTCACCAAGACAACTTGTACTTGGTTTTGTGATATGAGAACCTGGTTTATACCCCAGTAGAAAATTGCAATGCTATTAGCTTATTATGTTTTATATGTTTGTGTGCTTTTGCATGCAACATTGTACAGCCGAGGGGTGGGTTCGAGTTGTTTCACCAAGACAACTTGTACTTGGTTTTGTGATATGAGAACCTGGTTTATACCCCAGTAGAAATTTGATTTGCCACTGACCGTTCCTCTAAGGCGGTAACCCCTGGGGTTCTCATTTTTGTTAATTGTTTGTGTTGTCTTTTTTATAACTGATCATTTTATTAACCATGCTTTTTCCCTCTCTCTTCTTCTTGACTGTGTGGGGAGGCTGTTTTTTTTCTGAATGTGGCGATTCCTGATGTGCATATTTCACCTTTTCATTCACCTGCAAGTATCTACTTTTTGTATGTTTCAAACGGTAATGGGAAAGCGATGGGGTAATGAATGAGGCAAGACACTGGGAGAGATGTCTTCGGTGATAGCTTTGGACATTTTAAACGTTATTATATTTGGATAAAATAAAGAATTTTCTATTTTGTTCACATAATGTTTTTTTGCGACACTATTACACATTTCGACATGATAACATGATAATGGTATTTTAATATTAAACCTATAAGAACTATGCCCAAGATCATTAAACTAAATGAAGTGAAGAGTAGCCTCAAATCTCAAGCTTCTGGTCGCCATTTCATCCAGTCAGAAGCATGAGATTTGAGACTTTTCTCTAATCTTAGTTTTATAATATTGGGCCCTAATGGCGTTTAAATCAACTTTATGACGTAATTTCAAAAATTGATGTCAAATGTCTTAAGGTACCAATTCGCGTGACGCGCCCCAGATTATATCTACATTTAAGGGTCGCATGGGTCATTATATTATTCAATCATCATGGCCAAAAAGGGTCTCATGCAGCAAACAAGGTTGCGCGAATAACCTTTAAAACGTTTAAATCATTACATGACATCGGTGACCAGTTATGTACTGATCGTATTGTACATGTGTACTTTTCTTACACCCACCCACATTAAAGATAAAGAACCAGTGAGAGTCATCAGTGATATAAATCTTAATTATAAAGATTATATTAAGAAAGTTTTGCATCGTATTATTTTTGCATATGTGTAACTGATTGATCTCGTATAAGGAAAATGTGAATACAGAAAGTGTCGCAAAGAGGCACTTTCTGTGTCTGTTAAGTGTAACACAAGCATTATTTTAAATGTTTAACTCTTTTCGAGCATGAAGCAATATTTAAATACCATTATAATTTTATAATTTTAAAGATAACATTATTTACTTTACATACAACCGATGAACAGATAAGACCAATAATGACATTATTTTTATTTTAAAAAATGTTGGTGCCCTAATCATATGAGAGTTAAAAGTGGCTGGCACGTTTTCAAAAACGGCAAAACTTAGAACAGAAAATGGTATCGTTTTAAATTTGTGACGAATTAAAATGACCAGCCAAGCTATGAATACAGAAAAGTTATCATCTTAAATCTGTGACTGTTATTTTCTAAGTGCACCTTTGTACGAGTAATTCGATCTTTTAATTGGTAACTCGGTCGGTGTTTCGCGTAATAATGCACATTTACTCCGCCCAAAATGAAGATCGATGAGGCCTAAAAAAATTAGGTTTGTTTCTGGTTACATCCTTGAAAAAAAAATGGGTCGGTAGGTCGGCTTTCTTTTTTTTTCTTTTTTATAAGGGGAAGGAACCAAAGTCCAAGTATATACCATCTTGTGTGTTAGTAAGTATATCAAAGATTATACAGTAGACTCCGGGAAATCGAATACACAAATTGTCAGCTAAAATATTCTATTGCCCTGAGTGTTCGATTCGCCGGTAATCGTATACATCATTAAATCTGCATATATTTGTTGACAAGGGAGGTCAGGTAGATCGTGTTCTGGACAATCCTAGTGATAAATATGCATCATTTATATGTTTATTAATTGATTAACAGACCCTTCTGTCATGTACTGCTACAAAATCAAAGTTTCAAATTATATTATGTCACCGCGAAATTTACAACGTGAATGTAAAATAAGTATTAAAACAAAGACCTATATATTACCTAGTAATATATAGGTCTTTGATTAAAACACTAACCAATGCGAACATATTCCATAATAAATTACATCCCAATTTTATCTCAAGTATCATATTTCAGTATTATTGCATCATCAACCAATTTAACTCAACTAAAAATGACAAATGTCACGTACACACTTCTTGTAGATCAAACGATTTCAAAAAGAGCCGATGAAACAACACAGTCTTGATATGAGCCGACAATTTCCTTTGAAGTTGCATTTCATTGACGGTTGGTATCAATGTTTACCTCCATACTGACTGTCAATCAAATTCAGTCTCCGTATGAAATTAACAGGGAAGGCGGATCAAAGAAATGTACATTAATCTACGAGTATTTTTAAAACATTTTTGAGAAAATTTCTTTTTGTTTGTTTTTGAATTGTGCGGATTATGTGATAATTTAAAAGAGACAATGGAATTTGAACGTGGATTATTGTGAGTACATGTACCAATAACGTCTCGAGAACGGATAGGCCTAGGTTCCTGTGTATTTGTAACAGATTGTTAACGCCCGATTGAATATGCTGTTTGAAAGAGGTGACAGGTTACAGTTTATTTGCCCTGAAATGTATCTCTTTTTTAGAGGTATCTTTTAAGGTATTGAAGTGTAGAAAAAGGAAAACTCACTGCATTTTATACTTTAATTCCATTGAAACTAATAAACCAGTGTTTCAACTTAAAGTTGAATTGTTTGCTTAACATGTAATATAAATAATTATTCTTTTAATTACAATTAGATGTGTAATGCCGTAATGTGCTTTAATGCGTGGATATTGTTGATTTGTTCATGGCTATTTTTTGTAAAAAAAAAATATGTTGGATATACTTACCTTAATACCTACCACTTTTTGCAACCACTGTGCCTCACTTTCAACCCGTATTCAGTCGTTTTAGCTGTATTCGTGATATTGTTGCAATTAACACATAATCAAATATATACATATCCCGTCAAAGATGGTAAAAGTTCTATCACTACCACCAAAGCAGGGTTAAAAATTTGATCAGTGCTGTTTCTTTCACTCATTTTACGATACAGATATCAGTACATAATTGTTCACTCATAAAGCCATTATTAAACGATTCTGCATTTTACGCCGTATCACGTATGCACTTCGAACAGAAATCTTAATCTATTTGCTTCCTTAATTCTACAATGAAATCGTCGGTGGATCAAAAAGAATATTTTTACTGGCTCGCCGAACGTTGACATCCATGATTGTTTACCTCGACGAATTCAATCATGGAATTAGCAACGTTGACCCGAAAGCACACGCAACGGGGTTTACATATGTTACATGGACAAAAATCACGCCGGATAAGAAAGTGAAAGTAAATTTTCCAAAAATGAAACGGTGCTGGCTGTTATTTTGCACCGGACATTGTGTCCGAAAATAACAGAATTTGTCGGTCAAAATCCCGGTCGGCTTTTCATACCATTTTTTATGGAGGGCTGAAAAAAAGTTACGGTCGGCGCTATTTAGAGACGGTCGGTCGGGTAACCAGAAACAAACCTATTTTTTTTTAGGCCTGACATAGTTGTGCACCTGAGTTAGAGAACCACACAATAAAGTTGTTTAAGTTGTTTAATTACGGCCCAATAATTTTATTGCAATATTTGCATCAATTTCATACAAAGAACTACATCAGTCTAATCTTTTCAATATTTTTATCTACATTTGTTAGTTTTTAAAATATTGATTAACCACATTTAAGTAGTACAATGTTTTTACAAAATCTCGTGACTATGATATCACATGTGCATCGATCTGTGCACTCACTGTATAGGTATTTGATAAAAGTCGATTTAAATATTAGCTTCGTTTAGACGAAATTTTAGCATAAAAGGAAAGCGGAATAGATTCTCAAGTTAACCGGTATTTATGTATTTTAAGTTTAGCAACAAACTTATAATAATAATAAAACAATAATAATAATAATAATAATAATAAAAATAGTAATAATAATAAAAATAATAATAATAATAATAAAAATAATAATAATTTTAATTTATGAGATTTTTAAATTTCTTTTTATACCGTTTTATTTCTCTGTAAACAAACCGCCTTTTGTATATTTTGATGTACTTGTTATTTGTATGCATTATTAGGTTGTCTAAGAATTGTAATCATAACATGTGATTCAGTTTTTTATTGTTTTTACCCATGCTCTATTTTCCTCTCTACTTTAGGGATGTATAAGCAATCTGCGTCTTCTGCGTGTGGCCATTCCTGATATGCATATTTCAATTTTTATTATTGCAACAAACTATATTGCCTCTACCTGGGAGCGAACCCGCACCGTCACGGCGACAGCGCAGAGTTATCACTGTGTATGGTTAAAACATGCAACTTTGTTAAAATGTTCAATTTATACGAAGCCTCTTACAGCAAAGAATACCAGCCTTCACAATGAGCAATAATCTTGCAAGTTAATATCCTAATGCACCAGTTCACCGTAAGTAAAATCGTACAATGACTTCCAATCAATGCAAGTTGTTTGTGTCGTCTGAACTTGATAATAACCTTTGTGCAAAGAGATTATTTGGTTTCACAATTGTATAGAAAACCGTTAACAAACGATTCAGAAATGAAACTCAGGGTTACATCCGCATTCTCTTCCAACGCATTCCAACGACACGCCATTCTCAACACATAAAGGTGTTTATATAACACAACTGAGTTCACAGATGATTTTCACTGAAAAACTTTTATTATAGGTTACAATAAAATTTTAATCATAGCATAAGATAAAAAAATGATGTCACAGTTATTTCTTTATTGATTAAGGGATTCCGTTTGACCCTTTAAACAGGTATTTGATCCCAAAGGTCAAATTTCATTATGGTATATTTGGTCAAATTGACACTTAAAGAATGGCTGCGGTGCATCCATTTTACCCTTGAATTTCAGGTGTAAGTAAAAGGCCTAAATGGTAAAATATTCGGGATTTTCGTCTAATTGAATAAACAAATTATACGCAGAGTTTAAGTAGCCGAAGTTTAGCAAATACATATTTGATTGTTAAAATAACAAATGCACTGACCAAAATAAGGTCATTCACTTACTGTTATGAGCGAGAATGATCACCTGAAAATAAAGCTGACATATAGGAGAAGAGAAAATAAAATATTATAATTCGATGGATTTTACGAGATTTATTCAGCAATGTATAATGCATTTCACATTCACATTAAATATTATAACACTTTTAACGCAACTTTGAAATTGGTTATTAATAAATGCATTAATACGTGTACATATTATCTGCAAACTTCGTTTTTAATCCTTCAATCGGTTTTCTACATACTCTTAAAATTGTTGTTCCGTTGGCAAAATAAAACGTGTTTTGTTAGGTTTTGGATTTTATGTTAATAACCATAAGGGTTATACTGAACTTTGTAGAAAGAGAGGGGGGATTGTTATAATCGTGTTTTTGTTTGTATAGTGGTAACTGTGGTTATTTTCATCAGCAAATGGATACGTGTGAACCGTTTAACAGGTTTATATTCGTAAAATATAATCGGTTGAATCCGGGCTTTTGGAGTTTTGGGTACTACTGTACATGTATGTAAACTTTATGTAACATTACATATTGATCTTAATATGGTCTCCATACATCTATAATATTGAAAATAATGAATAAATGGAATTGGAACAGCGAGCGCGTGGATTGGCTCGATACAGGTTGGGTATTCCCGCAACGAGCTCGTGGACTGACACGATACGGGTTGGGTATTCCCGTAACAAGCGCGTGAATTGGCACGATACAGATTGGGTATTCCCGCAACGAGCGCGTTGATTTGCACAATACCGGTTGGGTATTCCCACAACGAGCGCAAGGATTGACACGATACGGATTGGGTATTCCCGCAAAGGCGTAATGAATTATTTCGCCCATATTATCAAATTTGAATTGTTTCATTAAACAGTTTAACCCCAGTCAATAATATCCAATTGTTCTCAATCAACATTGTAAAAAGAACGATTTTTTAACATTTACCGGTCCGCTGTAAACAAATGTCCCGACAATATCTGCCTTTGCCGATAAAGTCGATGAAAGATCCGGATCACAACATAACTGAACCTATGTACAAACTGCATATAAAAATATTAAAATAGCATGTGCTTTACACCTTGTGTTATCCGAAACATCGCAAATTAGCTTTAATATATATTGTTTGTGATTAATCATTGAAAAGTTGTAGGTAATAACATGAAGTGTCCTGCTAAAATAAGTGTACTTAATATATATACTGATTGTCCATTTTGATGCACCGTAATTAATTCTGGTTTTCTTTAAGGTCGCTCGTGTTCAAAAACTTATTTATGGGGCTACACCTTTTACTTTTGAATAACGGTGGGATGTTGGTATTATGGTAATTGAGATCTTTATTCATGGTCGAATTTTACATTTTGTAATTGGAATAGTTATATCTCTGATACTTGTTCACTTATATGATTATTATTTTGAAATTTTCTTCAATTTCTTTATTCGGATATTTATGCTAAAATACTATTTAATGATATAAGAAATGCCGCTCGCTGATGTTGGACGTATAACGCATGGCCTAACCAATTAGTCAGTTGACTAATTGTTAGAATTCACAAACATGTACATGTTGTACTATTAAATGAAAAAGAAAGGTTTAAATCTCCCAAGAGTAATATTGATAGAATTCGTAAACATCCACATTATCAGAGCTAGATCTATATGCTTATACATTAAAACACATTCTATAGTATTTATTTTATGCTTTTCGGTGAATTATAGAATTTTCCCGGTGAAATAAAAGTGGTATTTCACTGTTTTCAAACAATGGAACATCATTTTTATTTTCACTGATTTTTTTCACGTTGGTACCCAAACGCACATTACATTCCGTATAAGAACGTTTAAAAACGGTCTTAAATTTGCATATATGACGTCATGAATTCACGTCATAAACAAACGTTTTTGGTGCCATTTCATGCATTTTTTTGTGTAAAATTCGCACAAATTGTGCACTTAAAGCATAAAATAAAAAGACACAATTGTTCTTACCAGTGGAAAATAGAAATATATTTCACTCGTGAACCCCGGAATTATGTATTTTCACTCGTGGCTAAGCCACTCGTGAAAATAGGAATTCCGGAGCTCATTCGGTGAACAATTTTTCTGTCTTACACTGGTACAAACAAAAATCCTCTATTTGTTTGTTTATTTTTAATAAAGCTTTACCATGAATCACCACGACCATCACAGACACCATGGCGTTGTTAAGGAAGCCAACATACATACACACCACCATGATGAGCACGCGAACCACATGGGGCACATGGTGCGCTTCAATGTCGTGGATACCACAAACCAATCAACTGGAATGGAGAATATGGGTCATATTATTCCTATGGACAACGCGAATTTCTCCATTCACGTGCCTTTTACAGAACATTCCAACCGTATGAACAATTCCAGTCACAGTGGTCACATGGAACGTTCCAGCCAATCAAACCATATTACAAATTCCAATCATAAAGATCACATTGGACATTCCAGCAATATGGAACACATGGGTCACATGACAGCACATGGCACGGTAATTTAGTTTTCATAGAAAAAACAATCATGTTTATTCACAATTCAGTAAATAAATTTTAAAAAAAATCATTGAAACATCTTTGTAAGTTTAATACATTTACTCGTTTGTCTAGGGTAAACTAATAAGACACGTAAAAACCAGAAACATTTAACAACTAAATCCAAAATACATGGTAGATCTCTTAAGCTAGGTAAAATGATGCTTTTGTTTTCTTTTTGCACAAAACAGTTCAGCTTCTTCACAGAGACTGCCTTTATAGTGGAAAGCATCCATATCAACACACTAACAGGTAAATATAATATTCTTACTTTTTTATTCTTTCATGTAATTGAGACACTTAATTACTTAATTACTTATTACTTATGTTATCAATCTCCTTCGCAGAGTTGTCGTTCATTACACTCTCTTCACATCTCTGCCAAAGGCTCAATGTCAAGATCTTTTACCAAACTCGGCAGCCTTATTGTATACAGTTATAATTCTGAATTTGAAAGCCTGTGGTTAAACAAATGACAGAAATCTTCATTATCTTTCATTTAGACCGAAGAAACCCAAGCAATTTTAAATGTAGTTACTGAGCTTTTCTTGGGTTAAAGTAAACGTTGTTGAAAAAGTGAAAAATGCATATCAGGAATGGCCACATCCAGCAGACACATCCTCCTCACACAGCCAAAAGGTAGAGAGGAAAATAGAGCATGGTTTTAGAACAATCATTTTCAAAATGGACGTCACAAACAATTAACGAAAGTGAGAACCCGAGGGCCTTGGATCGGTCAGTGGCAAAATAATTAGCCACTGGGGGTTTAAACCAGTCTATAGGGTGCACCAACAACACACTTGACCCAACATGTTCTCGTATCATAAGAAGCTAATAGCTTTGCAAAGCCAAAGGGCGGGTACTCAATGATCTTACCGAGACCAGACCTCCTGGAGTAAAATCAGCAAGAACACGATGAAAGGGAAAAAAGAAACGAATCGAGCTTCTAGGTTCTTTTAAGAAAAGATTTCCCCATAAACCTTCATAAACTCTTAAACCCCTGCCACCGTCGTGTAATTTATTAACCAATGTTTTATTCCACCATGAAAGTAGTTTTTTTAATTCGACCAGTCAATCTGGCACCGACTTTCATTCAGAGGCTATGTTATACCTTATTTTTATCCTTATACGACATATACAATGAACCACACAAACACCAAGTTTCATTTAACCCGATTTGCTACCAAAAGAATACCCATATGCTTACTTCTAAAACTTGTGTTAAAAATAATAAGGAACTATTTCAAAAGAACACTGCATGAATTGTTAAATAACGCAATCATTTTTTTTGGAATTTGCGAATTGTATAATATTATAAAATAGTTTATCCATGTTCACATCTTCAATATAGAATAAACGCACCGTTGTTTGTCCCTGGGTTTTCTTCGCAATACTTCCTCTTTGGTCTAAATTGTTTCGTTCTGAACATACAGCAGGCGCAAAGGTTTTATTGAAAATGCATACTTGTCATATGTTTTGATGTTTGGTTGATAAAACCAATCGTTATGTCAATAATATTATATATTTACTTCTAAAATGAACAATTAGAATATGCGGAACCAATAAGATCATTTTCTTAAAATAAAATTGCAATTCTAAAAAAAATCGGTAAATATTAAGTTTGCAAAATGCAATTATTCTTTATGTAAGGTTTCAAAATGAAATTCCCATTTTACTTGAACAAGTTAAATTACATTACATTACATCTGTAAGAGTCTTCCGGGTTTTTTACAATGCAAATGCAATATTTTTCAAAATTTGTTTAAAAACATAATGATACATGTAACACTTAATCACCATCACCTTTCCGTGAGCATTCCGCAGCCTCATTCCAGCATTCTATTTAAGACTTTAAACCAATATCCTACTGCATGTCGACTGACCATTACTAACATATCTAAAATGAAATTCGTTCAGTTTGAGATTTCACTGTTTTGACCATAAGATGGTATATTTCAGGAATTATTGTGGCGATGGTATTTTCGATGGCAATTGCTGTGTTGTATGAAACGTTAAATATCCTCGCTCATGCAAGAGAGCATAAATTTGCTGGAAACATCCGAAAGGCGCAAGTTTTTTTTGTTTAATAATTATGAAAAGTATTATGATAATATTAATCTACACTCAACCAAAGTTCTAATTGGTCATTAATTTTATATGTATATGTATATGTGTGATATAGTTTCGTTTCTTCCCTACGTCAAGAGAGGTTGCAGAAAGATCTGTTTTGTATTGAAATCAATTATCTAATGTCTTTTTAAACTTTATTGATTGTTTTCTTAAATGAATCCAAAAATATTTACTTACACCGCATAGTCAAATTAGAACAGTCTTTAATTGAAAGGGAGGTAATTTTAAAATTAGATACTTTGAAAGGGGTTTATTTAAACAAATGTGCTGTTGATTAATCATATTTTCTGTTTTTCCTACTAATTAGGGGTCCTGTTGCAATAAAACACATACTTGCAAATTTCTGTTTTCTTGACCTTTTTATGCAAGAAATGCATTTTTAGCAAAATTAAGGATAACTCTCGCCAAACTATTCCAAAGTCAATTATTACAAGATTAAAGCTTAAGTTGAAGACTGTTGTTGGCATATGATCATAACTAAAGAGTGAATACAATTTCTTTCTAATAAAAAATTACGAACAAAAACTGACCAATTAGAACTTTTGTTGAGTGTATATTAAGATTATCAATAATAATTTCGCCAATTTTAATGTCAGAAGGTTCTGCGATGAAAATGAAGGGTGATTGAAATTAAAGATTAATCGAATTAAAAATAAGTTGCAATTCTTAGTTTTCTAAATAAATCAGCAAAATATGTTACATTTTCAGAGATTTAAAATTTTAAATTTTAAAGAATTTGTTCTGAAGTTATTAACAATTAAAGAAATGAAAACGGTAGGAATTTTCCAATACACAAATAAATATTTCTAAAAAAAAAGAAGAATCCCACACTCAATCAACTACTGTAATCAACGCAATCAACTAGAAAAATAAGAGCATGACGAAGTTTAATGGCAAAATACCAGTAGGTTTAATAATATACAAAAGTAGGTTATAACTTATTTTTCATTTGTAGATTATGCATATTTCTATGATAACTTAAAATAAATGTTTTATTTTTCAGGCAATCATATACGCATCCAACTTTGGAGCATGGAATAACGACACTCGTTAGAGTAGCCAGTGTTTGTCTGGGATATTTAATGATGCTGTGTGTAATGACAATGAACATGTGGCTGTTTCTAGCAATTATTCTTGGTTCTGGGTTAGGACATCTATTTATTAGACCAATAATTCTTAGAAAATTTGACGGTGGCGTTAGTCACATGATATCGGAAAATGAAATCACTGTGGGGGAGATTGAACCGCTTAGCGACCGTGTTGATGATTATGATAAAAGCGATGCAAATGCAAATGGATGTTTGATTGAAAAGACGCCTCTGAATATTGATCACGAAAACAATTTTGAAGAAGCATAATTAAAAACCTTAACATTAAATCAAAAAAAATGGAAAAAATATATGTTATTTGGATCATGATGAATGAATACTCGGATTACAATGGGTCAGTACTTTGATCAGTAAATAATTAAGTACCGTTGTAATGGGAGGATGATAACGCTAATCATGATAATCCGATTAATCAGTTTTGGGGTTGTCCCGGCTAGCTTAATTGGTATCGTGGTAAGGCCCTTACACCCAATGAGTTCGATCTTCAGTAGGTGCAATATCATTTTTACGTACTAAAGAGAGCCGGAGGGAGGAACTGCATGGATTGACAGCGCACATCAGAACAGGGGTTCTCAGTGGCAAACAAGTTTGCCTATGTCTGTGTCAATATTATCATCCGTGTTTAAACATATTATGTTGAAAACAAACATTTCAGATAACATCTCTCTCTCTCTCTCTCTCTCTCTCTCTCTCTCCCTCTCTCCCTCTCTCTCTAGCAGTCTGTCTGGCTGGCTGGCTGGCTGGCTGGCTGGCTCTCTCTCTCTCATGAAATAAATACACTTGAAAAATAATGGTATGAAATAACGATCATCATGTTCATATATTTTCTCTAAGATTCAGCGTTTCTGCATGTTATCTTTTCCCACGATACATATATCGGTTTACTTTTCATTCTTTTTTAACAACAGACGGTAAAACAAACCAAATGTTTACAAATAAAAACAGAATTGCAGTGTAATAGCCTATATATTCAGATTTTAAGGAATGTTAAGTAATAATGGTGAACTAAAATATCAAGGATATAACGAACGATGGTAAATTGGCTACAGATAATGAGATATCGTATTTATTTTGATGAAATGGTTCCTTCTAATACGGGCTAGTAAGTAAAATACTCCACAAGTTTTGTCAGGTACCGATGTCTCACTTTTTTGTTCATATGAGAATCCGTTAGGGCAAGTTGTGGTTGGCGCATCCTAGAACCTGATTTATATCCCTAGCGCCAAATTGTTTTACAAATGAAATCCAAAGCGGTATTGGACCGAGGGTAGTGATTTGGCCCGATGCCGAATTCCAATGGCTTATACTTTTCGACTTTTCGAGCCTTAAACAGGCCAAGGACAATTAAATAACTTAATTATGACAATTTTATTAATTAACAGAATACCAATCAATAAATTCACATGAAGACTTCAATGGTCAAAAAAGAGAATTGCTGGGTCAATATGAGAAAGTTTATTTATAAGTTCAGGTATTCATTTCAGGTCCGATTAAGTTTAACTTACTATCTACTTAAGTATGAAGAAAACTTGTGCACTTATTCACCTACTAGGCTACCAGACGATGTTGTACCAGAAAACACGTACGCGTTTAGTGGTTTGGTATCCGTGATTAACTGATTATCGAAATGTTTGATTGAATATTATAGTAAGTGTACTTTAACATTAAGAGTTCAAAAACAAGGTTTATTTTTATAATTATGATGATGGTTTTTGCCAAAGATGATTAATCCAGGATTTTAGCTATTTTTTTTAATCACAAGCATCTTATTGGCTGACAAGTCGCCATTTCAGCCAATAGGATGCTTAAGATTTAGACTGGTCTCCATTCCCAGTTTTATAACCTTGGGCTCAGGCGTGTGAAGTTGCTTATGAGACTTCCATTGTGATAGTTTCTTATAACTGTGTTATCATTTTATTTTGCGGAAAAATTTTCGCGCATAAATCACATATAAAATATCTGCGCCACCATCTATTCGCGCAATTGTATTATGTATAAGACCTATAATAACAAAGTGTCATTCGCTCGGGTTTAAATTCTTGCATTAACTCTAGCATGAAAAACACGTTGTTAAAACACGCGCGAAATAAACTTAAATACTGAAAACTAGACAATAAACCGCAGACAACCAGGGTTTATATCGAAGTCAGTAACAGCCTAGTAATCAAAGAATGTAGATTGTCACAATATTTGAACTGGCAGAAGTGTTTTGAATGAAGAATCTTTTCCCTATTGATTGATATTTCGACTCATAATAATTGTGCAAACAAAATATATACTCTATTCCAAAAATGTCTGCGCTTTGTTTATCGGTGGTTTTGGATTAACTGCCTTTCTTAATCTGCCGAAATATTTGGTACCAAAATTAAGATCAGATCATTTAAATTTTATAGTAAAACTATGATATAATCTTAATTTTTATACCAAATATTTAGTCATTAAGAACAGCAGTTAATCAAAAATCACCGAACACAAAGTGAACATTTTCTTTTGGAATAGAGTATAGATTAAATTAAAATTAATATAAAGAGGGAAGTATTCAAGCAGCTTTTCAGACTGTATAAATGACGATGAGGCATACTTTCTCACCTCTTGGGTATTGCGTTAGAAAAAAAATGGATTAAAGATACATTCAATTTAATTCGCATAAACATAATTATGGGGAGCATAACCGGAAAAGGCGTCTCCAAACAGCTGAAGTCAATCCTTGAAAGAAATGACGTCATCAAGTTGAGCAGACTACTTTCAGTTTTTTGTGTTGTTTAGCGATAAAAAATATGCAGCCAAAATAATAAACAAATTCACATATTATTTGTTATGAAAAATAAAAGAATAATGTACATTGTAGATGCTTTGTGTGTTTTGTTTTTTTTTCTAAATAGTAACAACATATTATGGTTTAAACAATATTTATTCAGAAAATGTAAATGTACAAGAAATAAACAGATGAACATCAATAATTATAGTGCAATTTATTACAGAACAAGCGAAACGCTTTTATGATTTCTTTTCCATAACAACATATTTTAAATGTAAAAACAAATCATCGCTGTGATCTACCCAATGGCGAAGGCCTCAAAGAGCTACTTCATTGACATGTCGGTACTGAAAAGCAAGTTCACCTTAGTCTGGATAGGCGATAATTTAGTAACAGTGAGAAATTTGCGAAATTTACCAAATGATATTGTTTCAACCTGGGGGCGAACCCGCACCGTCACGGCGACAGCGCATAGCCCTGCAATTCCGACTACCCAACCAATTAAGCTAACCGCGACAACCCCAAAAAATGTTGATCGGATCACCCTGATATACGTTATCATCACTGCACGACATCGGAAACGGATTATTTTACTGATAACAGTACTGACTATATATATGGGGAGACTTTTTACGACGACAACACTGCAAAAATAGCGCTACTGTGAATTTCAAATGATATTGCCTCTAGCTGGATGCGAACCCGCACCATAAAGGCGACAGCGCCTAGCTTTCAACACTTTTTTTCTAATTTCATTATTTTATATCCGGATGGCTTGTTCATTAGTACTCGGCATGGTGTTACGAGTGATTGGTCATGATCAGACGCTATCAGTTGTTGTTAAGGATGCTGCCAGAAGCATCTAACACGATGCTTTATTATGATATCAATATTAATTAAGAAACAAGACATCGAGAAGGGCTATAGAGGACTGTTAAACAAGGAAGACCGTCCGCAAAAAATGAAAAAAATAGTTTTGACAAGAACAATGTTCTAAAGATTTCGCAATAACAAGTATGCTAATCTAAATATCGGCACATTGATGCTTACAGGCGCGATTGTGGTTAAACAGTTGAACTGTTTAAGATAACAAACAATGCGTATGGTTTCACCAAATAACTTAGGCATCCGTAAAAAATGATGGTATGGTTGAATGTTTCAATGACACCTAATAAGAGTTCGTTCCTTTTTGCAGTGTTCAATGTATTGTGTCGGAACAATTTACGTTTGAATAATTAAAGTTTGTTTTCTTAAAACTAAAGTTTATTATTTCATAGCACTATAATCCTGGATATCTGAAAAGATCCGTATTTGTTTTTACGAGAAAAAACGTTGGTCATGCTATCTTTTTGCAAACAAATAGTATTAAGCGTTTCGCTGGAGCTCGTTAGTGACTTTCTTTCGCTTAACTTTCTCGTTTTGGTTGCATTAGTGTAACATGACTTTTATTCTTTTTCATTGTAAACAAAGCTGCATGACACACTTTTAGAGCAAGGTAAAGCTGCTCTTGTACTTTTGGGCTGAATCTTGGTATTGATAACATCTTCGACAAACTTTTTGACCATGCGTGTGAACAACATCGTACAACAATAGAATTAATATTAAATCTCTATAAGACACTGTTAACGCAAGTAAGGCAGCGGTAGTCGAGTGGTAGAGCGCTCTCTTAAGGATCGAGGGGTCCCGGGTTCGAACCCATGTCCGGCCGCTAATTTCGTTAAGCCTTCATTTCTTCTCTCCACCCAGGTTTATAAATGGGTACCAGTGAAGAATATTAGCGAATGTTCTGTGGCTGCCTACGCCGCTTACTGTTTACGGACGACTTATATCCAGTGATCGTAAATGTGAAAGTCGGTTGAATACGTACATTAATCACAGACTATAAACCCATACCTTTACCTCTATTTAAAACTGTTGTGACTTGCACTTTTGCTACTTAATGTAGGAACTGATAGAAACAATGATAAACTGTCTGGCGAATTTACCAATACCTGTTTGTGAAACACTTTTAATCTAGACGCTGCATCACGCTCTAAAAGAATGAGATCGTTGTGAAGCAAAGACCAGCCCGCAAGGTCTTGCACGCACATAAACATTTTTATTTAAATCAAAGATATCTCTATCGTAAAATAGTTAAGTTATTTATTAGACATTTTAATTTGAAACGTAAAAACAAAAATATCAAGCTGTGTTTATTAAATGCTATTAGTATAATGTTTTGCGAATTCGACAAAGCATATTGCTTAATATTGCGTCCGAAATATCTGTTAATGACGTTACCCAAACTTGTACTTATTTCCTATTGAGAATTATATTCCACATATCGCTGCTCAAAAATATTAATAGAAATGTACATTCGTTAATGTCCAAACGAAGTATGATATCTCTGATACATGAACTTAAAAAACGAACCTAAAAGTATTACTTTATCACTATAATTTTATATTTATAAAACATCGGAAGAAAAGACAAGTTGATTATAGTGTCGCACTGCAGCAAATACCTAATACCACAATCATTATCCCCCCATCAACACATTACAGCTTTAATGCTGCATTAAACTCAATGTATACCTAAATAAATAAGAAACGCAACTACTTTAAACACGAAATGTAGTACGTATTTTCTAATTTCTTTAAGTATATATTAAGATATTGTTTTTGCCAACTCGGTCCTGTATTTTCAAGGTCGTCCAAAAGAATAACACATCGATTAATTTTGTTTCTTATCAGTTGATTTTACAACTTTTTAATACCCCAGGCCTTCTAATTTATTTTAAAATAGTTGTGACTGTCGTTCTTACATCTACGTTTATCTCTGATAACGTGTAATACGTATTTCAATTTCGCGTATTAAGATGAAGTATGATTGAAATACTAAGCCTTAATAATTCTATTGCAAACTGAATTAATCAATCATTTAATCAATTCAATATGTTTAAGGGCCGTCTAGAGTCAGCATTGCACGTTCATAAAAAAAGAATAGTGTCACAATCTTTCTCTCGGCAATAAGCCGTTAAATGAAACTTTGCACAAATGAATGTTATAAAATTTAATGCATCTTTATTTTGCATATGTTAACACACGTAAGAACAGTAAAGAAAAATAACTAAGTCTAAAAATGCCTTTAAATGCTATAACCAGAAACTCACGTCAAAAACTAAACAACACAAAGCATCATTTTAAATACCCACTTGAGTAATTTGATTATGAAAACAAGAGGTTGTGTCATTTTGACACGCATATGTAAACAGAATGAGATAATTGTTAAAGTGTGTTTGACATTTAATTTCTTGGTCACTTTATGGTCGCGTGAGTGACAAATGTTGATGTCTCTCTTCATAATTGAAAGTTCTTTATAAAGGACACAGCATATTGTGTTCAGGATCATTATATTATTCATGTTGGCATTTAATATAATGGTTTGTGTTTGTTTTGTTTTGTTTGTTTTTTTTTTAACTTTGTGAATTTATGCCAAAACACTTTAGGGAAATGTTTAGTCTAGCTATTTTTTTTTACTGTTCTAACTTTTCTTTACGTTTGTAAAATGAATATACACATGTATTAATGACGATTGTTTTTGCAAATTCTATTCAACTCCATTTTGGCGTTACAGAGATTTTGATATTTTAATTTTTCTTAACGATGACAGTGAAATAACGACTGAAAACAGCCCTTCAAAAACATATTAAATACCAAGCCCTGTTTGACTAAATAAATTGTAACCCCGGAATTATGCACAGTTCGATATTAACACAACCTTCCAATGCGATATAACATCGATATTTATTTATATACAGCAGTGTTTGCTTCCTAGACGATTAAAGAATCAAGAAACAGAATGCGTTTATGTAAACAATACTAATAGTATAAATTAATATTTTGTTACCTGATAAAGTGCATACGGATGTTAATAATACGCTGTATGAAATATGGTATTAACAAAGAAAACAAAAAAAAATATATGCGTTGTTATAGATACTTCCTTCTTGTTATTTAGTAAATGATTCATAAACCCAAACGCAGTTCTTTTTATCACAATGCTGATTTGATAATTTTATTAAAAGGGTGGCAAACACGGATTCTATTCGTTAAAGTTTAAGGAGCGTTTTGTGTTTGAGATATAATATGGATAATAATACTACTTTACGGATACAAAATACAAAACAAAAACGTAATCTTGAAACGTATTTAAATCGTTTTCATGGAAACTATGGATTAAATATATGTAAAAGTATACACATATACAGTACTAAATCGAACGGAACGGATTTTTTTCATGGAAGTGACATAGAAATCTCTAGAACTTAATCAAACGGTTGAAGTTCATAGAAAATGTGGATTATGTAATCTCATGGTAATCTATAGGACATAAATGAACTGATCGTGTTCATGTGGCTTTTAAAATGACAGCGAAATATATAGAACTTAATCAAACGAATCAAGTTCATAGAAATTTTTGATTTAACCAAATGACATAGAAATACATAGAACTTAATAATACGGATTAAATTTGTTATAATCTTGTCGCATAAGCTCCAATAAATTTTGAACCAAATCACTAACAGGAAGAATCTGAACACGATAAAGAACACGTTGTCGAAAAGACCAAGAGCAAGCATGGAAGATCACCAAATGAACCGCGGGGTAAGATCGATTTTTATATTTCACTCGGGAACTTCAGACTTAAGTATCGTCTATATGACTGCTGTACATATACTGTTTGGTTGGTCTTCAGCACAGTTGGGGGACAAATGTTGTGTTTTCATCCAGCGTTTGCCTCTTGAGCATACATTAAAATAAATAAGGGTAAAGAACTTTACACTAACCATAGTAAACAAGCAGGGTATGTATCAAAATACAACATTTATCAACAACCTATAAATTAATCAGTGTTTTTTTATTTCATACCAGTCATCACTCTTTAATACTGAATAAGTTTTGGTTATATTATAAACTAACATAATCGTCACAATTATTTAACGATTGAATCGATATTTTATGGATTTCATTTGGGCATGGAAAACAGTTGGGTTGTTTAACGTGTGCGAAGCCCGAATCAACACTTGGCTAATTGTGCGTGCTCGTCGCCACCACACCTCTGAAAATGTGCATAGTCAAATAACTTTTGAGCGGCTTTTACTGTAGCAGCGCACCGTAAAGTGATAAGTCACACGGCGTACCATCAGTAATGACGATTCGAAAGATAAATAAAAATTCATCGTAGAAGATGAAGTAAAAGTGTAAATATGATCATAAATGATTCCGAGTGATCATGAAATTATACACGATAGATATTATTTTTATATTTCAGTTCAGCGTACAGACAAGTTTTCAGTTGCTTTTCGAGGAGGTACATATATCATCCACCAAAGGTAAATATTTAAAGAAATTAAGCTGAGACATATCACTTAATTCTCTGCAATGTTTGGTACAATCTCTGACAGGATCTAACGGCGCAAACTGTAGAATAAGTTCTATCGTCGGACTTAAACAACTAACGCTGAACTGAGAGAAATATGTCAAGAAGATGGCAAAAGTGAAACCGCCACCGAACACTTTTATGCAAAGATTTGTTCAGTAAACATAAACCTTTATGTTAATTAAAATTTAGCAGGTCATGTGAAAAGCTGTCTCAACTGGTCATATTTGTTTGATATTTTAGTTGTTACTATATTTGGAAAGTAATTACGATTTACTCTTACTTAATATAACTACAAAGTGATTCTGTTATAAATTTTGACCAAAATATGGTTTACATTGCAACACTCAAATGATAAGTCTAATTTCTGATATGTTTTCACTTGAAAATAAAAACATAACATAGGTCTCATAAATTAGAAATCATAATAAAACATTAATAAATGAATTAATTGCTGGCTAGATTTTAGTAAAGAAATGTGTTGTTATTAGGTTGCCCGTGGTGCTTGGAAGAAATAATCCTTTGATAACCAACCGCACAGACAAAAAAGAAAATACCATGTGCAAACGTAGTTCAGCAACAGCTGAATAAATTCCTTCACTGAATCTGCCGGGCATTGAGTTGTTTTCCCTTAATTTTTTTTTCAAATATCAATTTTGCACCACTTAAGATATTTTCAATACTTGATAACTAGAAAAACAACAACAAAATAAACCAATAATCTTGGTTTCCTTTTCTATGATTGGAAACAGTGTTATGTTTTATAACCTTTTAACGAAAAACAAATTAGTTTATGCTAATCAATGTTTTAAGGTAAATAAGTCAATCGATAACAGCTAATCTAATCATGTTGATAAATGCATTCTCGTTTTTTCCAAAATTATTTTGTTTAATGATCAATTGGATTATTGAAGAAATAGTCTTTGACATTCTTGTTGAGGTTATTTGAATAGTTTTAGTTACAAACGTACTATTTTGATGATTATTATTGTTATTGTTATTCTCTCAATATCGATTGGTTTGTGTTGTGTGAAGACTGACCAGGTCAACGTTTCTACAAGTTGGTTCGAACTTCTAGTGTGTTTGAAAAATAAACACACACTGAAAAAAGTACTGTTTTTTATATGCTGTAAGGTAAACTTTAAGTCGGTAAAAAAGTATTGTTATTATATGCCGTAAGGTAAAGTTGGTAAAATTACTAAAAACATTTTGAAATGATACTACTCAAAATTTGATAAGGTTCACTTTTTTCGTAAATGACACCTCGTCAATAAGATGAGCAGGGATATACATTCGAACCCAAATTAAGTTTATAGCGTTTATTATATCACTACCCAATACCTTGCACGTGAAAAAATCGAGCTCTTGCTTGACCTACAATATCTCCGGACCTTAATCCGATTGAGCGTCTGAGGGACATGCTTCAGATGGTCTTTTTCTTGTCGTTCTGCGAAGCCGGTCACTCTTGCAGAACTTCGTTCCGTCTTACAAGAGGAGTGGAACGGAATTCCACAATTAAATGCAATTCGGCTCATTTACAACATGCCCATACGCTTTTATGCTGTAATCAAGCCCGTTGACACCATACAAGATAGTGAAATGCCTTCCATCCTTTACAAAAAATAAGGCTTTTACAAATTGTAGGCAATTTCGAATTTTCTAGTTTTCCCGCTTAGATAATTTTACACTCATGTTTCAGTTCAATAACTCAACTCAGATGACTAACTCATCGGTTTTATGAAATAAACAATATAAGCAAAACTTAATTTATCATAAACTGCTAAAATATTAATCTAAGCAACAATAACTACAGAACACAAAAGCGTCCCTTATCAAATTTTGAGAAGTATATTAAACGACATAACGAAAACTTTATCATTAAAAAAGAAATGTTTGGGATTAACTTCTTTAAATTTATCTCCTACTAGGCCCGATATTAAGCTAGGTTCTTTGGTTAAATCCCCTTATCTAAATGCTTTCTTAAGGACACTTATCATTGATTGAAAAGAAATAACCTGTCACTTTGAAGTTTTTCGATAACATTTTCTGCAGGCTACGTGAATAAAATAAACATTGTTTAATATGTAAATGTCAGATGATTACTGATTAAACAAAACGCCATATTTACTGATAATGTTACAGTAATGTTTTTTATTGCACTTGAGATTCATTTAGAAAATGTATAGATAACAATACGACGGCATCGACTAGCCAACCATGCAAGAGACAGACTCAGTACATATAATCCGTCCCCCTCCAAAACGGATCGTTCAAGTATGCCTATATACACACAATGATTGGCATTCTGCATGGTTTGAAATTAGCATATTGCCATCAAGAGTGGTTATGAGGAAAAGTGTCTTGTGGGCGGCATTCATCTCACTTCCGTGAAAAAGCAACACTTAAACTAAACTTAAAAGTAAACGTTTAAAATTGTCTTTGATGCTGAACATGAGAAAGTTTTTTGCGACGCAACCAATTGAGCTAGCTGGGGCAATCCCAAAAAAGGTTGATAGCCCTGATAAACGTAACCATCACTACATGACATCGGTAACGGATTATTTTACTGATAATAGTACTGACTATATGTACGGGGAGACTTTTTACACTGCACAAATAGCGCTACTGCTGTGAATTTCAAATGTGCAATTCTTGCGACGCAACCAACTGAGCTAGCCCGGACAACCCCAAAAAGGTTTATCTAATAGCCCTGATATACGATACGTAACCAACACATCATCACTGCACTGTAAGTTTATCAAAAGTAAAAGTAAAGCTAGTAAATGTTCATAGCATTCCTGTGATGCTAAGTCAAGTAAAGTTATGTTATCGCAGTTATTAAATCACTATTTTTTCACCATCATTTACACATTTTTAGGTTACCATCATTACGTTTATATAACCACTATTTATTTAAATATTAATAAAGGATATTTGTTTTATGGAACTTTAAAATGACCGATATTTATACATTTTCTTTTAAGCTATCATTTATTTTACAGTTTTTTGATTAGAAATATTTTTATTAATACAATTTTATACCCTCAGTAAACCATGATGAAAACATTTCTTTTTCAATATATATTACTTTTTGGATTCCACTATCCGGCATCAATACTTAACTTTAAGATAAACATAATTAACACAGTGCTTTATAGGGTGTCTTTATTAATTGTAGGTTACCATTTATTATTAATCGATTCTTCATCCTTAGTGCATATTCTTGATATACTAATTTTAGGTTAACCTCAAATATACATTACAATTGTTAGATGATCCGGACCGTTTTTTTTAACATATAATGTAAATTGTTTTTGTAACTCTTAAACACTTATTGATATGTCACGCAAAAGTGACACTCTTAATACATTTTAATTTCGTTGTTTTAAAATTTCTTCCCATGCATCTAAAGTATTGAGTAACAAAATAAATCTGATCTGATATGTAATCGTTGGTATGAGCTATTTTCATGATCTTCTTTGATATAAACACACAATTTTTCGTTTATCCACCAGTGATACTGGGTTTTCTTATTTAATTTCTAAAATGAGCCAAGTTTGCATTTTAAAACTACCCATAGAAAAATGATTAAAGTCCATTACTTAAAGTCCATTACTATGTATTGCATTTTTATGTATTTATTCGTTTTCAGATATTGTCATTGCAATGTTGATAGTAGCTGCGGGTTCAATATTGTTTGAATGTCTTAACTTCGCACTGCACCTAAGGGAGCATCACCGGGACAACAATATGAAGCAAGTGTAAGCACTCGACAGTTTTGTGCTCTTCAGTTTTTTTAAGTTCATTTTGTTTTAATCAATAACTCGAAAATGTAAATTCGAGGCCTTTCCTAGATCTAAGTATCCAAAATAATGAGCTAATCAACCTACAAAATTTAATTCAGGCACACAATATTACGAGAATTAACGATTGAAATTGTTTGAAAAAATAATATCATTGGCTAAAATAATTTTAACCGGTATGGGGTATTATGGGAATTCTACTAAAACAGAGATTCAACTTACCAGTATCAAGGCATTATCGTATCTATAAGAACACATTTTATCGATATAGAAATTCAGATAAAATGTTATAATGGATTGTGGTCTAATTCTGTGATAGACAGAAGTGCACATCTTTTAAATGAGACATTGCAATAGTGTTCTTACTATCGGTGTTGTCTTTGTTTCAGGTTGTTTTTTACTCTATCCATTACCGGCTGTACGTTTTTTTTTTCATTACAGCAAATCCAACTACCGATATCACAAGACTTGCTATCAGCTTCTGTCCTCACTGTGTAGGATTATCTCCGCCGGTCTTGCGTATCTGATCATGTTGTGTGTGATGACCATGAGCATCTGGCTCCTGGTTAGTGTCATCCTGGGCTCCGGTCTGGGCCATCTGTTCACGAGACCTTTGCTGATAAGGATGTTTAAACAGACACCGTTGGAGGAAAAGAATGAAATAAACGGAGAAATAGAGTTGTTAACTGGAAAAACTACGTGTAAAGAAAACGACGTGCCAGACGTCAAAACTACATTGCTTACCAACAGTAATGAGAATGTATGGATCCGTAATACAGATCTAGCATAAAAACGGTTTTATTGTGTCGATTTATCCTATATAATTTGATGCAGTTCTCTCCGACCTGCTTTGACAATTTAAAGATAACACAACTGGTCTTCCATAATTTGAAATTGACTTTTTAGTCATTTTAGTCAAGCGTTGGTGCTGTTGGTGACCGATAGTGTAGGGTTTTGCAAAAACATGCTCATCATGTTTAACCCTGATGCTGTTCAAAACCAAAATTTAGAGGTTTGTTTATGTTGAATCTTGCAAGTACAAATGGTTTGCCCGGTGAATATAGTGTAAATGAGTGTAAATTGTGTTTATAGTAAGAACACGTCTTAAATATTTTTTTGAAGAGTATGTGTCATAAGTTGGTCTTGTAACAGTTATTAATACAAAATCAAACAATTAAGCGCTAACCACATACATGTACTAACTTTGCTTTAAAGAAAAAACACTTATATGACTAAAGGTTAACTTCATTTTTAATCAATTTTAATGTCCGTATAAAGAACTGGAATTTCATACCAGATGATTTAAAACAAACTAAGATAATTTTATATTTTTAATGTGTGGTCAAATGTTACATGTAAAATGATAATTTATCTTGATATATTTGTACATATGAATTATTTCAGTAAATGGGGCTGTCGTTAGTCAAGGATTGTCGTCCGTGCCCAAGATTATTATACTGAGAATGGAAACCCGTCTCAAATCTCATGCATCTGATTGGCTGAAATAGCGATTATTTTCAAATCTTAGTTTGAAAACCTACAGCCCACCTGCTGGAAGGCACTTTTATCTGGGACAAAATATATTTATTTCTGAGAAACTTTTTGTAGAAATAGTTTCAACTTCCAAATCCCAAACTCTTACGTTGCTAATGTTTTGTACTACTTTCAGAGTATTTTGCACAACAAAGACCACAGTTAAAAAAAAACCTTTGTAAACCATAGAAATCATAATGAATTTTATGCTGTTTGCTGTAAATAACATATTTTGATGTCAAGTGCTATCTGTGATAAAAAATTATTCTTTAACTTGAATACACTTACAGTAATTTTTAACATTGTGATACCATAAAGTTATCTGCTTTGATTGATTTTTATTATGTGCGTTATGTTGTTATATTAATATCTTTGTAAATGTATACGGGATTCTTGTTTTTGCTATTGAAAGATAAAAATATTTTTCAGAGTGAGCTCCGAAATTCGTATTTTACGACTGGCTCAGCCACAGGTAAACATATCCCGGAGTTCATGAATGAGATATTATTTTTTATCTTTTACTCCTTTTCGTCTTGTTTTTGGTCAAGTCTTAGCGAATTTGACAAATTTTCTACTATTTTCTTTAAACAGACAAACACATTAATCTAATCCAGTTATCCATTACTGATTCACTAATCGTGTTCAGGCATATAATTCAAGTACTGTTCTTGTTCAAGATAGCATATATTGTGATTTTGTACTCTTTATGTCAAATCCAAGCTACAATGACATGTTTTCAGCATTTTGCTTAAACAGACCGACAAACTAACCCCGACATCTGCAATTTATACACCAATCTCGCTATTGTATACACGTATCAGATCCAAGCAAAATGCGTACATCTTCTACTATCCGTAGTAGATAAACAAATTGATCAATAAATCCATTATATATTCACAATGTTGCTCAATTTGTACAGAACTCAAGAACCAAATGATGAGTAAAACTCGGATTTATTATTGTACTGAGTATTGTCATTTAATTATACTTACGTAAGCTATCAAAAGGTTTATAATATGACTGAATGATGAGTTCCAAAAAACATCTACATGAAGCAGATCTTTAAATTCATCTCACATACATGGTTTGATGTTTTAGCAACTCTGCAACTTTAGGTAACATAACTACATGTACCCACTCTCAATCTGTTGTTGAACGTCATCTTATGTATGGTATAATTCAACACGTCTTGAAAACTGAAGACGACATATTATACATATACAATTAACGGGAAGTAAGCCAAGATGTCATCAATGCATTTCAATTATTGAATTATCCCTCTTTGTCATTTAATGACACATTTACTTCACTTCAGTGTAGTCAGTTTCAATTACCTCCCTTGATGATAATGAGCTATGTACAAAACATGCAGATACGGATGTTATGTACCGTACCTATCTCTTGCATGATTGTCTAGGCGCTGGGATTATCTATATATAGTTTTGTTATCCGCTATTTCATTAATCAACATGAATAGCTTCCCTTTAGTAGTAAATTTATTAAAGAAATATTGAAAAAAATGTTTGCTAGAGAAAATAAAACCTTCATCGCTTGTAATGAACATAGGGCATTTTTACAGATGGTTCTTATGATAATTATACCTTATGGACTTGTCAAGACCTAATAGAGTCGCTAACTTTCTTACTGGATAATATTTATGTTAGATTCGGTACCTCTATTTATAAACAAGTAATAGGCATCCCAATGGGTACTAATTGTGCACCCCTTGTTGCTGATCTGTTTTTATACTGTTATGCAAGAGACTTTATGTTATCTCTTTCTACTGAACATCAAGATGATATAATTACAGCTTTTAACAACACCTCGAGGTACCTTGATGATTTATTAAATATAGATAATAAACATTTTCCATTACTGGTTAATAAGATTTATCCTAAAGAACTACAACTTAAAAAAGCGAACACTTCAGAAAAGCAAGCAAACTTTCTCGATCTAAATCTGTCCATTGAAAATGGTTACGTCACTACCAAAATTTATGATACAAGAGATGACTTTACTTTTAATATAGTAAATTTTCCGTTTTTAGACGGCGATGTTCCCCGTGCAACATCTTATGGGGTTTTTATCTCACAGCTTGTTCGCTTTTCAAGAGCTTGCAACGATGTTAATGATTTCAATGAACGTAATCTTTGCATTACAGAAAAACTTTTAAAACAAGGCTATCGGTATCACAAATTAAGGAAAACCTTTTGCAAGTTTTATCGCCGATACCCAGATCTAATTCGTAAATACAGGTGCAGTTTAAAATCACTTTTGCAACAAGGTATTTCGCAGCCAGTTTTTTATGGAGATTTAATTTATAAACTTAAGAAAATAAAAGGCAATGTTAATTTCTCCCGGTTATTCGTAAAAACTATCTGTAAATTTAAAAACAAAGGTTACCAACATGATATTTTACAGCGCTCTGCAGGCCTGGTGATTAACCCTTCTACAGTTGATCATTATGCTTACCTCTTTGGTTGCACGACGGTGGCAGGGGTTTAAGAGTTTATGAAGGTTTTTGGGGAAATCTTTTCTTAAAAGAACCTAGAAGCTCGATTTGTTTCTTTTATCCCTGTTATCGTGTTCTTGCTGATTTTACTCCAGGAGCTCTGGTCTCGGTAATATCATTGAGTACCCGCCCCTTCGGCTTTGCAATCCTCTTAGCTTTTTATGTTTTATATGTTTGTGTGCTTTTGCATGCAACATTGTTGAGCCGATGAGTGGGTTGGAGTTTTTTCACCAAGACAACTTGTACTTGTTTTGTGATATGAGAACCTGTTGGGGCAAGTGTGAGGTTGGTGCACCCTAGAACCTGGTTTAAACCCCCAGTGGCAATAGGATTTGCCACTGACCGTTCCAAGGCGGTAACCCATCGGGCTCTCATTTTTGTTTATTGTTAGTGGTGTCTTTTTTTAAACTGATCATTTTATTAACCATGCTCTCTCCCTCTCTCCTCTTCTTGACTGTGTGGGGAGGCTGTTTTTTTCTGAATGTGGCGATTCCTGATATGCATATTTCACCTTTGTATTTCTAAACGATTGTTTTTGTTTATGGCATAAGTAGCTGCTTAACGAATTGTCATATTCTCAAGCAAAAGGTCCTATTTTTAAGATTGGAATTATTTTTTTTAAACTGCCGGAAATTTTCAAGAAAGTTACGGTAGTTTATAAGATTCTTGTTGATATTATTTAATATAACAATTGCAAATATATATTAATATATCTAATATATGGTTAAATTTAAAACCGAAAGTTATCTGGCAGCTCTCTTTCTTTATATTTTAGTTCCTTTCAAGGAAGACCTTTATAACTACACACGTTCTACTAAGTAATAAGAAATAAAGTAAATAAGTTAGTTAATATTATGAAAAAAAAAATTTCTTTCAAACACTATCCTTTTTTGGGGATAAGGATGGTATGTTCTGTGTCTGTCTTTGCTGTTTTCGCCTGTTGGCAATGCCTCTTTATTTGTATGACTTTGGGGTTCTTAATACATTTGTGTGCTACGTACTCCTTAGGCTTACTTGTATCTTTGTTCATTATTAGTCATAATGTTGCTACAATAATTAATGATACAAGGATATGCACGGATAACACTCAACTTCTGCGATTTTAAAGGGTTTGGAATTCGAAACAGAACAACAGGCAAACTATAAAAATTATTCAAACCTTACACAAACGGTTAACTGTACACGAATTCATCAAATTTACTTAAACTGGGTCAATGCTGTTTATTGTAGTATTTATCATGAGTTGTACGTAAACAATGAAAAGTATGGTGGCATGTGTTGGTTGCTGACAAATATAGAGGAAAATCGGTGTGCTTAGTACTCCAAACACTCTAAATTTCAAAGGAGCAACTAAGATCATTCTTCCTCGTTTGTGCGGAACATGTGTGGACTTTACACATACAATTCTAGGTACAAATGAAGTAGTCACTTTATTTTACTTTGAAGAACATTGTTCTAAACCTTCTTAACGTTTTGGGTGGCCATTTATTTATGATTAGGAAGCAGCGCGCTCTAGTTATTACACACGTGAAATAAAACTTGGCCAAATACTGGTTATTTCTTCACATGGTCTTCTGTTTTGCTGACTCGCCTCCTATTAAAAGTAAATGACTTCCACATGTTAATTTTTATTGGTTTAATTGATGTTTTTACATTTGCTAAATTCACATGACATTTTTACAGAAATCATTTGTCAGAGGAAAATTACTGTTTTGAATGTTCAATTTCCAGACAGCAGCTATCTCCTTTCTAAGCAGGAAAAGATCAAACTCCTTATTACTTTTGCAAAGTAGAAAGCAATGATCAAAAAGTGAGTTTGCCACTCGTGACTACAAACGTCCATTAAAGATTCACAGGTTTTCAAAATGATAGACAGTCATTACTATAAATTTCTTTCGACGTAAGCATAACATTCACTAAGTTTTATACTAATAGTCCATTTTTATTAAATGACTATAATTTGTTATTAAAGGTCATAAATAAATATCTTGAAATCTGACGACGTCGCAAACTTTAAAGAACCGTAACTGGATTGTTTACAAACAGGTTACCAGGTCGAAGTTAATTCTAGAATAATTAAGAATGACGCATGACACCGGTAACGGATTATTTTACTGATTTAACAGCACTGACTTTATGTACGGAGAGACTTTTTATGGCCGCCACACTGAACAAATAGCGCAATAATGATGTAGGTAATGTTTTCCATGTGATCTAGATAACATTTTCCAAATTAGTCACAGGGATAAGCGTAGGTATTTTACAGGGTAAAAAATTAACCAGACTTAGTCTAGATACTTACCAAAGAAAAACACTGGCAAAACATGTGTCGGCGATTATCAAGCAATTTTCAATAAAATTTCGGAATAAACATTCTGTAAACAAAATCAAAAGGAGCGATTTAGCTGAATCAGTAAACAACTTAGGTGCTATCTGTTGTTGCCCTGATTTAGATTAAATCGGTAAAAGTGTGATGGAAACGATAAGGGGTTTTCCCGGCTGGGTCAATTGATTGCGTTGTCGGAATTGCAAGGCTAGGTTCTGTCGCCGTGGCGGTGCGGGTTCGCTCCCAGGTAGAGGCAATATCGTTTGAGAATATCACTATTCTATAACGCTCTTCGATGTTCATTTCAGGCAGTTCATTTTAATACGCGTGACTATTATCGAAATACGGCTGTAGCTCAGTTACTCAAATTTATGTGACGAGAAGCTGTGACCTTTCTGATTTGTCCACAGTTATATTTTCTGGACGAATTATGGGTCATAACTTATTAGTATATGAACTGTCACTAGATGACCTTAACCACGTACATCTATTCCGACCGAAGTGATAATAAGTCCGGCTTCATAGAGATTTCAGCGAAAGTTAAGTATCAGCAATTGCTTTTTGGCCTTAATGATTGTAGTAACCAAATAGTATGTTTTACTGGGAAGATTTCAACGTACGTTTTATGTTTGCTTGAGTATGTGGTGTTTTATCGTTGAATTATGTTATGGGTAATCTTTGATAAAATTTTATATTTACTTATAAACAAAATATGATTTAGATGGCTAGGACGCGATTGTATGTATGTTCAGTCAGTAAATTCATCCAAGTGATTGCGCGTGAGAACTTTGAACTGACCCCGCTGGATTTCGAAGATGGCTTTCAACACGCTGAGCATATGTGGCTAAGAAATGTGTATATATAGCTACTGCCAGCGGATGTTGGATTGTATGCGGTAAGTTTTTGTTATATGTTTGGTTATTTGCATTGATTTATTGATGTAGACCTTTGCAATTTGTGTTATTTTCCTCATCATTTTCGATCGGGAATGGGCGCCAGGTTATCAATGTGAACGATGTGTTTTATATCTTCTTGTTAAATGTAAACTGGCGTGACATTTATTAAATCATCAGTGGAAATTGTGAGCAATAATTGTTGAAAATATTAAAATCCCATTATGAGGATTTGTCTAAATAGCTATAATTACAAAAAGTCACATTCACGGTTCGATGAGTGCAATCGGACTAATGTTGTGACTACGGCGCAGACAATATTTGTTGATCTACACGTTCTCAATATTATTTAAATGATCTCATGAAAACCGCTATGCCATCAGAATTTGAAGACGAGTGACTAAAACGTGCTTTTTCAACAGCATTCCGAACCAATCAGATTGTCGTCTACAAAATCGCGAAAGAACTTGGTGGTCGCCGTAATTGTTAAGCTTCGTGCATGTATACACAATGTTACTCAACATGGAAATTATTGACGTCCCGCGTACAACATTGTGTACTAAGATAAGCGTGTTTTTTTGTGATATCGCATTAAAATCTACTATAATGACATATTAAAGTCATTTGTATAGCATTATGAAACATGTTTCCTGTACTGACTGTTTCTAAAAGAGTTTTAGGGGAAAACCAATATTGCTTATGCACCGTTCTTGCGGTCGTCATCCGACGACCATATCATTAGGTAAAAAACGCACGGTTTGCACGCATTAATGTTTGAGCATTAAAAATAAGGTTCCTCGATAAACACTTAAATAGAATCCAAAAACGCATTTGGCTGAATAGTGAATACAAAAACATTTACATGTATAGTGTACGAATTATTGCAGTACTTGTAACAACTGATTGTCTGAAAAAGTTCATGTAAACTACATGAGTTCGATTATTTCTTATTAATGGTACTTTATTGTTAATATGTTGATTACAGCCTTCCTAAGTGCTTATTTTTTTATTACTTGTAAGGTGAGCAATATTACATGTAGTTGGCGCGCCGTTTGCAGTAATTTGATCTTTTGGAAAAAGGTCATAAATGTAGAACAGTTATATTCATCGTTGCAAGACATAATTGATTGGGTGTGTTTGAAGAAAAAACACGTATGGATTAATTTTAAAACGAAGCCTTAATTAACTGGTCGCAAATTGTTGCTGTTTTGAAATATTGTTTAATAATATTCCATAACACGCACCCCGTGCCATTCTAGGTTGCACAGTTTTATCTTAGTTATGAACGTCTGGGTTTAAAATGCAATCGACAAACTGTAGTTTGCTTGTGAAATTGATTTACGTTTCATTCAATTGTTATGTTATGAAAAAAATCATCCAATTTTGCATCAAACTTTTCTTTTAGTCAATTTGTTTTTATATGAAATTAAGTGAGGGATTGAATGGAGGTTGCACTCGTTGAAACGTTTATTCCACAATGGCTATCATCGAATTGCCACCGGCCGTTCAAATGCATTTCCCAACCTTATTTTTATTTGTTTGGTCTGTTTCTCTTTAGAATGTTGGGACACTACTATAAGTTATATAGGATGTTGTTTTACCACTGAGCTCCGGAATTCATATTATACAGAATTCCGAAGTTCACGAGTGAAATATATTTCTTTCTTTTACTGGTAAAAACAAATTTTCTTTTTTTTATGCTTTAAGTGCACAATATGCGTTAAGTAGACAGACAACTTAAAAGGCGCCAAAAAAGGTAATTTATAATTTTACATCATGACGTCATATATCCAAACTTGAACTTTTTTCTAAACGTTCTCATTCGGATCTAACACGCATTACAACAATATCGGCGGTATTTATTCATTTTGATGAAAAAGACCAGTATTTCGGAAATTTTACGCATTTTAACCTTTTTGACCAAACAAACAACTTTTTCAAAACTCTAGATTTTTAAGTTTGATATCGAGCTCTAGCTCGGGTCGCGAAGCGACCCGAGCGTTAAGCTCGTCTTAAGGTCGCAGAAATGCCCATTCACTAAGGCTAAAAAAACGATGTCACGGAAGTTTGCTCTGGTTACCGGTTGTGCAAAGCATAAGGGCATGTAAACACGGGAAAAACCCTGACCGGTAAAAACTTACGGCAAAGTATTGTTTTGACAAATTTTGTTATTTGCTTTATTTTTATAAATCGCTAATTGCAAAATATCTTTAAAAATTAAAACTTATTATTCGGTAGCATTGTTATCGGACTAGCATTTTGGAAAGCAAAAAAATTAAATCGTCAGTTTAGAGAGTAGGTTGTCGTTCGTTGTAACCAATAGCAATACTAGCAATCGGCCATTTTTAGAAATTAGACTGAAGAAATCAAGTTGAAAACTACTGAATGGTAGCTTGTCAGTGGATTATTAGGCCTTTAAATTCAAAGGAGCATAAAGCCCAGTGACGGAACAATCAGATGCATGGAGTTTTTCTTGAAAACAAGATGTAAGGCTGGTGAGAAGTGTGTGAAGTTGCATTGTGAAATGGACCTCGCAATGTTCAGTCACTCACAATGTGAGACACACTGAGCTTAGCGTAGACCAGCGCCACAATTCAGTTTTGCATAAGAGTTTTTTGTCACTGGTCTTGTTCGTCATTCAGACATGTGTCTGTGAGCTCATGGCAGTGGAATATATTGTTTGTGAGAGTACTGAACACGAGGTATGAGATTTCTTTTATTTATTCATATAAAACACTTGGCCCAAGAGCAAATCTACACCACAGTGGCTTTGAAGACTGACCCTGTTTTCTAAAAAAAAAGAAGAAACTGGCCGCCGCCCCTCCCCCCTAAAACAAATGAGGGTCTACACTTGGTCTACACTGCTTAACCAATATGTTTATAGTTTTGGTTGATAGATTGGGATCGTTATCAGTCTATTTACACCAAATTTATGATCAAATACCATGGAATTGGTATATGGATTACAGTCAATAGGCCACAAACAAGTCAAATGAGCCACACTTTATTTTGAAAAAGCTCAAATAGGCCTCAAAAATAGGCCACATATTTATTTTATTTATAAAGTTTTTAGTATGATTGTGTTAATATGTTCTATATCAGTTTATGATGTTTTAAAAAAATATTTTTCATGAACAAGTTGCTTCATAGATTGGACATTTTGTACAAAGCAACATATACTTTTTCCGTATTTTCGCCAAGACTATCATGACTAAACAGGTGGGAAAACAATTAACCAAATGTTGCAACAAAAGAAAAGACACATTTATGTGTCAATATGCTCTTTTGATCAATGACCTTAGTCTACAAAAGTCACTCGGTCTACACTAGCACAGAATCAAATATTGATGGTTGCAACATAAGCTGTGTATTTTGCATTGTCCAACATGGAAATTGGTTTAGAAATAAATTTATTTATTTATTAAATATGACAAATTAATTTACTTTTTGATGACAGTCCAATTTTTAAAGCAAAAATGACAATCAGATGATGTTTTTATTTGTTCTTGGGTTTCAGGATGACAAGCACAATTTTAGATATCAATTAAACATTGATACTATTTTTTAAAAGCTTGTATAAATCTAAAAACAAAACTATCTCTTTACAGTGATTGCCATATACAATAGACTTACAAGTACTGCCTGAATTGACTTGTGGCCTATTTGACATGGTACCTCCAGAAACATTTTTTTTATATTTTGGCCAAATACATGACAGATTGCCCTAAATGTATGAAATTTCAGGTTTTATAAATTTTATAGACAATAATTTTCTCAAAGTAACTACTGAGTATTACCTTTTTAATTTTAATACACAGAAATATGGGATTTTAAAAGAGAAATTTACCCTTTTACTCTACAGACATGCCTTTTTACCCATGTGAGACCAGTGTAGATCCAGATTAGCTGGCACATCTGATCAGGATCTGCACTGTTCACTTTTTGGTCAGAAATAACCTAATGATTTAAACAAGTGAACATTGCAGATCCTGATCAGACATCATGGATGTGCTGGCTGATCTGAATCTACACAGTTCTTCCATGTCATAAAGGTGTTTACATGGAGGAAAGGGTTAATCTCCAATATATTATCATCAATTGGGACCAAAAAGTTTGACCAGAAAGCAGAATACATGTGTACCAAGAATAGCATCAAATATCAAGTTAGTGCTCATTTTGGGAATTAAAAGTGTTCTATTATTACCATATTTTCTGTCATGTGCACATTTCAACATGATTTCAAAATCAAAATATGTATGTGAGGTACATGTATAATCAAATACACTATTTACAAGGTGTCTGTTTTGTTTTGTTTTATTTGTGCAAATTTTGTTAAATATTCATGGTGTCACTTAATTTGCTCAGCATCAAAAAGTTGTGTTTTAGAAAATAAAAAAATCAAAGCTTTCATAATCATTGCAATTGTTGAAAAAAGTAGATTGCTGTGAAGAGGAAGAAAAACATTTCTTGCCATGTCAGCGGGTTTTTGGGCTCTTTAAATACATGTAAAAATCTGAATATACCGGTACTTGGATCTGCTTAAGCTGGACTTTTACACAGAAAACTGGAAGTTGCACTCATAATAAAAACAATGATTTTTTTTCTTTTGTATGTTTATGTTTTAGCAATTGTAACAGTAGAGAAGTTTACATTTTTTGCATGATTTGATTGGCAACCGCAATTCATTTATGTAATGAAAATAGATATAAAGAAGCATTTTGTTTCGAATCAGTTACTAAGACCTGTAAGAGTGTTACATATGGATAATCAGACTACATGACATTGTACATGTTTATGTTTAATTGATTGAGATTATTTCATCTATTTTGGCCCAATAGCTGAACTATTTTTCAACTTAAATAAGTAATTCTATCATGCACATTCAAGTAACTTGGCTCAAATATGTACCTTATTGTCACCAAATATGTACCATATTGTCACAATATTTTTCACACAGCATCTATAGCTTCAAATTACTGTCGTTAATAACTGAAAATTCCTATGGCATTGTCATTCCTTGAGATATTTTCAAATGACTTTGCACAAATATGCCCTAAAATCTAGGTGATGTATCACACTACATATTGAAGTCTCAATGTGGTGTTAATGTGATGTATATAAAAACAGTACTTTTTAGGTCTAGATTATAACTTTATTCATATACATGCATATATATTTTTTGAATAGCATGGGACAATTTTATGCAATTGCAAGTTACAAATGCAAGTGTAATCAAGGTAACATTTTGAAAAATAAAATTTATTTTTCAGACAAAAATATATTTATTTTCATGCACATGTGACAATGTGAAATAATATTTAGAAATTACATGTATCAATGAAGAATTTATCAATATTCAATATTGCATTAATTGAGGTAACGGCAAACATTTGGGTTGTAAATTTAAGCAAGAAGCTTTTGTGTTCACACATTAAAAACCCAAATGTTTAGTAAAAGTCAGATTGCCAGTTGTCCAGCTGAATTAAGTTGATGTAGACTTAAATTCTTTCCAAAAAATCACTTAATTTTATCGTGCATGAGTAGGCTAACAAATGTTAGAAACAAATTATTTTTTAATATAAATCATTATCCGAGATTATTAAAGCTAGAGCTCGATAAGAGGCAGTGCCTTAGTTCATATTAAATGTAATGGTTGTAGAAATAAAAAAACACAGACATATCCAAACTAAAAAGTTAATCATTTACGATTTTTACGTTCTTTCACGTAAAATTTTACGGACGTAAGCAACATCACTGTTAAACATTAGCAACGAACTAAATGTAGAAAATATAACATGGATTTTTTGAAGTAACATACAAATATGAGATATTTTTTTGCATTAATCATACCGTTAGGATTGTTTTATAACCAACGTTTTCGAACATTTCTGCGCCAGTTTCGCGGTATTCGGACGTCAAACGTTTCATAGCTACACAAAGTTAATGTAATTTTTAAGATAACATGGTGTCGGTAAACATGTTAAAAATATAACCTATTGTTAAAAAAAACAATTTCGACTGCCTCACGTAAAATTAGCAGAAATGGCGTGTTACGTTATGAATGACGTAGTAAGTGAAACGGATGCACAATTTTCAAATTATAGTTATTGTTTAATCATAATTAACGTTATGCAACTCTGTCTTAATTCTGATAATTTGTCGAAAGAATATTACATCATATTTATTTTTACAGGTCTTCTACAGTTTTTATAATAAATTTTAATAATTGCAACCCTTTAATTTTTTTGGTCTTCATACGTGACAAGGCACCTGCAACAATTTATATTTTATTTTTATTTCTATATTTATATTTGTCAAGAAAAACAAAATAATTGGTTCTAGTATCTTCGATTATTTCGTTCTGTAATGAAAGATAATGACTATGTTACGACAATTCGATGGACAAAAAATACTATCAGACGAATAAATACCATGCGTCAAATATCGTGTTTTACGAACTACAAAGGACCGGCTTCGAAGAAAGCTGTTGTTCGTTGTTGCATCAAAACAACTTCTGAAATGTTTCTGAATGGTTATCGGTAAATACATTAAAACGTGTTAACATTAACTATGCCGTTATGTTTCCTTTGGTAGCCGTAGAGTTGTTCGTCCATTTCTGCTTGAAAAAGCAACCAAATTATCACATGACTGTCCTCTTTTTACAGTATCAGTTTTGCCAGTAAATAATTAAAAATTTGTTTTCGGAATTATACACCTCAAGTTTAAGGATGACAGGAATTTACCTATCGAATCTATTGGCAAAAAAATCAGTTTCTAATTTGTTAGAGCATTGAATGTTTAATTACTGAGACGTTTCGAAAGGCGGGTCTTATGTTATTACATGTAAATATAAGATTAAGGCTTGTTTTTCAGTTTAAACCATCGCATCAATTAACATCTCCCTGAAAAGGTCGTCTGTTATGTATTATATTAATTAAAAACTGTTGTTTTTTATTTTAAGAAAAATATTATTAAAGTGCGAGCTTCTCTTTTTTGCGTGACCATATGAACAAGATTTAATTTCTGAAATCGTAGAAAATTGATCGCACCAAATTAACGTTGTTTTTCCAAATATAAAAACAACAACAACAAATAAACATGAAAAACTATTGGCTTTTTATCAGATTAGATAAAATACAATGATAAATTAACGAATAGTTAAGCACTAAATGAACAAACAAATTGTCATTTCTATTGACAAAAACAGTCTAGGGTACAGGGCCGGATGCAAGATTTCAAGAAAAAAATGATCTATGAGAGCATTTAGTGAAGTTACTTAGTTAAAACTTCCTGGCCAAGACCCCAATGAAAAGAATGCTGCCAAAATAGGATTTTAACAACTCCAATGAACACCTTCTGGAACCGCCCCTGGTAAAAACAACATTATTTTCACAAACGGTGATAAATGATCATGTTTCTGTTCCCTAATGAATAAAAAACAAACAAACAAAAACGCAAAATCTTAAAAGTTATCTACGTTGTGTATTCCTCACAGGTAATTTCTAGGTTGTTGTTTCGGTGCTAATCAGTATGTTCGAGGGCACGTCTAAGAATCAATTGTCGGACCCATTTATCAAAATGCTAGGTGTATATATTGAATCCGCATCTGAATTGTGCACACACATTTTAATACTACGGGTGTTAATACTAAACGGAGATGGTGTTAATAATTATGTTTGTCAGAAAAAAAATCTTTATCTCCAACAATGGAGATGAAAAAAACAACATCATCACTCCCACCACCACCACCAACAACAAGTAGCAAAACCTGTTGTAAGCATTGTTAGTTATTGCATATTAGGCGATAGAAAAAATATTTTAGATTCTCATCCCCGCCCGCCCCTGTCCAAAACCACCCGCCTCAAAAATATTTATTGGCAAAAAATCGTAACATATTCTGTTCCGGACAGAACAGGTTTAAGACCATCCCAGATATATAAAATGTTCATCTTTTCAAAGCTTACCGAAGGTGATTAGTGTCACTATTAAAGACAGGTATAGCTTTTCAAGCAAGAATAGGCACCAACCTGCTACTTTGGTAAGTTGTTATCCTGATTTTTTTCGAAGAAATTGAAAAGATGGACGAATATTCTACACCAAAGGTTCTGGTAACTATAAATGCCATTGTCTCAAAATTTTAAGTTAGTTTTTACTTAAATTCTCAGGTTTTTCTTTAATAAAAAATAAAAATTAAAAAGTGTCCACCGGTCCCATTTTTTCCAAAATCCGGATGAGAATCTAATAACTTATTTTCTGTGGCCTTAAGTAACTCTACCTAGTCAAACTATAAGCTGACAGTGTCTATGCGACCTGTACGGAGCCCCTTGACATTTCGCATACATTTTTTTCATTTTCCATACTTTTTAAGGATATTATGTCGTTCAAACGAAATAATATTTAAATGAAATATAATTTAAATCCTTATGTTGCCCACTGTAATTTGCATTTTCGTTTCTTCAAATCAACAGGCTTAATCAAACCGAGCATACAACATTTTCGTGTTTGTCTTGTTCGGTGGCTTTCAAAATTCAATTTTTTTCAAAATTACTTTTGTTTTAATATTGCAGCCAGTTTTTATATTGGGTGTATTCAATATCCGAGACATTATTCATTTAGATATTGTTCAATCACCCCTAAGATATACTTCCTGGTTTTTAATGTTTGTCTTTGGCGTTCTCTGTTATATAAGGATTTATATTCTCAGATCCACTATCAAAATTCTATTCTGTTCACTTTTCTCCTTATGACAAACCTATTCTTTTATCTGAGGACCGTACAACACACCATGGAATGGTGATTACACGAAAAAAAGGTTCCATGTTCGGCGCCATATGCACAACTTTGTCTGAGATCAAAATTGTGCTATTTACTGGTGTTAATTTGGAGTTGCGCTCAAACCGGGGTTAGGCGGCGTGGGCAGTAATAATCATTTTAAATTCTTTACCGTTTATTTTATCCCTGTCATCTTGTTCTTGCTGATTTCACTCCAGGAGCTCTGGTCTCGGTAAGATCATTGAGTACCTACCCTTTGGCTTTGCAATATTATTAGCTTCTTATGTTTTATATGTTCGTGTGCTTTTGCATGCAACATGGTTGAGCCGATGGGTGGGTTGGAGTTATTTCACCAAGACAACTTGTACTTGTTTTGTGATACGAGAACCTGTTGGGGCAAGTGTGAGGTTGGTGCACCCTAGAACCTGGTTTAAACCCCCAGTGGCAATTTGTTTTGCCATTGACCGTTCCAAGGCGGTATCCCCAAAGGTTCTCTTCTTCGTTAATTGTTTGTGGCGTCCTATTTGAATAGACATACTTATATAAAACATGCTCTCTCTCTTCCTCTCTTCTTTTTCTAAGCGTGGGGAGGCTGTGTTTTTTGAGTGTGGCGATTCCTGATAGGCATATAGTACTTTTTTACTGCCATGAACAGGCTCAATCAAGCTGGGCCTCCGATATTTTCATGTTTGTCCTGATTGGTGAATTTCAAGGTTCCTGTTTTATCGTTTTTGTTAATGTTATTTTCCTATGGCCTTAGAACAAAATACTTGGGTTCAGTCTGTAACTTCCCTTTGACCTTAGAACAAATATTGAAGCTAAGCCTATAACTTTCCAATGACCTTAGAACAAATATTATTGTTCAGCCGGGTTAGTCAGAGCAGAAAGCTTAACGTGTTATGACCTAATTTTAATCTGCATTACTCCCGAGTGTCTCATTCATAAACTGTACATTACGACTATTAATCTCCTTAGCCAAATCTTTGGTTTTCACTCAATACTCAAACCAGCAGGACAATTCATCGACGTAGGTTAATAGGTAAGACGATAGGTATCAGTTGAATGTAGTAAGTGAGTCATTTATAATACGTATCATAATGTGCAAAGGTACGTTAAAGGAATACAGTGCTACTGACCGATTTAGATCGTTACAAAGAGTGCTATATACAGTATTAATGTTCATCAGTTGAATATGTTTACAATCATTATAATGGATGTTTGTTTCGTTTATACCCTATGTCGAGAGAGGTTGTAAAAGGAACTTTTTTTTCTTGGAATGAATAATCATATCTTTTTAATCTTGTTTTATCTATTGATTGTTTACTTAAATGAATCCTATACCATTTCCTTACACCGCATGATCAAAATTGACCATTCTGTTATTGAAAGGTAGGTAATTATAATATTTTATGCTCTGAAGGGATTTATGACAACAAACATGGTGCTGAGTATTAAGCTTTTATGTGTCCCCTACTACTGATGGTTTCTGGTAAAACAAAACAAGCAAAACAAGTGACAGTAATCATCAGGATGTTTGCCGTAAATTGCATGAATTGGTTTTTAGGAGAACTCTCACTTATACAGTTCCAAAGCCACGTATTATATTACCAAATTGAGGCTTATATTGAAGACTATTTGCAAATGATCACAAAGAAAGAATTAATTTAATGTCTTTCTAATGAAAAATTACGGACAAAAGTGACAGATTTGAAGGTATGGTGAGTGTACTTCAAAGTGCAAGTAATTCAATAAAAATAAAACATTACAATTATAGCTTTATATGCTGCATTTTATATAAACTTTTTTTCTGTATGTTTCAACATTTTATAATATCGTTTATGTTCGTATATATTAGTCAAAGCGCACATGCATAACATATCATAAGAAAAGAATGAAACTTATTGTTTACAAAAGTTTAATTAAGGTACATTTTATCGTTTTCTTTTTTATTTATCTGCAGATATGAACATTTCTTAATAGGTGATAAAACGTGTTTCAAACGAAAGCAATGTTAACTGATACAAAGTAAGTTTCATTTCGGTACATTTTATTACATAAGATGTTTCTATACAAACAGATATGGACTGAAGGTTATAAAGCTGAGTTTGGAAACCAGTCTCAAATCTCAAGGATCTGATTGGCTGAAATGGCGACTGGTCGCCATTTCAGCCAATCAGATGCTTGAGATTTGAGACTGGTTTCCATGCTCAGTTTTATAACCTTGGACACAAGACAAGTCTCATTTTAATCAAATAATTCCAATAAAAAATTAAAGAAACTTGTCTTCTCGATAGTACCTTTGTGATAAGTAAAATAAATGTCCTAAGTTCTTTTCATTCCATCAAAAATTATAAGAATCGTGTCTTCTCAAGTAGGCCTACTTTGTACCCTGGATATTACCTTTGTGATGTTTACGTTGTATCAAAATGTTCAAAAGGTTTTAGAGTTCAAAAGCATTCTGATAAGAAATTATCAAAGTAATGGATGAAATAAAATAAAATATCATAAGCTATAAATGTATCACAAATTATAAAGAAAATGTGCGTGCTAAATATAAGATGTCTAGCTGTATTTCTCTGTCTAATATCGTGTTTGTGGTCGTGCGGCCAGACGATATAAAACTGTGGCAACTTCTGCTGAGTATCCATTTGCTCGCCTCCATATAAAAAATCTTAAACAAGATATAACTTTTTAACTAGGTTAGGTTTCAGATGATAAGTAATTAGAGATATAGATGAACATAACCATTGCAAAAAGTTAAATATGCATATCTGCAGAATCCCACGCAGATCACAGCCTCGTCATATAGTCGCCAACTAGTTAAGTAAGAGAGAATGTATACAGGGTGTCTATACCACGCGACTTTTGGATGTCGTGCACACATAAAATCACTCACTTCAGGAAGTTTTTTGCTTAATTCTCGGTAATAAATTTCTGGACCGATTTCGATCAGATAAAGAGCACCGTACTCCTTCTAAAAAGTATTTTCATCTACATTTAACCTCCATTATCAATCGGCTTCTGTTTTCTCAAACATTCAAAGACAAATTTGGTTTGAAAGTGTGAATTTGTCTTTGAATGTTTAAAAAAACAGCAGCCGATTGGTAATGGTTGTTCAGTGTCAATGAAAATGCTTCGTAAAAGGAGTACGGTGCTCTTTATCTGATCGAAATCGTTCCAGAAATTACCGAGAAATAAGCATAATTCTTCCTGAAACAAGTAATTTTGTGTGTGCACAACATCCAAAAAAGTCAGATGGTATCGCCACCCTGGTATACGTTCATAATACAATCAGTTTCGCACATAAGACTCCATAAAATCTTAGCACTTATGAGAACCTGGGTTCCACAGTTCGTAATTTTAACTAACCCGAGTTTCTTTCAGTGATTCCTGGCCCATATTCTTAATGAGTTAATATATCTTGCCACCGTTCCAGGCCGTATCATCCGAGTCGTCTAGTTTGTTAAGGTGAACATAGAATAAACTTGGACTTTCTTCTGGCTTGTACTTTATATTTGAAGACGCTTGGGTGAACCATTTAAGTAGTGATTATTCATTTTTTAAATAATAATAATTCAAGTAAGGTAAAACATTCTAAATAGAAATGTTTCGAACTCAAATCGCATCGTATTCACAAAAAGTGATGAATTACTTGACTATTTTTTAGACCGAACAACATGACAGTGTGTGCCTTCTGTTAGTCTAGTGCGGAATAATATTCTTCATAGATAAGATTCTATCAAAATATAGACACAATTATATCTTAAGTGGAAAATTTGCTCCTGTTACATATTATATTCTTGTCTTTGTGGTTTAGCTTACATACATTATTTAAAAAATATATATTATTGCCTTTAAAGCTTTAAAAGAAAAAAATCAACAGACACCAGAGAATTTTTTCTGTAATTTAAATTTATGGTATATAATACGATATGAGAAATTGTAAAAACGGTAGATTCAAAGAAATGTCAAATAAAACAAACGCAGACGCCCCATAGAGCTTTGTAATCGAATTAAAATTTTTTTAAAAATGTCAGTTTCTAAAAAACAAGCATTAAATGACACAATGTAAAACATCAGAATTAAAAAAAAACTTTACAAATAATCGGCTAAAGGAAATCACATAGCTGGCACATTCAACATGAGCCCGAAAATATTTTAGACCAATTTTTATCGTTTTTGACTTCTAGTAAAATTCCATTTTCATCCGATTTATGATATGCGACTTTTTTTTATCTCAAAAGACCGCTGACATAATTATGTATTCATTACAATTATTATTTTCTAGTAAAAATGAGTCCTTTAACAATGATTCTAACCAATTGCTTATTCACAAGTATTGTTGAAAATCCTAGGACTTTAAGTGAACTTTTTTTTTATAAAATAACTTATATTTAAATATATAAAAAGATTGTTTTATAAAAATATATTTAAAATATATACGGTTACATATTTTATTGTAAATTACCTTAATCATGTTAATTATAAAATAAGTTTTTTTACATAATGAAAATTCAAACAACGGTGAAATATGCAATATTTGAACGGGGAAAAAAAGGCAAATCAGTATGAACTTTCTAAAGAAGTATATTATGCTGTATGACACGTACATGGAGCTGACGTAAACTAAATATACTGAGCCCTTTAAACGTTCAATGAGATCAAGCTATAAAGGTGTATTTGTGATAGCAAAACGATTGCTGGGCACACAGCTGGACTTTCTTGTTCTAAATTATATATCAGCTAAACCAGTAAAGAAGTAAAATACGCATATCAGGAAATACCAAATTCAGAAGACACAGCCTCCCTATACAGCCAAGAAAAAGAGATGAAGAGAGAACATTGTTTATAAAATGACCAATTTCAAAACAGACACCACGAACAATTCAAAAACTTAGAACATGAGGGGATACCGCATTCGAACGGTCAGTGGCAAAACAATTAGCCACTGGGGGTTTAAACCAGGTTCTAGGGTCCACCAACCTCAAACTTGATCCAGCAGGTTTTCATATGAACAAAAAAGTTGTCTTGGTGAAATAACAGCAACCCAGATATAAGCTCAACAATGTTGTATGCCAAAGCACACAAACATAGAAAACATAAGTAAACAAACATAAAAACGGTGAGATAAGCATATCAGGAATGGTCATATCCAGCAGACACAACCTTCCCATACAGCAAAAAAGTAAAAAGGAGAAGAGAGCATGGTTATGCAATGATCCCTTTCAAAATAGATGTCATAAAAATTACGAAATAAGAACCCAAGGGGTTGACATGGTCAGTGGCAAAACAATTTGATACTTGAGGTTTAAACCGAATTAGTCATGATAATCTGTTGTTTAAAAAAAAAACTTCAATTTCTTGAGATAATTAAGCAACTCGACTGAACATAATCTTTAAAATTATGGTGCTTAACCATTCTCTTTCTTCAAACAGTTTTGCCGCTGACTGTTCCAAGGCGGATTTTTATTTTCAATCGACATATGGGGCGCGCCACGGGAAAAGGTATCTTCGGTCATATTTTGTGACGCTTTAGTTGTTACTATATTTAGACAGAACTTACAACTATTTTCAAATTTCTCATAACAAACAAGTGCTTTTCTAACACATTTTGACAATAAAAGGATATTTTTAACGCGAAATGCATAATAATAAATGTCGTCTGCTCAACTTTATGACGTCATTTCAACGATTGACGTCAACTGTCCGAATGTACCTTTTCCCGTGACGTGCCCCATATGGTGTCGTATTTGAAATTGGTCATATTTATTAACCATTGTACCTTTTCCCGTGACGTGCCCCATATGTTGTTGTATTTGAAATTGGTCATATTTATTAACCGTTGCTGTCTTTTTCTCTCTGCCTTTTTTGCTGCGTTCAGGCTGTGATTTCTGAATGTGGTTTTTCCTGATATGCATATTTTACTTTTAAATGACGTGCAGACTTTTCAGATCTTCCGATATAGCACTTCCAGTTAACCACAATAACCTCACAAAGTATCAGTTATATATTGCAACCACAAAAGGTAAAGGATGCAATTAACTCAGAAAAGGAATACGCATTACAGTGACACTGTACAACCTGAAACTATGATTGCATTACAGTGACACTGTACAACCTGAAACTGTGGTTTGAAACCAACACACAGAGACTCCGACTGTCCCTATCATTCTGTCATCTACCGGAACTCACAAGTATTTTATGTTATCAATTTAAAAGTGTTTACGCCCACGATTACCGTAACGATTAAAGTGTATTACCATAGTAAAGAAATACGCCTTCATTTAAATGATACAAGGACTATGATTGCATTACAGTGACACTATACAACCTGATACTGTGGTTTGAAACCAACTCAAACCTGTCTCCCGACTGTCCCTATCATTCTGTCATCTACCTGAACTCAAAGGTATTTTATGTTATCAATTTAAAAGTGTTTACGCCCACGATTACCGTAACGATTGAAGTGTATTACCATAGTAATATATTTAAATTATTTTTTTAATAAAAAAGCTGCATAAATTTGAGTTGTGTGTTTTACGTGTATACTAAATTTTGAAAAATGCTGGCATAGCTGAAGCGTCGTTATCAAATTTCCAATTGTTATCATTTTTACTTATAAATTATTGAAAATCTCTCATCAAGATAATATAATTTTCAAACTTATTTAAGCTAGTCGATTCAAAATACATCATTTCACTTCTTTTTATGAAATAATAATAAAATTCCCTACATTCCATTAGATACCAAGGAGCATTAATAATGGTAGGGGTAGAAACAAAAGTCACACAATTTTAAGTAGCGGGTATAATCTCTGATATCAGTAAAATAACCCGTTACCGAATGTCCTGCAGTGATTGTTACGTATATCAGGGCTATCCGGTCAACCGTTTTTGGGGTTGTCCCGGTTAGCTCAATTGGTTGCGTCGCAGGAATTGCAGGGCTAGGCGCTGTCGCCTTGACGGTGAGGGTTCGCTCCCAGCTAGAGGCACTATCATCTGTTAACGCTAATTCATGTCTCCTTATTTAAATATGGGTGTTTTCGTAATTTTGAACAACTCTATCCAATTCTGCAAAATTCTATTGCCGAGCTGGTACACAGAAGATGCTTCTGAAAAAAGTCAGCGGTTTTGGCAGGTTTCAGTATATTCTTACAAAGCTAGGTTCGATTTTGTGACATTGCAATCAAAAATATTGTTCATTGATCGTGATAACATGGCTTTTCGAAATGGCTGTTTGAACAGCCACGTTGACGAAAAGCGAATTGACGGCATTTTATTTGATGCAACTCTTGACAAGTTTAGTGCAGACGACGTCGTAATTCGATCGTGTATTTTGTAAGCGGTCTTTGTTTAAGCTACGAACCGAAATGAATGTTTTTCATTGCAAATGGAATCCACTCTCACGGAAAATTTTGCAAAACGAATTCTAACAGTTAATTTAAAATGATGCTCGGCCCAACCTATGTTTTCGAAAGTGAGTTACACTATACGCCATCATTGTACTTTTCCCAAGGCTTTTTATATACTTGAGTTAAGCCTGTCTAGTCAAGGCGACAGCTTTTTGTTCGATGACCGAATTTTAAAAAGTGTTACTCCTGCAGTTTTCATTCACAGACTTAATATTTACGACAATTAATCTTCTAAGCGTAAACTTTATTTGTCATTCATGTTCGGGGTGATGACAATTGGGTAAAAGTACATTAAACAGCAGGGGTATACAAAGATGTAGGTTAATGCAATTTAGGTGCGACGGTAGGTATTGTCAATTCTTTTTTGATACACTTGATAGACAGGATTTGATGAATAATAAGGCGAACCTAATTTAAAAGGATACTCAGAAGCCATTGTTTTAAATCCCAATTATATAAGTAAGTTTTGTACACAGTACCTTAATTGACATGAACCAGCCAGAGACACCAAATTTTTAAATTCACAGTAGCGCTATTTGTGCAGTGTGGTGGCCGTAAAAAGTCTCCCCGTACATTAAGTCAGTATTGTTATCAGTAAAATAACCCGTTGTCATGCAATGATTGTTGCGTATATCAGGGCTTTCCGATCAACCTTTTTGGGGGTTTTCCGGGTTAGTTTCTTACACTCTCTTATCATACTCATTCGCAGATTTGACGTTCTTTACACTCACTTTACAATCTCAGTATTTACATTCTTGGGTCAGCTGTTGAAATGCTATTCTGTTTAGTTCTACCTTTTTTCCTTCTCTTCTCTGGGAACCATTCGCAGCTGAACTTGGAATAGAAGTTCACGATACCTAAAACTGCATTGTTTCCTCTCTTAAGAAACCGTAATGAATGTCTTTAAAATGAAATTCAATTTGGCGGCTGTAAAAAGTCTCCACGTACATATAGTCAGTACTGTTGTCAGTAAAATAATCAGTTTCCTATGTCTTCAAGTGATGATGACGTATATGAGGGCTATCCAATCTACCTTTTTGGGAAATGTCCCGGCTTGCTAGATCGGGTGCGTTGCAAGGCTAGACGCTGTCGCTGAGACGTTGCAGGATCGCTCCCAAGTAGAAGTAATATCATCTTAAATAGTATCATTTACCGGATTCCTATATTATGCCGTTATGCGTGTTTAATGATGAAGGTTATCGGTATCACAAATTAAGGAAAACATTTTGCAAGTTTTATCGTCGTTACCCATATCTAATTCATAAATACAGGTGCAGTTTAAAATCACTATTGCAACAAGGAATTTCACAGCCAGTTTTTTATGGAGATTTAATTTACAAACTTAAGAAGATAAAAAGGTGAAATATGCATATTGCGGCAAGGACATTTCTTCTGCGTATCCGGTTGCTCGCATCCGCAGACAAATATAACGCCCAGAAAAATAGTTGCTGTAATATTAAATTTTGATTGTGTTTTAAGAAAAGAGTTTTAGTAAGATTTTGTTTTTGTTTAAGATGACTATAAGTGAGAAATACTAGTTTGACGTAAGTTAAATATGCGTATAAGGAAAAGCGATAAGCGAAATGCAAAGCCTGTCCACTTAGACAGTTATCTAGAGAAATAGATAGCGTTATTTTATTGTACATTTAAGATCAAATTTATAACTTTATATTTTAAATTTAAAGAAAATTTAAACTTTAAATTTAAAGAAAATGAAAACCTGACTTGAAATTACAAATGGCATTATAACATCATGCAAACTTTGATTTAAATATTGTTCTATGGTGCATCAATCTCACACTTATCTGAAACACGTAACGCATGAAATTTGTAATTTCAATTCTTAATACTTTGCCTAAGTGAAAAAATTCCAATTTATTTTTTCCGGACAAATATTGCGAGCGTGTGTAGCTTAAAAATGTTTTAAAAAGTAGCTCCCAGCTCTGTTCATTCTCCTCTCATCGGTTGCTTCTCATTCTAGTTTCAGTAACACCACAAGCCAGAAATTATAACAGAAAATAAGCTGAGTAAATGTAATAGCTGAGCTTTCTTGACAGACAATTCTTTACTTATCAATAAATAAAACAAAAACATATCAGGAAAAGCCACATAAAAACACAACCTCCTTACGCAGTCGAAACGTACAGAAGAATAGACAAGTCGCATCAATATACACTACACCTTAATTTTACTTTTTTCTATTTTTAAACTCTGAACTTTTTTACATTTTATAACTCACAACGGTAATGTCATCAACAATTTACATAACGTCATAGATATGATTTTAGGCTCCTAACAATGAACCTTAACGTTCGCAAAACATTGACAGAAACACATTAGAAACATTCCTGATTTTTAAAAATATTTATTTAGAAGTGCTTAGCAGTAAAACAAAACAATTATATGGTTTCTAGAAATATTATATGAGGATTTATATGTAATCCATTCTCTTTGTCATAATATATTACTTCTTGCCTTGATAACGTGACATATAGAATATATATATATATATATATATATATATATATATATATATATATATATATATATATATATATATATATATATATATATATATATATATATAGCAAATAATATTGCCTCTACCAATTGAGCTAACCGGGACAGCCCCAAAAAAGGTTGATCGGATAGCCCTGATATACGTTATCATCACTGCACGACATCGGAAACGGGTTATTGTACTGATACCAACACTGACTATATGTACGGGGAGACGTTTTACGGCGGCCACACTGCACAAATTGCGCTACTGTGAATTGCCTCTACCTGGGAGCGAATATATACATTGTACATGTACTCATTTACACTTTCAACCCACCATATGACTCTTTACTATTCTTCACTGATCGAATACTCTCTTTAAGGGATTGCCACACTCCTCCCAACTTTGTTCATCGATTAAAAGAAAATTATCAAAATCTCAATAACAGCAAAATGCCGTTAAACAAAACTTTGCACAAATGTATGTTATTAATGTATCTTTATTTTGCAGATGGTAAGACACGTTAGAAGAGTAAAGAAAAATAGCGAGATCTAAAAATTCCCTAAACTTCTATTTACATAAATTCACAAAAACTAAACAACCCAAAAACATCATTTTGAATGCCCACATGAGTAATATGATACTGACAACAATTTATTGTGTCCTCGTGACTTACATATGTACACTTTACGAGATATTAGTAAAAGTGTGTTTGACCTTCAATTTTCTTATCGCTTCCTGGTCGCGTAAACGGATGACAATCACTGATTTCTCTTTTAGTAGTTTAAAATTTTTTACAAAGTACACAACATTTTCTTGTCAGTATCATTGCGCTCACGTGGGAATTTAAAATTATGTTTTGAATCGCTTAGTTTTTGTGAATTAATGTAAATAGAATTTTAAGGAATATTTAGGTCTAGCTTTTTTTCTTAACTTTTCTAACATGTCTTACTGTATGCAAAATAAAGATACATTAGTAACATTCATTTGTGCAAAGTTTCATTGAACGGCATATTGCCATTATTGAGATTTTGATAATTTTCTTTTTGTCGATGAACAAAGTTGGGAGGAGTGTGGCAATCCCTTAAATGATCTAAACTTGACCTTAGTTTGAAAGTCTTTCACTGTTGTGGTTAAACATCCATAAAATATTGAAAAGGAAATATTATGATCTTTGAAACAATAAACATAATAATATGACAAATGTTTTATTTCAAAAATTTTGAAATAAATATGATCTTAAAAACAACAAAAGATAATAATACAGAACTAGACACATGTTTCTGTCTCCAGATTTACAAAACATAATATGAACAATAATAAATATAACAAATGCCACACTAATCAAATGCAGATGACAAGCCAAGGAGAAAAAAGTACGTGCATACAAGAACATTTCTAAAAAAATTATAAAAAACAGTAAACTGGACAAAGTGGGTAGTAATATGGATTGCCATCGCTGGTCGTAAACGAGCTTATTTTTCGTTTATATCTTTTCGATTATGTTCCTTTCATTTATAAGTGTCTCTTTTATTTATCCAATATGTGTTTTTATCACATACATGAGTTTTCGGACAATTCATGTAATTATATTTTAGTTGCAGTTATTGCTTCTAATTAAAAAGCGTGCCGTCAGCAAATATGAAAACCATTATTGCTTATTCAAAATTTTCGAGTATTGTAAGTAAGGTTTTAAGTGCATAATATTTTTTCAAAATATTTGTAAGCCGATTCAAACATTGTATTTTAAGTAGATATTAACTCTAACGGGTAATTGGGATATGAAGTTCTTTGATACAAAATTATTCTACTGCTTGAAGAATAATGAGAAACGCACACTAACTCAAAATGCGTTGATGTGAAAAAGCTCACGGGAGTGTTCGTAAAATGAAACCTTGTTCCTACAATGTTCCACCTTCATAAGACTTTGCAGACTTTAAAAACAAACACCACCTGCTTTATATTAAAATTAACCTTCAGAAGGGTAACCGCAATATAAAATGTAGATGTTATAACTCAAAATAAGAATTCTCTTCTAATAAGGAAAGTGAGTGATTTTTCACACGTTTACCATTGTTTTCCGCGTACATGTATTACATCCTTAGAGAATATTTTTCATCTTTAACATATGTAATATAAACCTTGCTGCTATTTGAGGGTTAATGCAAGGTTAACATTTTTATATCGGAAGAGTTAATTTCTTACCCGGCATACAAAATAAAACTCGAAGTCTCTTTACTTATCCAGTGCATTGTTTTGTAACTAGTCTTATTCGGTTTAGTGAAACGGTTTAACCAATAGCTAAAACACAAGTTGAAAGTTACCCAAAACAAACTTATCAGAATTGTTTGATTTGAATTTACATCCTAAGTCTCACCTAGGCAAAAAGCATTTAGCAAAAACTAACTGGTTAACAGTTGCTGATAGAGTGAACCAAATAAATCTTTATCATGTTTTTAAGCTTTATTCAAACATTGCATATATATTAAGTAAATATTTCATTCCTGTCAGTTATATTCGTAATTATCTTACTAGGTTCTGGGTAAAGCTTAACATTAACTTCGAAAGAAATATATATAATAACAGGCAGCAAGAGGTACTGTTCATATTATTAAAGGTTCTGACATTTATTTATTTGCTAACGTAATTTGTACTTTATGCAACATTATACATGTACCTCTAGATAAAAACGATTCCAGAACACCTTCTTTTTAATCCAGTGTCAATGAGAATTTTAAAATTCTAATTTTTAAAATTCAATGATCTTACAATGTTTTTATATTCGTGTGTAAATAATAATAGATCTATGTACGGATATACAACAGTTCTAATTCGTCACTCATAGTCCGTAAATTTTTATTAGAAAGACATTGAATTCACTCTTTATTTATGATCATATGCCAACAACAGTCTCCAACTAAAGCTTTAATCTTGTAATAATTGACCTTGGAACAGTTTGGCGGGAGTTATCCTTAATTTGGCTAAAAATGCATTTCTTGCATAAAAAGGTCAAGCAAACAGAAATTTCCTCTAAATTTCCTGTTTTATTTTAAAAGGACCCCACATGAATACACTTACATGCAAACGCACACGCGGAAATACAAACGCATGCACGCATACACTAGCAGTCATTTTTGGCGCGTCAATGTATAATGAAGACGTTGACGTCGGCGTCGTTTATGGTTTATTATTTCCGGTTATGAATTATGTAGAAAAGATGTAGACTTAAGCGATTTGTATTATTTGATAAAGGCCGTAAGGCCGAAACGTCAAAATAAAGAGTGTTTTTATTAAAAGTTTATTAGATAGTTGTCTGCTAAATTCGTTGTTTAAACAAGTGAAACGTTTAATGATGTAATTTTTTGAACATATTTGGTCACATTTATATATAATTAATTAATTATTTTATATATAATTTATCAGTAATGTTAATTATGTCTGAACCTCCCACTAAACGAAAATGAATGGGAATAAGGGTTAATTCCACACTCGTACAGAAGCTGTATTGTATTTATGAAAACGTATATCGATATAAGTGAATAAATTAAAAATGTTCGATTATCTCTTATATCTTTTTTTTTCATTATTACGAATCTATCAAAGGTGTCAATGCATACATTGAGGTAAGACTTACAAACGCGATATACCATACTAATAAGTACACCACAAGTCAAATTTTGTGATAAAGGTAAACCTCTGTAAACCGGAATCCTCTCTAAACCGGATTTTTTTCTTCAGTCCCGAAGGTCCCGGATTAGGGCGTTTTTACTGTATTAGTAAGTTTGTTTTTTATTACATAAAAGGCGTCAGGAACTCGTATCCTTCGTCCGCCGGGTAAGTATATAGATAATTATATTGTTGAATGATAGATTGATTGGTAACCAAACTTGTACTTGTATAGATAAACCCAAAGGCATACTTACAGCGCCAGGCCAACCATGAAACGAAAGTTAAATTGGTAATTTAAATGTGTCTTTAAACGACAGACTGGTCGCATCACTGCCATCACATCCAAAGCCAAAACTAATGGAATATCAATTAGGAATTGAAGTAATCGATGTATAATGATACTAATTAGGTTTTTATCTAAATGTTTAATACCCAAAGTCATATAAATTCGGCGGCAGCGTCGAGCCAACCAGGCAAGGGACATGCACAGTTCCACCCATCCGTATCCTGACAAGAAGTATAGTTCAAGTATGCCTATTTACTGCCAACAACATTGATTGACATTCAGCACAGTTTGAAATAAGCATATGACCATCGAGGGAGGTAATTGAAACTGTTTACTACGTTAAAAAGTCTTAGAGTAAAATTCCAGTCTTTGGTCTGATAAGTCAAAAACATCAACTGTATTTTAAATTTTTTAACCTGTCATTTGTTCATGCCAAAAAGATGGAACTTAGGAGAGTGTCTGTAAGTAGTCAAATAAAACTTATATGATAGCCATTTGTATAAGTACTGAAGGTTACAAGTTACAAGTACTAAAGTACTATTTATAGAAACATATATAAGTATTATGGCAGGAGCCGTATAAGTTCCAAGATACTATTAATAGAAGACGTTACTGTTTATAAAAGTTACTAAAATAACTTTACCACAAATTTTTTTCACCTCGCAGTTTGTGCTTGTTTGTTCATATGAGAACCTGGTGGGGCAAGTGTGAGCTTGGTAACCCCTCTGGTTCTCACTTTCGTTATTTGTTTGTGGCGTCCATTTTGAAACTGATTATTGTAATACCATACTCTTTTCTTCTCTGCTTTTTGGATGTGCGGGGAGGCTGTGTATGCTGGATGTGGCCATTCCTGTTATGCATATTTCAATTTTTTCTGAATGTGCTAATTCCTGATTAACATATTTCACTTCACATCTTCCAAGCTGAGGGCTTCAAAATTTATTTTAGAAATTGGAAAGCTGCCTCATATTTTAGTCAGCTTTGATTGGCGAATCCGCTAAGCAACAAACCATCAGTTGATGGCTTGTAATTATTACGGCAACAGGATGTGAAACAAACGAGATAAAGCAGACACATTAGTGAATGGCCGTTGATAACAGCCTATTACATTAATACTTTAAAACTTTAGGATGTGATAAATTTTCCCTATGACAAAACTTTTCCTATACGTTTCTTCCTGGAAGCATGGTATAATTAATATTAAGTCATATATCTATCTTTGAATTATTTACTACATTTTAAAACATGTAGGATGTGACATCATCGTCGTTATTATTTACTATATTTGACTCGTGTAAAAGGAAATGAGCATCTTGGGTTAAATCGTTGTTGACGATCAAAGGTTCTTTCCGGAAAGAGTAAACTTACAAACTCCCCATTTGTTATTAAAACAGCTCTTAGACCAGAGCTAAAGGTTATAAAACTGAGATTGGAAACCAGTCTCAAATCTCAATAATCTGATTGGCTAAGATGGCGACCAGTCGCCATTTCAGCCAATCAGATGCTTGAGATTTGAGACTGTTTTCCATTCTCAGTTTTATAACCTTGAGACCAGGCCCGCCAAACTATCAAATTTGAACCCATATCGTGATCTTGATGTAAACAGATATAAGAACCATTGAAATAAGAATGAGTTTAACATTTATCATACAAAAGTGACGATATATTTTTAATGGAAATTTCATAAAACTGAGTCGAAACATATATATCTGAGTAGAAAATCAGTCATTTGTTTAGGCAGTCAATGGTCAGGCGTTTTTTGAAACACCACGGGAAAAAGTGCATCCGATGAAATTTTGTGACATTTCGGTCGTTACTATAAAGAGGGAAGCACTCATAATTATTTATTTTTTCTTCACTTAAAAAATTGATTTTATTTCACATTTTGACTATATGTAAAAAGTAATGATTTATCGCTAAATGCATAATTATTGACAACAACACGTAATGTCTGACAAATGTATGCAATATGAGATGCAATGTATTTGTAAAAGTGTGTTTGACTTTGAATTTCCTGGTCGCGTAATTAGATGTCATAAGAATAAAATTGTTTATTTCTCTTTTCATACTAGACAGCACTTTTCTAGAAAGCATTTTGCTGTTAGATAGATTTTGTTATTATTGAAGACTTTTATATTGATGAATGTGCAATGACAACTGGAGTAAGCATTAGACACTAAATATGCATTTTACCTTTTTTGCAATGAATATTTCAGTCACGGCTAAATACATACAAATTCTGTCTATAATTGAGTTAGTGAATAATAAAATATTACAATTAAATTTTTCAGCACCATGTGTTATTTGGGTTTATTATAACATTTCTTAACCTTTGCTCTGTATATTCTCTATGTTTATACATGTATTTGTCATGTTTGATACGTTACTTATAATATAAAATTACATAATATTGTATTATGTAACAGGAGACATTAATTTTTACGTTACCTTGTAATGTTGAATCTTGAATCGCTTTCATTATGTGAAATAAAAGCAATAATTATTTTTATTTCGAAATGACACTCGTCTTTACTTACATGTACATGTAACATCTGTTCGAGGCACAATTATTGCAATTATTGTTTTTTTTTTATAACTAGCTGAGTAATAAAGACAATAGAATTTTAAAAACTGAATTGTATCATGTTTCTAAAAACGACAATTTTATGGAATATTTTAATTGCTTTTTTTGTTCTCATATGTAATGGGTGTGTCTCGTTTTGTTTTAACAAGCCGAATACCCTTTAACTAGTTTAACTTGTGTTTTAACAGCATAATTATGGGTTATCATTCAACGAATCCGCCATTATTAAGAGATAGATCAAAAAGGGCACGAAACTGGAAAAGGTATACGCGGGAATTTGACGTCAATCCTTGAAATGTCGTCATGAAATTGAGAAGACGAGATTGTTCGTGTTTTAAGTCTTCATTCTCATTTTCGTTAATTAATTGTGGTGTATATTTTGAAATTTATCATTTATATCATTTATAACTCATGCTTTCTTTCACTCTCTACTTTTAAGCCTTGTGGATAGGGTGTGTCTTCTGGATGTGACCATTCCTAATATTCATATTTCACCTTTTTATTTGACGCCTTTCATATTCCGTATAGGACGTATATTACGTACTCATATATTACGTTTTTCATCGTTTATCTGACGACATCAAATAATAAGCGGACAATAACGTGACAACCGGCGACATAACACTCAAACTTTAGCGTTCCTTGTGGTGCATAAATTAATTACCATCTTAAAATATATAACATTCTAACAACCCATAAAATATTACTTCATGTTCCGATTCTGATGTTAAGAGTCAGGTGCAGTAGCTGTGTGACGTATTCGAAAAAGCAAAGTTTTTCTTTACACTGAGAAAAAATAAAAAGTATCCACTTTTTATGCTTATGTTTTTATTTAATTAAGAAAGCTTTGAATAATGTTTTATTTGTTAATCTCAATTGTTTTTAATTTTAATTGCTCATGGACTTAGTCTTTCAAACAAAGACCAGAGCAATTGCCTATTAAATTACCATTACACTAGAAATTATAACCTGGGTGTTGTTTAGTCAAGTATCTTGCGGGTTATTGAACTGGAAATTTTGACCCGAGTATTCCCTTGAATGGGTTTTCCTTGATTTGGAAATTATCACCAGGTTGAAATGGTTAGCCTTCATTTGGAAATTATCACCAGGTTGAACTGGTTAGCCTTACTTTGGAAATTATCACCAGGTTGAACTGGTTATCCTTGATTTTGAAATTATCACCAGGTTGAACTAATTATCCTTGCTTTAGAAATTATCACCAAGTTGAACCGGTTATCCTTGATTTGGAAATTATCACCAGGTTGAACTGGTTAGCCTTAATGTGGAAATTTTCACCAGGTTGAACTGGTTATCCTTGATTTGGAAATGATCACCAGGTTGTTATACAATCAGTAATCAACCGAGTTCTTTTATCCCTGAAATGGCACATTTTAGGCTAAGGAAATTTTAAATCAATTTTAAAATAACACTACAATTATAACCCACAAAACATTACCTGCATTCCGCAAAATTTGACATGAAAGATGATGAATCTTGGTTGAGAACAGTCAAAATATTGAACGCCTGGTTAAGAAACGAAACGCATTTTATGCGTTGGTTCTATTATGAATTACGAGTATCTTTCTAATATGCGGATATACAAAAGAGACGATGTGGATGTGAAATTTACGAACATAGTCAATTATCAAATTTTTTCAATGACTGCAAAATGGAACGCAACCAATCGATAATGTTAAAATTGGATTCGTTTGTTTTCTATATTAAGACCAGACAATGACCAGGTTTGTTTGTGGTTTGTTTTGGCGTTCTTAACATTTTTTAAAAACTTTTTAAGGTTATTTCCAGTAACAGCTCAAGTCAAACGGTAACTGTTCAACGGCTCAAAAAATAAAATCGTCATTGCATGAGTTGTAATGCCTGTGAAAATGTACACGAAATTGTGAGAAAAAAAATACATGATATCACATCTTTTTTAGTGTCTTAGGTTTTGGTCTAAGGTTTTGAAGTAAGGATGTGAAGATATAAAATGAATATATGCTACTACAGTAAACATACAAATGTAAACTCATACATCACTTGTGAAAAAGCACACTGATTTTGAATTTTTAAAGCAGGGGTGAATCCTCGGCACAGCCTCGTTTCCGTCCGGAAAGCATTACCCTCGGTTTGAGATACCTTGATCTTCGCCGAATACCAATGATAGTTTCTCTTTTGCCATGTTGTGTCAATGTGTTGTTTACCATAAATATATGTCACATGACTTACTGGTTATTAAATTGTATTTTATATCAATGTGCTGAGCTGATTTATAGACAGAACGTGTTTGTTGATGAGTTTTTTCACGGGAGTTCTAAATGATCGTTTGATAACTTCCGCACAGGAAAGGAAACGGAAGTCAATGGCGAAATGTCCACTTAAAGTAATTTTTGCAATCCAATGAACACAGGGAACTGTTTACCAGGGACATGCACGATACGGAATAATATGACGATTAATAAATTGGAACTAACTTTTTAGTCCAATGAATACAGAAACCTGTTAACCGGATTGCAAAGAGATCACAATCACAACAAGATTAAATATCAAACCAAAATAAATCGGCCACAGTTCCAATCAGGAAATGTGATGAGCTGACGACAACGTTCATAGTAATACAAAATTAACGACAGTATGAAGTGCTTCAGAATGAAGATTTTTTTTTCTGTAATACAGAATAGAGGGATATAGATTTTTCTCTTTTTTACAGTATAACATTATATTTAAGCTTTTTGCAGATTAACATGATTATTTATCTGTTGTACAGTGTAATAGGACTGAGTATAATAGGAATAAGAGTATTTCCATTGTACAGCATAACAGGACATATTTTTCTATTGAACACATTGTATCAATGTTTTCTGTTGTGCAGTATAACAGAATAAAGGTGTTGTTCATGAAAAAATTCCATTGCACATCAAATCAGTATGAAAATCAGAATGAAGCTTATTTCCATTTTACGTCATAACGGGCATTTTTCTACTATTGAACAACATTGTACTGATTTTTTCTATTGTGCAGTACAACAGAATACATGTAACGTGGTTTTGTTCATGAAAAAATTCTATTGCACATCAAATCAGGATGAAAATATTTCATTTTGTACAGCATAACATGGTAAAGTAAAACTATGATACAATTAAACTTCAATTCAGAACTTTCGGTCAAATGATCTAGTACTACTTTGCTACCGCCGTCCTTAGGTAGTAAAATAACATAACAGAACCATACAACATGTAAATTGTGCAATGGCCTGGTACCACATGAATTATGTTACCGCAAAATGGCCAATCATTATGACATTACGCAGAATTTGTGTTACTCCTTTTAAATAGTTTTCATTCACAAATATGACAAATACTTAAACCTACAAATAGCAGGTAATATGGTAAGTTTTCGCAGTATGACATCTGCAGTAGTTGAAAACACACACTGTTTAATGAGTGAGTCATTCCTACTTATACTATTAACTGGATGAGTGTGAGGTTAAGATGAAAAATCTGTCTCCGGTGGGAAACTGTTTGCGGGAACGAGTGTCTGCCGAGTTCCCGACAAAACAGTTCACCCGAGATGACAGATTTTTCAATCTTTACCGAATGTCTCATGCAAGATGTATTTTTCTTGCATACCTTTTACTATTCATAACGTTTGTGTTTATTTATACAAACTTAATTTTGTTTTCTTACGCAAACCTTATTTTATATATGACGGCACTAACTTGAATATATTACGTCAGATACTTGAAGACGTGACGTCATTCATGTAGTACGCGAACGTTATCTTTTCCCAAAGCAAAAGATGTTTTCGTTCTCCGCGGAAATACTTATAGGATATCGAATACTAGACAGGCACGTGACAGAAAAGTACATTTACAAACTATTATAGTTTATCAGCGAAAAGATTTACAAATATGATATCGCCACATGCTTTTGCTGAGTATTGATCACTTAAAAAAATTGACTTTGAAGCAGTTTGGCGTGAGTTATCCTGACTTTTGCTAATAATGATTTTCATAAAAACAACCCTACGTTGGTTGTTACGGGGCGAAGATTCTTGCAGAAAGTACAATCACATTTTTGCTCGGTATTGAAAATTGCGCAAGTGTATTATACTTCGTCATCAGCTATTAGATGATGTTTTTTCGCCGGGTTTTCATTTTGCGCACTGTTCTTAACGCAAATTATGGGAAAATTAAATCCGCGCGCAATAAAAAAATGAAATATGCATATTAGGAATGGCCACATCCAGCATACACAGCCTCCCCACACAGTCAAAAAGCAGAGAAGAAAAGAGTATGGTATTACAATAATCAGTTTCAAAATGGACGCCACAAACAAATAACGAAAGTGAGAACCAGAGGGGTTACCGCCTTGGAACGGTCAGTAGCAAAACAAATTGCCACTGGGGGTTTAAACCAGGTTCTAGGGTGCACCAACCTCACATTTGCCCCAACAGGTTCTCGTATAACAAAACAAGTACCAATTGTCTTGGTGAAATAACTCCAACCCACCCATCGGCTCAACAATGTTGCATGCAAAAGCACACAAACATATAAAACATAAGAAGCCAATAGCATTGCAAAGCCAAAAGGCGGGTAAAATGTAACAAAACATCTGGCTGCTTGTCCGTCTTTTTGTTGTTGTTTGAATTTGTAACTGTGTCATTACCGATTCTTTTAACGTTACATAAAATGCACGTTTGACTTAGCGGAGCAGGATGTAATATTTCCCAAATACAAAGAGAAAGCACATGCTCTGTGCCCAAGGTTATAAAGCTGAGCATGGAAACCAGTCTCAAATCTCAAGCATCTGATTGGCTGAAATGGCGACCAGTCGCCATTTCAGCCAATCAGATGCTTGAGATTTGAGACTGGTTTCCAATCTCAGCTTTATAACCTCCAGCCCTGCATCAGTAAATGGTTTTCAATTTCATTTGCATATTTGATCATTTGGTAAACACTATCCCAGCGATTGCAGAATCGTTACGTGATGATTTTAATGATTTTTGTTTGTTGTTACAAACGAGAACAAAAACTAAACTTTCTACTTAAAATTGACAAGCCTTCAATAAAGAAAATATATTTAACATCGTACTCATGAAGTTTAGATATAATGAAATCAAAGCGAATGCACAAGAGGTAATGATCGGCTCGTATTAAATAATAAAATGTAAACATAAGGAAATGGAGAAGACATAATAACCATAAAGTATGTGCATATCGAAATAAATATTTATAATTACACAATTCACAGCACAACGAGGTATGCATAAAATAATACAAAGACTTGACAAAATACAGATAAAAGCCGTATTATGATGCAGCAAAGGCATTCAATACACATGAAGAATGAAATATTACTTCGGTTTGCTAGTGGGACACGCTGAGTAGCTTATTTACATGCACTATTTTTCAAAATATGAATCGTTGAGGGAAAAAATCTTATTGAATTATGCAGCAGTGGCCTTGAAGTATGAACGAACTAGAATCTAATCTTGATAAAATCTTTACGAACGTAATTGAGTATTTTTGACACATTTTACCTATGAATAAACTTCCCCATAAAGAGGATGAAATTTCAAAGATATTACATAATTTTTGTAAAACATTTTAATAGAAAAAAACATATCTGGTTTCAGGAAACATATGAATACCAGAATCATATAATTAATTAAGTAATGTAAAGAATGCGGAAAATATTTGTCCTCGAAAATAAGACAAGTAAAAAAACACTTTGTCAAACAAGTATTCACCTTATCTTGTTTAGTTATAAAACATATTATACAAGCTGTGGTGACTTGGCGAATATTTCTCCTGGATATATCCAGAATTTAAGGGCCCGATTAGATGCACTGTTCATGGAAAAAGAAAATTAGATGATATGACAACGACGGTGTCGTTAAAGAGTTCATAAAAATTCAGGTAAAATGGAATGCCTTAAATCGGCGCTTAAAAAAAAAAATCAAATTTTATGATTTCGTTTATGTGAATTTCTTGAAGTTGTGGATGGATTTATTACGTCACACCAAACGGCATAGGCTTATTTCTTATGCGACACAGGAAAAATCCCAATGATAATAAAGAGACCATGAGGAAATGTATCTTTTTTAATGGTTTGGTAATTGCAAGTCTTACTAATTTTTGAAAGTCATTAGATATATAGTCCTAGCAAATGCATGTTTATCAAGGTCGTTCAACTTTGTGACGTCATTTTACTGAAATAGATGAAAAGGCAACTTGGAAAGCCAACGAAAGCGACAAATATGAATATAATACAGAGGCGGTTTGATTGAGCCAGTTCATGGTCAGTAATGGAAATGCATATTACTGCCCGCGCTGCCTAGCCCCGAGTTGAGCACAAATAAATATTTACACCAATAAACAGTACAATTTTGATCCATCCAAAACGATGATATGCATATGGTGGAGAACACGGAACCTTCAATGCGGTATTTTCAGATCAATACCATTCAATGTCCAACGGCTTATGGTCCCCAGATAAAAGAATGGATTTGCCCTTAACGAGATAATAAATGGTCGGAACTAAACAACCTAGAATTTTGAGAGGATCTGAGAATAAATCCTGCATATCACAGACAACGCCAAAGGCAAGATTTAAAAAAAAAAAAACAGGAAGTATATCATAGTCTCCGAATCTTTATTGGCTGGGATATTGAAACCACCCATCGCTTATTGGCCGAAATATTTAAACAAAAGCACCACGTGAAAACACATTTTGCGTGCCGCGTCACAATTATAATCAAGGCAGCCAAATACAAAAATGATGAACCATAATTTCGAATAACATGGTGTTCAATCAAATTACAGAACATGATGTTTTTAATGAAAATCTGGTTTAAATATGTCAATGTGTGTGAAGGTCAGGGGGTGGGGTTGGATGGGTAGCTTTAGGACAATTTTCTGAATAGATAGTTTCGACACGACAACTTAACTTATAATACATAATTCTTGCTCCGCATTCATCATGGAATGAAAAACATCGAATCGGTAGATTGAAATGTGTAACGTTCTTCAAACAATCCTATTTTGATTCTGTTTGTTTTTCAAATCCCAGTGAACGCAATAACAAATAGATTCTTAATTATTCACTAAAACACGAAAAGAATTTATAGCACGAAGTTCTTTTGGAACTGCTGCGTTGACATTATTACGATCACTGGAACGCCTTTTCGAGAAAAAAAGCGTTCGCCTTGATGTCACTTGTCGAAACATCAATCAGGGCCAAAACGGTTGCGCGCGGGTTTTATTGCCACGTCGCAAAGCAAACGTTTTTCATTACAAGATGAAAGCAGCCTCGGGAACGACCCAGTTTACTCAAATGGATGAACATTATTGTTTGTGATGAATAATATTTTGTAACGATTTCTTGTTCTGTGCTCAACTTGGGTCTAGTCCGTGTGCTTATATACAGTAACCCGCCCCCCCCCCCTCCCCCCACCAAAAAGACCAGCCTGAATGTAAGACCACCTTGATAATAATACGTCTATTTTAATGTCCCTTTCTTCAGTTTTGCACTAGTTTCCATTTTCCATTTTTTTCGAATCCCTTATTTGGTCTTTACAGAGAGGTTTAACTGTATGTGCATTTCTAACACTATCCATGAACAGACTATCATAGTCTTTTTTGTCTTTTTGGGTGCCTTAGTTTCTTAGTTCCTTTTCAATATGACATTGTCAAGTCGTTTTTTTTTTAATTATAAATTCCCCACATTTGTTAGCAATGGGATATTGAATGAAATAAACTTCATAATTATGTAAAGTTACAGACAAACGAATAGAAACACTGGGTTAATTTTTCGACCGGAATGTTCAAAACACGTAGCCTATGATTTCCACAGACACGTGTTAAAGAATTGATAAAATACGCATAAAACACTTTCAGTCTGAAGAGTGGAAAACTTTGAAGTGAAAACAATTTTGCATGCGTGATTAATCGGAAAACCCGACTCTGTCTGATGGAAATTCATCAACAATTGGTTGAAGTACCTTTAAGTTGACAGATTAATAGAACATTTTGTTGCAGGCAAATACATATCATACGCTGTAGTGTTTATCCAGCGTGTAAATCTCGCTTCATCAACGATCGGTCTAATTATCATTTACTTTACAGATTAAAAGTTCATTTGTTACATGCAAAACCCAGATATCATAAAGAACATGTGATAACTACAAGTTAAAATCTTGTTTCTACTTCGAGATATATTGAGAACATAAAGCGCCACCTGCATAGATTTAATCTGTCTTATTATTCACAGTTCAGGGTAAAATACTTAAATGTCTCAGATGAAATTAATATTAATTGTACCACTATAAAACGCCTATGAATATCTTAAAAGAAGTAAATTTCATCGAAAGTTTGAACTTATCTTCACATTTTAAGATATTTTGTTATTATTTTAATTCCATTACTAACGCTGTTAACTTTGGCTTTCAGTCTTTGCTGTATAAGACAATTTCATCACATTTACATTGTTGACAGGCCGTCTTCAGTTTATATTACTAGTAAAAATTTTAATATTTTAATACACTTCAATTTCTCTTCTTCGTTCGTGATCAAGCACCTTAAATTACAATAATGTAAAAACCAAAAAAAAAAAAAACGACAACAACCCCAATAAACAGCAAGGATGTAGACGATTTCTGGAAGCTTTCAGATTCCTGAATTAACATCGGAAGCAGTTTATTTCTTTACATTGAAAAATGAAATAATCTGGAGGCTGTCGTTAAAATATGAGAAGCCAATCATACAGTTACTGTAGTAAAAACATCCTGCTTAGTGATCCTACAATATTTTTTATGTCTGATGCCTCCCAGAGACGGCTTTTAAAAGATTGTAACTAACTTTTTTGCGGATACAAAAACAAAAACTTCTAGTTTTTTTACGGATACAAACCAAACACAAAAACTTCTAGTTCAATGAAACGTTCTTTAATAGTATTTAATCATTTTCCATTATCATTAAAACTGAATCCCTCCATGATTGCAAAAAAAAACAATAAACGTGTTCCAAACGCGTAGCGAACCGGTGCCCAAGATCATAAAACAAAATCTGGAGATCAGCCTTAAATCTCAAGCATATGATTGGCTGAAATGGCGACAAGTCGCCATTTCAGCCAATCAGATCCTTGAGATTTGAGACTGATCTCAAAACTTAGTTTTATGATTTTGGGCCTATGATTACCTCCCCGACAACATCTAGCCAAATGATCAATATCGCCAACTCCAATATCACTTTTTTAGGATGATTGAAAATCATTTACTAAGTCATTGACTTTTTATTAAATAATCTACATCTAAATCTGTATTTACGAAGGCGAATCCATATCCTTCTAGATTAGATCCTTAGTATTATTATAATTATAATTATAATTATTATTACTATTGTTATTGTTATTGTTATTATTATCGTCATCATCTTTATCATCGTCGTTGTCGTCGTCGTTGTCGTCAGTGTTCCACATACAGTAGTGAATCAGTTATAAGATTTTATATTTCATCGTAATGTTTGACAATTTCAATTTATGAATTCCGAAAAATATGCAATATAAACATGATTCACGCGAATATTGGGAAAACTGCAATTTCCATATTGTCAGTAATTTAAAACGACCGAATTAAATTCAAAGAACGATATTACAAATTTTGCGACACTGTAGCACGCTTTTGTAAGATGAACTTAAAGAACTAATGCACCTACGTCTGACGTTACAATTCTGTCAATAAAATATTAGGTATTTCAAAAGTACATGCTCAACTACCTTACCACTACTGAACATAGGGTATGATAAAGCGTTTTTAGAATGCCAACTCCGGAATACAAGACATTTATTATTTAGATTAAAAATTTTGTATCAAATCTCATATATATGTAAATTGTTGGCAATTATAATTCGCCAGTCCGAAATAATAACTTGTGTTGGTATGATGCTCAGTGACTAATTTATGTGTGATTTTGTTGGTGTGATGCTCAATTGCTAGTTTCTGTGTGATTTTGTTGATGTAATTGATGTAATACTAAATTGCTAGTTTCTGTGTGATTTTGTTGGTGTGATACTTAATTGCTAGTTTCCGTGTGATTTTGTTGATATGATGATTAATTTCTAGTTTCTGTATGATTTTAGTTTTGTGATGCTCAATTGCTATTTTTCTGTGTGATTTTGTTGTTCTGATATATAATTGCTACATGTAGTTTCTGTGTGATTTTGTTTTTGTTATGCTCAATTGCTGGTTTATTTGTATTCACAGGGATCCGTGTTCTTCTAAGAGTGACTGCTAGGAGAAGAAAGATGACCCATCCCGTTGCTTTTTCTGGCAGTTTTCATTTGTTTGATGACTTTTTTCATATTGAACTTAACCTTTCTGTTCATCACAATTGCGCACCTTTTAAGATCCACCCTTTCTGAGGTTGGTCCGGAGAGACCGTCCACATGGTGGGATATTGCCATTGTCTTTGGATCCCTGCCAGTCACATTCCACGTCCAGATTCTTCGTGACAGCCATAATGTGACAATTTAGAAGCCTGTAAACATAAAGTAAGCAACCTGGCAGTCTGAAGGTGTGAAGCTTAGCTGCCTGGCAGTGTGCAAAAGTTATTGGAATTAGGGCTTGGCGGATATGATGTTTCACGATCATTCATTATTCGGTCAAGGAAATAAATCATGCCTTTAATATTTAAAAACCTTAACTTATAACATAGAACATGTATTTTTAACTTTAAGCCCATGATAAGATCTACAATGTTATATACTGCACTTAAGAAGTAGCAGACAATCGGAATAAGTATACTGACCTTCAGTGACCAGGTTTTCTTTTTACGACTGAAGTATTGCAAGGTGTGAGTTTTATGGGTTAAGTTCGATGGGATTTAGCTTTTCTATAATCCGTTTATTTGTAAATAGAGAAAAGGTTCGACTCCAGAGTTTTGTCTGCCAGACGGATTTTTAAAACTGTTAAGTACCAAAATCTTGTTAAAGTACCTATTCAATCTGAAATCGGACCGTTCATTCTTTGCCACAAACTGCTAAAGTTTCCTGTCCTAGTTTAATAACTAAGCTGCAACTCGTTCTCTCAGCGCATTTTTTCCAGATGTGTGAAGTAAGCGGCCTTGCGGCCTAGCGGCCTGGCGGCGTGAAGTTAGCGGCCTGGCGGCGTGAAGTTAGCGCAATTAACGTTGATCTTAAAAACTGATTGAAGTCTATTTTTACAGATATAATGTAAATTGCAGGGGTGTATAAGAAAGTTATCGACATGATTTAGCTTTTATTTTTTAAACTAAAGTTCTAGCTTATCTGCAAAGACGACTCGGAATCTATTTGTACATTTACTCCCATGTACTCTTTGTAAATTACATTTCAGTTGATGATAAAGAACTAAGTTTGATTGTTTAACTTTTCGAAGCCTGGCGGCCTAGCGGCCTAAACTTAAAATTTATCATAATTTATGTTTATCTTAAAATGTCTTGAAATCGATTTTTTCAGCATGTAATATACATGCCAGGGGTGAGTAAACCAAATATCAACAAGAATAAGCTTTGATTTGTTTTAAGTTTTCGAAGCCTGGCGGCCTAGCGGCCTAAACTTAATATTTATCATAATTTATGTTTATCTTAAAAACGACTTTAATTCGATTTTTACAGCATGCCATTTACATTTCAGGGATGATTTAGTAAAATATCAACAAGACTAGCTTTGATTTTTTTTTTAAGTTTTCGAAGCCTGGCGGCCTAGCGGCCTAGCGGCCTAAACTTAATATTTATCATAATTTATGTTTATCTTTAAAACGGCTCGAAATCGATTTTTACAGCATGCAATGTACATTTCAGGAATGATTAAGTAAAATATCAACAAAAACTAGCTTTGATATTTTTTTTTAAGTTTTCGAAGCCTGGCGGCCTAGCGGCCTAGCGGCCTAAACTTAATATTTATCATAATTTATGTTTATCTTAAAAACGACTTGAAATCGAATTTTACAGCATGCCATTCATATTTCAGGGATGATTTAGTAAAATATCAACAAAAACTAGCTTTGATTTTTTTTTAAGTTTTCGAAGCATGGAGGCCTAGCGGCCTAAACTTAATATTTATCATAAGTTATGTTTATCTTAAAAACGACTTTAATTCGATTTTTACAGCATGCCATTTACATTTCAGGGATGATTTAGTAAAATATCAACAAGACTAGCTTTGATTTGTTTTTAATTCTTCGTAGCCTGGTGGCCTCGCGCATAAACTTAATATTTATCACAACTGCATTCTAACTTATGCTTATATTAAAAACGGCTTGAAATCTATTTATACAGCATATTATGTATATTACAGGTGTGTGTACGAAAAATATCATTACGAACTGGCTTTTATTTTTTAACAACTAAGTAAATTGTCAAAATCTTTTAGATTGACATTATATGAGCATGTCGATCAAATATACAGTGAATGTTTCAAACTTTAACGTGAGTAAATTGATTATTTCCTTATCTCATAATACGTAAAAAACACAAACAAAAACTAGGAATAGGTCGTTGTATTCAGCGGTAATATACATTAAAATTTTCAAATGTCTGTAAAGTCCAAGTTCAAGTTGCTCAAAAACTGTCCAAAGAGGTAGAAATCAGTGGGCCTGTAGTGTGCGAACCGTCCGAATGAAAAGCTGACATCCGTAGTTCTGGCTATTTAGCAGTCCAGAAGACAAACGGAAAACTTTCAACACATCTGGATAAAGCTTCGTCTAATAGTACCACTCGAACCTGAAACTAGTGAATGGCCTTAAAATATCCATATTTCTTACATGATAAATAAATATATTGTTTATGACTAAGAGAAAACAGCAAAACTCGAAACACCTGAAACAAAAATAAACACTTTATTTACACCCATTTTTCAATTTATTCTCTGAAAGTTCTGTTAAACCTCGACAACCATCCAAAAATAATATTAACAACCTATAGGGCGGGTGGGCGGGTGCCGACATGTTTACCGCTGAATAGAAACGCCTCGAATGGTGTACACAGATAAAACCAACACTTAAATAGCCTAATCGCACGAGATACACGCACCTTTTCCCTCCACACTGACAATTACCGTCAAGTTCGTATTATTCGAAACGGAAATAATTTCATTTACTTCCAACACAGAATACAATCTGTTCTGTTACTGTCACTCGAAGCTCGGAGAAAAATATAACGGTATTCAAAGTTGGCCACTGTATAAAAAAGTCGCGCATGTTTTCCGCAGTCACGCAAATTTTGTGGACACATACGCAGCAGATTATTTCTTAACGAGGAAATGAATGTTTGTAGGGATTTTTCATCATGTAAACTGACTTTTAAACGTAATAGGCATATATATTTAATGCAGGTATTTTTTACATTTCACTATAAATCATCATAATCATTTTTGTGTAAAAATGTCTGTAAAAACCTCTATATGGGGACTACCAGTTCCAGGGGTGTTATCGTTACTAAACAAGGTCAGATGAATCACAAACTGTGCTATTTACGATATCTTCCTTTAAAATTTACAGTATGACAACTGGGTAAGAAGTAGAGAGATTTTTTTGTGAGGACAAGAACTCTCTCTTTTTTGTGAGGACAAGAACTCTCTCTCTTTTTGTGAGGACGAGAACTCTCTCAAGTCCACAGTATTAAAGAGGACACAGCCTGTGGAGTGACAACTGGCTCAAAAGTTGCTAATCCAGGGATGGCTGCTATAATTTGTCATTGTAGTGAAAAAATATCTATCATAGCCAGACTTTTTCAAGATAATGAGAAAGTATTTTCTAGCCACTGTAACTCCACTATCAGTGATATAATATCAGTCCGGAGAAAGCATTATAATTTATTACTAATGGACATACACGGGGATCTGTCGTTTTATTCGTAAATAAATGACATGCAATAATAAATGACAGATTTGACAGTCATAGGCTGCAGTCAGCCCTTACTCTTTAGCGGGTACCACATAGGTCTTAAAAGGAGAATTTTTCCCCTACCAAAATTCACTTACATCGAGATATTGGATGTTCATACAATCATGTATATTATACCAATATAATAAATGTATATTCAAAATCAGAATCTATGGAAAAAGATCAGTACCAAATCACAGATACACGCTCGGTGAATATTTATTTAAATCGTTACGTGGCCTTGTCCCTTTGCCAATGCATATGCATCCCATATGTGTTTTAATCCGAGGTTGGTCTCGGTTTCTGATATATTTTTTTCGTTAAAATAGGGACATATCGTAAAGATAAACATACATTTTTTCGAAGGTTTAAATTCCGGTTCCAAACATGTATGGATTGTTTGGCTAGTTTAGAAGACTGTCCAGATCCGAGCCTCCGTAATTGCGATTATATGCAGAATATGGCATTTTTTCTCTGGGTAAACATTACGTCGTCCTAAATCTCCGCCATTTCATGAACAGTTGTCATGTTTTATATAGCATTTTACTCGCAATAAAAAAATCTGAAAATTATTCTACAGGACTGAAGAGACCGCACTAATTCAAACCAGGTTAAAGCGAAAGACGTAAGGCACCAATCCGAGGCTGGTCTCGGTTTCGGATATTTATTTCATTAAAAGAGGGACATATCTTAAATGTAAACATATATAGTTGCGAGGGTTTAATTTCTGATTCAAGGTATAGATTGTTTGACAAGCTTAGAAGACTGTACAGATCCGAGCCTCCGTAATTGCGGTTATATGCAGAATATGGATTTGTTCTATCGTCAAACATTACGCAGAATGCACTGCTGGACATTCAAAACATGCATAAAATCGAATTTCAAAGAATCAAGAAGGCCGCCAGGCTTCGAAAACTTAAAAAAAGCAAAGCTAGTTCTTGTTGTTATTTTGCTTATTCACCCCTGAAATGTGCATTACATGCTGAAAAATCGATTTCAAGACGTTATAAGATAAACATAAAGTTTAGACCGCTAGGCCGCCAGGCTTCGAAAACTTAAAAAAAATCAAAGCTAGTTTTTGTTGATATTTACTTAATCATCCCTGAAATGTACATTGCATGCTGTAAAAATCGATTTCAAGCCGTTTTAAAGATAAACATAAATTATGATAAATATTAAGTTTAGGCCGCTAGGCCGCCAGGCTTCGAAAACTTAAAAAAAATCATAAATTATGATTAATATTAAGTTTAGGCCGCCAGGCCGCTAGGCCGCCAGGCTTCGAAAACTTAAAAAAAAATCAAAGCTAGTTTTTGTTGATATGTTTCTAAACCATCCCTGAAATATGAATGGCATGCTGTAAAAATCGATTTCAAGTCGTTTTTAAGATAAACATAAATTATGATAAATATTAAGTTTAGGCCGCTATGCCACCAGGCTTCGAAAACTTAAAAAATATCAAAGCTAGTTCTTGTTGTTATTTTGCTTATTCACCCCTGAAATGTGCATTACATGCTGAAAAATCGATTTCAAGACGTTTTAAGATAAACATAAAGTTTAGGCCGCTAGGCCGCCAGGCTTCGAAAACTTAAAAAAAATCATAAATTATGATTAATATTAAGTTTAGGCCGCTAGGCCGCCAGGATTCGAAAACTTTAAAAAAAATCAAAGCTAGTTTTTGTTGATATTTTACTAAATCATCCCTGAAATATGAATGGCATGCTGTAACATTCGATTTCAAGTCGTTTTAAAGATAAACATAAATTATTATAAATATTAAGTTTAGGCCGCTAGGCCGCCAGGCTTCGAAAACTTAAAAAAATCAAAGCTAGTTTTTGTCGATATTTTACTTAATCATCCCTGAAATGTACATTGCATGCTGTAAAAATCGATTTCAAGCCGTTTTAAAGATAAACATAAATTATGATAAATATTAAGTTTAGGCCGCTAGGCCGCCAGGCTTCGAAAACTTAAAAAAAAATCAAAGCTAGTCTTGTTGATATTTTACTAAATCATCCCTCAAATGTAAATGGCATGCTGTAAAAATCGAATTCAAGTCGTTTTTAAGATAAACATAAATTATGATAAATATTAAGTTTAGGCCGCTAGGCCGCCAGGCTTCGAAAACTTAAAAAAAATCAAAGCTTGTTCTTGTTGATATTTTGCTTATTCACCCCTGAAGTGTACATTACATGCTGAAAAAATCGATTTCAATACATTTTTAAGATAAACATAAATTATAATAAATTTTAAGTTTAGGCCGCTAGGCCGCCAGGACGCTAGGCCGCCAGGCTTCGAACTGTTAAACAATCAAACTTAGTTCTTTATCATCAACTGAAATGTCATTTACAAAGAGTACATGGGAGTAAATGTGCAAATAGATTCCGAGTCGTCTTTGCAGATAAGCTAGAACTTTGATTTAAAAAATAAAAGCTAATTCATGTCGATAACTTTCTTATACACCCCTGCAATTTACATAATATCTGTAAAAATAGATTTCAATCAGTTTTTAAGATCAACGTTTATTGCGATAGATTCAGCCATCTTCACGCCGCTATGCCGCTAACTTCACGCCGCCAGGCCGCTAGGCCGCCAGGCTGCTAACTTCACGCCGCCAGGCCGCTAGGCCGCCAGGCCGCTAGGCCGCCAGGCCGCTAGGCCGCCAGGCCGCTAATTTCACGCCGCCAGGCCGCCAGGCCGCTAACTTCACACATCTCATTTTTCCGCAAATTAATTTGAGCCAGAAATTAAACTTTCATTTTTTCTTTCCACCCAGGTGTATAAATGGAAACAGATTTATAAGCCAATGTTGCTTACTTGACTTAAATCCAGTGACCGGGGGAGGTAAATGTGAAAATCGGGTGAATATGTTCATTAATATACCAGACTTAATTAACCCATACCTTTATCTTTTATTTTCTCCTCGGCCTAAATTTTTGTAAAAAGGTTTCTTTATGATTGTTTCTTCATGATACCTGTGCCCAAGGTTATAAAACTGAGCATGGAAACCAGTCTCAAATCTCAAGCATCAGATGCTTGAGATTTGAGACTGGTTTCCAATCTCAGTTTTATAACCTTCAGTCTTGATCTAGCAGCTTTAAAACTTTTTTTTAATTTGTCAACAACGCATTGGTTTCCAGGAAACAGAATCTTTAGTAACACGGATCAAATGGCAAATGTATATGAATCCGATTGTCATGACTAATCTTCAGCTAATTTAAAAGTGAATGCAAGAATGAAAATTATACCTAGAAACGCTTTTACATGTATCTTCATTTTCACTTCTAAGTAATTCAGAGAGGAAGTGATGAGCATGTATTGCCCGTAAAAAAACCTAAAATCTTTTATTTATAGAGACACCGTCAGATGTGTGAAGTTAGCGGCCTGGCGGCCTAGCGGCCTGGCGGCGTGAAGTTAGCGGCCTGGCGGCCTAGCGACCTGGCGGCGTGAAGTTAGCGGCCTAGCGGCCTGGCGGCGTGAAGTTAGCGGCCTGGCGGCCTAGCGGCCTGGCGGCGTGAAGTTAGCGGCCTGGCGGCCTAGCGGCCTAAACTTAATATTTATCATAATTTATATTTATCTTTTAAACGGCTTGAAATCGATTTTTACAGCATGCAATGTACATTTCAGGGATGATTAAGTGAAATATCAACAAAAACTAGCTTTGATTTTTATCAAGTTTTCGAAGCCTGGCGTCCTAGCGGCCTGGCGGCCTAGCGGCCTGGCGGCCTAGCGGCCTGGCGGCCTAGCGGCCTGTCGGCCTAGCGGCCTAACGGCCTGGCGGCCTAAACTTAACATTTATCATAGTTTATGTTTATCTTAAAAATGTCTTGAAATCGATTTTTACGGCATGCAATGTACATTTCAGGGATGATTAAGTGAAATATCAACAAAAACTAGCTTTGTTTTTTTTTAAGTTTTCGAAGCCTGGCGGCCTAGCGGCCTGGTGGCCTAGCGGCCTGGCGGCCTGGCGGCCTAAACTTGAAATTTTTCATAATTTATGTTTATCTTAAAATGTTTTGAAATCGATTTTTACAGCATGCAATGTACATTTCAGGGCTGATTAAGTGAAATATCAACAAAAACTAGCTTTGATTTTTTTTATGTTTTCGAAGCCTGGCTTTTATAAGATAAACATAAATTATGATAAATTTTAAGTTTAGGCCGCTAGGCCGCCAGGCTTCGAAAACTTAAAAAAAATCAAAGCTAGTTTTTGTTGATATTTCACTTAATCATCCCTGAAATGTACATTGCATGCTTTAAAAATCGATTTCAAGACATTTTTAAGATAAACATAAATTATGATAAATTTTAAGTTTAGGCCGCCAGGCCGCTAGGCCGCCAGGCTTCGAAAACTTAAAAAAAAATCAAAGCTAGTTTTTGTTGATATTTCACTTAATCATCCCTGAAATGTACATTGCATGCTGTAAAATCGATTTCGAGACATTTTTAAGATAAACATAAATTATGATAAATTTTAAGTTTAGGCCGCCAGGCCGCCAGGGCGCTAGGCCGCCAGGCCGCCAGGCCGCTAGGCCGCCAGGCTTCGAAAACTTAAAAAAAATCAAAGCTAGTTTTTGTTGATATTTCACTTAATCATCCCTGAAATGTACATTGCATGCTTTAAAAATCGATTTCAAGACATTTGTAAGATAAACATAAATTATGATAAATTTTAAGTTTAGGCCGCTAGGCCGCCAGGCTTCGAAAACTTAAAAAAAATAAAAGCTAGTTTTTGTTGATCATTCACTTAATCATCCCTGAAATGTACATTGCATGCTGTAAAATCGATTTCAAGACATTTTTAAGATAAACATAAATTATGATAAATTTTAAGTTTAGGCCGCCAGGCCGCCAGGCCGCTAGGCCGCCAGGCCGCTAGGCCGCTAGGCCGCCAGGCTTCGAAAACTTGAAAAAAATCAAAGCTAGTTTTTGTTGATCATTCACTTAATCATCCCTGAAATGTACATTGCATGCTGTAAAAATCGATTTCAAGACATTTTTAAGATAAACATAAATTATGATAAATTTTAAGTTTAGGCCGCTAGGCCGCCAGGCCGCCAGGCTTCGAAAACTTAAAAAAAATCAAAGCTAGTTTTTGTTGATATTTTACTTAATCATCCCTGAAATGTACATTGCATGCGGTAAAAATCGATTTCAAGACATTTTTAAGATAAACATAAATTATGATAAATTTTAAGTTTAGGCCGCCAGGCCGCTAGGCCGATAGGCTTCGAAAACTTAAAAAAAATCGAAGCTAGTTTTTTTTGATATTTCACTTAATCATCCCTGAAATGTACATTGCATGCTGTAAAAATCGATTTCAAGCCGTTTAAAAGATAAACATAAATTATGATAAATATTAAGTTTAGGCCGCTAGGCCGCCAGGCCGCTAACTTCACGCCGCCAGGCCGCTAACTTCACGCCGCCAGGCCGCTAGGCCGCCAGGCCGCTTACTTCACGCCGCCAGGCCGCTAGGCCGCCAGGCCGCTAACTTCACGCCGCCAGGCCGCTAGGCCGCCAGGCCGCTAACTTCACGCCGCCAGGCCGCTAGGCCGCCAGGCCGCTAGGCCGCCAGGCCGCTAACTTCACACATCTGACACCGTCCGATATTTAATCACTTAAACATAATTTGAAAGAACCCCGTCACTGCACTATCATCGATAAAAAAGAAGAAAATTATCAAAATCTCTATGACGGTAAAATGCAGTTAAATAACACTTACTTTGCACAAATATACGTCATTTATGTATATTTATGTTTTACATATTTTAGGAAAAGTTTTTTTTAAAAAGTAAAGAAAAATCTAAAAATTCCCTAAAAGTCTTTTGACATCCAAATACAAAAGCTAAACAACACAAAACATTATTATAACTGTCTAATAGAGTAATATGATACACGTAAAATACGTTGTGTCCATTTGTCAAACAAATTTAGACAATCTGAGATATTCGTATAAAGACTCGATTATGTGTTCATAGTTTAATTTAGGAGGAACAGTGGTCTAGGGGTAGAGCGTCGGACTCCAGATCCGGAGACTGTGGGTTCGAATCCCACCAGGGATGAGATTCTACTGCAGTTTCCTCAATCCACATTTGGCGCGAGTACTGGTTAGAAACCCAGGAAGCAGTCATCGAGCGTGAATAATATAAGTTGGAAGATTTTGTTTCACAATCGATGTAAAATAAATAAGTTTAAACTAAAACTAAGTTTAATTGAACTTTATTCTGCCGCTGGGTGATTTTGAATCGTTTAAAAACATTTAACGACTGACAGTGCAATGCTGACTTAGACGGCGCTTGATCGGAGGGGAAAAAGCACAAAAAATCCGCCTATGCAATAGCAAATAAAAAAAAATTGGGATTTTTTTTTAAATTACTAAACTGCCGCTTTATGAATCTTCAACAAAGAACTGCAGATATAATAAAGTAACACGGAAGTGTTTCAAATTACCCCATACCTGTGAAAATAGCTCTTTTGTCGGTTGTGTGTGACAAAATACCGGATCTTTACGTTTCGGTCTCCTGCAGCTGTTGCTTATTGTTAATATTAGATCGTTAATTAAATAAGTGGAGCGAATTCAGTAGCTCGGAGATACTATTCACACGGAGCTACAAGCGTAAACGATTTTGCAGTTTAAAGGAGCGCCCTTAAACATTCTTATTCTATACGGGATTGTTGAATATATCCAGAAGCATGTGTTTCGCTTAAAGGCTTACGTGTATTTTTGTTAAAATTTTGTCGGTTTCGTTTAAAAAAGCACCCAAAACAGTTATTTAATACGTGGCACACCACGAAAACATGTGTCCTTGGTCTTTTCTGACTTTAAGTTGTTAATTTATCTATTATTTTCTAAAACCGTACCGGGGATTATGTTATACATTTTGTATTGGTTTCGAAACATTGCAGCCACCGTGGCATTATCACATTTCCTATCGATGTATACCCTACATCAAATCAATGTATTTGTTGAAATGTATCTAATCCGCAAAAGCTGTAAACCACATTTTAAAATCGCTAGATTGCTTGCTGCCGTTGGCAGGTAACTTGTGCAATAAAATCCGGAAGAATGTTCAGGGCTTGTCGAGATTTTTATCTCCTAACCGGCTTCAGTTATCTCATCATCTTTTAAAATAGAAGGGGCAGGAAGGGGCTAATGAGGGTAGAAGGGGGTTTCTATCCTCAAAACAAATGAAAAGGTCATTTGGTCATATGGTCAATATTGCTGGTGGAAATCAGATATTATTCCTTACCGAGACCACTGATTTGTGAACTGATACTGGGCTTAAGGTTATAAAGCTGAGATCGGAAACCAGTCTCAAATCTCAAGCATCTGATTGGCTGAAATGGCGACCAGTCGCCATTTCAACCAATCAGATGCTTGAGATTTGAGACTGGTTTCCATGCTCAGCTTTATAACCTTGGGCACTGGATGTTCTTCAGTAGGTATGGTTGTATTTCCATAGTATAGAAATTTCTGCGAATATTAAATGAAAAATTATTGGTTATGTCGGGAAAAATGTTTTTTTTCCAAGGTATGCAAGGTCGCATTTTTTAGACCGAGAAGTTTTGTTTGAAATCTATCTTCTAGTTCAAACTCTTCATAACAATTAATTTTTAAAATCATTCTATTTGTAAGGAAACATGTTAAAATAGTATCAAGAATGTAAAAAGATTAAAGGCTAAACTTTAGTTAAACAGTTCATAATGTTATCTTGAATAGAGTACTAATATCGTTAATTAATGACATTAGACACATATTCCAGCGGTGACGTGCACTTTATTTAATTATATTCTACCATTTTCCTTAAGTTCCACGACACTCACTATTTTGTTATGCAGTCATTGATCAGTCACAATGTAATAAAACAAACTTATCACGATCAAGGGAATGATCTGTAAAAAAAACTGGGTTTTTAACTGTTTTATAAGCTCGGTTTCACCATCCTGCTGCTGGTTTCACAAAGGCATTCTGTTTGCATATACTCATAGACATTTGGCGATGTGCAGACGACACGTCAGCTCATAACCAACTTGAATTAGGATAAAAAAAAAACAATAAAGAATTACGATTTATTAAGAACAATAAGGCTTTTTTCAATAGAACTTTCAACAAAACCATCGTTTATGCATTTAACCCGTTTACAGTAGCACGACAATTAATCGCATGATTTTGTAGATGCATTTGTAATATTCAGCTAAAAACGCGTTAGGTCGGACTCGCCTTATATCACGTGAACAGTGATATGTCGTAAAATTACATGAGTTTGAAATTTTCTTATTATAGAGCATGACTATTGTTCACTTTCATCCTTTGTTCCGATCATGACAATATTGCACCATTTTACCACAATATATTTTATTAAAACGACGAATGAATCAATGGGTTGGTCAAACAGAGTAAAGAGGTAATGGGGATTTTATAAACGTCCTGAGCTCTATTACACAAAAAATTACTCCATCCTCCTAGAGTGAAATGCGATATCTAAAATTGGGTTTAAATACGCCTAAACACAGTTTCACAACCTGCAGTAAATCGGTTACGCATACGACTATTCGCATGAACAATTTCGCTGTTCATTCATAAATTTCTAACTAGGTCAACTTTACGAGAGATAATACAAGTTCCCTAAAAATAGAATATTAGTATTTTTAGTTATCCAATGAGCAATGGGAAAACGGGAAAACACTCTGTTTGAATCAAATCCGGTTCACAAGACGTGCCTAAACTGTAAATCGAGTAATAAACATCTACACTGCGCTCCAAATGTATGCAGGCAGGTACTGAATGATCAGGTCGTCTGCTTTCCGTGTTGCTTTTTCTTAATTTTTATCAGTGGTACGGTTAAAATTTAAAGACATCTTCTTCGCATAACTTATTTCCTTTTTGCATTGTTTACAGCTTCACAAATATATGTTTAATACTAAACATTTTGGAAAATTAAAAAATAACTATAAATGCATCTGTCTGTCCTTCTGTCTGTCTGGCTTTCTGTCTGACTGTCTCTCTGTCTTCCTTCTGTTCGTCCGTCAGTCTCTCTGCCTGCCTGCCTCTCTTTTGCTCTATCTCTCGCTTTTGGTTCTCTCTCCCTCTTTCTCCCAAAAAAAGAGCCATAAATAGAAATCTCATAATATACTTTATAAAAAATATAGGTTAAACTGCCATTGTTTCAATTAATACTTCTGCATAAACAAAATCCAATTCAACATTTGAATAAACTTATTTGAAAGTATTAAACTACAAAACTTAAATTTTATTAAAATAGAATATTTAAGCCCATTTTATTACTTTCATAATACGTTCATTAACACGTCTCTATGCTTTTGCGAGTAAGTATAGAAGTTGTAAGTTGAAGGTTAGGTGAATTATGCTCTATTGGTTAAAGGGGATTTTATGTCAAGCTGTTATCGAATTTAAAACGCTATTTAAACGGTTAACAAGCCTATATAAACCATTCTTAAATCCAGACAAGCATTATCTAAAAATCAACGGAGAGCTGCAGACAATAATAAACAAACTTTCTCGAGAGACACTTTGTCATAATCGTATAATTTATTGAACTTTGCAAATATGATAGGAGAATTTCAGCTTAAGAACAAACGATGCAATGTCGTGTTTGCAGACGGTCTGCTGACATTATCTAAGAAAAGCGGCGAAAAGAAATGTACGAATATTTTTTTAATTTTTTTATGTTTTCTAGCTAGATTTCTTGTGAAAAAGCATGCATTTTTAAAGCAAGATGAAGGGAAATTGAGGAAAATTATTTACTAAAAGGTTTTGTGCATTATCTTTTTTCGAGTTATTCTTTATGCCAATGAAGCAGTTTTTAAAAAGATGCTTAATTTTTGTCTAGATTTATTTCAAAGCTGATTATAGAGTTTTTATATATTTTTTCAGGTGAAATTCTTGCAAAAGATATTGTGTCAGTGGAATATTGTAGAGACGTCCGTCCGTGCGTTCGTCTGCACCATGTTGTGCCACACAGCAACAAACGGTTACGGGTACAAATCGTGGATTTATTTGGGGATGAAAATTCGTGCGAGACTTTATCAGAAGAAATTACAACTTTTCTAAGTGGTAAGTGGTTTTATAGAAAACAAAATATTCGCGTTTATGACGTATAATGCAATAAAGGTTTAAAGCCTATGCGACAAGGTTAGACTCAGATCAGAACATACCTTAGTATAAGCAGTCGAGAAAAATGGGGAATATTTTTTGTAAATATGTTGGGTTTTTTTTTCAATTGTCGTGAAACGGTAATTAAGTTTTGTTAAAAGACTTCAATTATGATCGGTAAAGAAATATTGAGCTTTTTGTCTTGAAATATATATAAACAATAAATAATTATTAAAGATTGTATGCAATTCTCAACTATTTCTTGGAAAAAGTAAAAATAAAACTAATTTAGTGGATAAAATGAAAAAACGATTTTAATCATTAATTTGTTTGATTTCTTTCATTACATTAACACAACAGAATACCTGATGGTGAAAAAATATTTTTATTATAATCTCTGTTTATCATAATTATTTAAGTACAAGTAGCTACAGAATTTATACAGTCCGGAAATTAATTAGATTGTAAAAACATAATTATTTAAAAACAATTATTTTGTTAAAATTAATTATTGAAAAGTCAGAAAAAAAACATTTACTATAACCAATAAATGTTTGTGCACATTCATAATGTTCACTCACTCGAGTTGCGATTATTAAGATCTTTCCATTGTTATTGCACAATTGCATTTATTGCTTATCAATAAAATATTTGTATTTATAAAACGTTATTTAATACAGTGGCCGGTCGGTACATTTAAGTACAAACATAAGAATACTCGTACACAGTACATACATTGTTGTTCACCTTCGCGCTTATTATGTTTCAGGGCTTAACAGACCAAGACGGCTATTAATATTCGTCAATCCTAAATCTGGCCATAAGAAAGGATGCAAAATATTTTCATCAAAGGTTAAACCGTTTCTGGTCCTTGCAGGCATCCACACACAAGTCATAGGTAATTTTCTATTACATTTTCACATGACAAAATATATCATTTATTACTGATGTGTGTATTTATAGTTCTTAATATCATTCATTATTCATAGTCAAGAACCTGCGATCACTACTTTCATAAGTATGTTATTTATCTTCAAGTATCTTAAAGAGGATGTTAAGTATTAAATGAGTTTTGAGTAGTGTTTTGGTTCGCAGTATGAATGTTTTGATTTTCCCATTTCAGTAACTGAAAGAGCTGGACAGCCACAGGAATTGCTGGAAAAGTGCGACTTGAGATTAATTCACGGGTGAGTACATTATTACAATCTCGTTGATTGTTAAACAAGAAAATGTGTAGCGATACTTTAAAACTATGAAAAATCATATTCAGCGAAACAAATCTGATGCTCTTTGTGAAGTGTCTAAAAACGCTGAGAGTGGCGACTTAAATATAACCATCATTTCAACAAACTTGCAGATCACAAAAATCATTTCTTATCCACTATTCAGACATCGTAACATAAAAATAAACAAGAAAATTTAAAAATACTTTTTGCTGGTAAAAAATTATGAAAATTAGAAAATAATTAGAGACAAGAGATCTAAAAGATCTTTCTACCTATTTTGCAACCCAGCCAGGTGTTTGGTTTCTATACTGAACCTGTCCAAAGCTTTCAAATTCAAATTCATTGTTTAATTTCAGAATTGTATCTGTTGGCGGCGACGGGTTGTTTTCAGAATGTGTAAACGGACTACTTGCAAGAATTCAGAGCGACAACCATGTGGATATAAATGATCCCGATGCAGACATTGTAGCATCTAAGATACCAATCGGAATTGTTCCTGCAGGTAACAATCATTAACTTGTTCCTTCATACATGTAATAGTGTTTTAATTTGATATTGTATGAATTCTGATGTTGCTTTAATTGGATTCATGTGGGATGATATTAAATTTCTTAGATGTTCTTTATTAGAAATTCAAATACATCAGTCTGAAACTAAATATCGATTGTTTATCGTTTATCTAGATAACTAAATTTACATGAAAATAACACTATTAATATCAAGTTCTCTTGGTTTAAACGTATTTGTAAAAAAATTCTCAAATTCTGATATGTTGTGACATTTGCTGCTTTAGAGGCTAGCAATTAGGGTTTACCACATTCAATCTTTTGTAAGTTCAAGAGCTCAATCTGCTAATGTGGCATAACAAAGTCACGTTGAACAGACGCTAGGAAATTACTTGAATATTCTTAGAACTCAAATAGAATTTCCCGGGGAGTGGAAACCGCAATATAACTACAACCTACAATGTTTCTTCAAACTTCACTTTAGTTTTCATAAATACGGAACTTAAGTCGCTTTAAACAGAGTAATTAACAACCATTATATTCTGTTATTTCAGGATCAGGAAACTATTTGGTGAACTATATACATGGAACTAGAGATGTGGAGACTGCAGTTCTAAAGATTATCTTAGGTATGTCTCATGTACCACTTTTAACCTTTATTGCAGGAATTGTAGGGCTAGGCGCTGTCGCCGTGACAGTGCGGGTTCGCTCCCAGCTAGGCACTCTCATTTATTAAATGTTCAGTGAAAACAAGAATTGCGAAATATAATTCACTTCACTGAAGCAATTCAAATGTGTTTACCAACAGAAAGATATGATCTTACAAACACAGATTAAATCTTTTATTTCTATCCAATCGCAATGTATTTACATCTTCATCGTTTTCAACAAACCACTTGAAATTACATTTTGGTGGTCACTCATTGAACATGCATCCTAGGAAGATAATTAAACTTACGTGCATTAGTAATTTAAGGATTTTCTACCTACAACTCAATTTATTTAAATCGAATCTGCAGTAAACACTATTACTGGGATACAAAAAGCACATGAAAATATGCAAACTGACAATGACCTTGTACGAAAAATGTAAATAGAGTTATAAACTTCCACTCAGATAAACTTGTCATTGGGGTATGCAGAAAAAAATGGATACACATTATTTCTGTGGTTGATGAATAATTCTTAAGATAAGGAAATCGGTATATGAGTTAATCTTTTTATCCTAAAATATGGGGGAAAAACTTTCTCTCTATTCTTTTGTCATTAAAAAGTAATTGTGTGTCGTCATAATTACTCATGATGATAGGAAGCTGTGACTATTAAAAATTCGACCACAATAACTTAAAAAATACATCACCATTGCATGTTAACCAATCATTATTGGCAATTTTAACAATTAAATACTTCTAAATTCTAAAATTGTTTGGTCATGAGCATTAGATAAAGGTTACCCAATCAATATTCACAATTTAAACCAATAAATTCTCCTAAATTCAAAAATAGTTTGATCATGAGCCAAGTTACAGGTCATCTATGAAACATAATTAAGAAGCGCCGAAGACCCGGTCATAAAATTCATCGTTATTTACGTTTTATTTTACTGACTTTTTCAGGCGACCACCATATGTCAAACGTTGTGGGATTTCACCAAGGTAGAAATCTGACGTGCTATGCCAGTTTGCTAGTAGAATTTGGCCTAATAGGAACAATGATGCACGATTGCGAAAAGTTCAGGTGGCTTGGCCCGAGCAGATACAGTGGTGAGTACTAATAACTTTGCTAGGGCTTGAAGGCTGGGCTCTGTTTACGTTTACTCGGAGCCAAGAAATAATAAAGAATAATAATTCTATTATCAATTCTACAACCAGTTTTATGATGTTAAAGAATTGCATCTGTAAGTTAAAGTATAAAGCTTAACATGATATTTTAGAGATTGACGTGGGTAAGCTCTTAAATTATTAATTTGATGAATTGTTGAATGATTTCTTCTCAGATAGTTAAGTGTCTAAACGATAATGACTTTAAACATTCACGGTATGTTATTACATCGTAGTACGAGTAAAAGGAAATGGCAAAATAATTGAACTATATTTTGTTTCATGAACACCAATTACAAATGTTTTTGCACGGTATAAATGTAATATTTACTATAAGAAGCAACAATGTCTTATTTTTGGTCACATTAACCTTTCCATATTATTTAAATACGTAATAATCTCTTACAATAAGATATATAAAACTATATAAATAAATACCAGTTTTAAAATTGTGTCATATAAAAGCTATATCGACCTTCACATCTTAAGTTATCAATTTATTATTTCAGTTGTTCCAATAGCATCTCTGGCACGAAGGCAACCAGTTGATGTAGAAGTAGAATACCTCCCTGAAGAAACAAAGAAAGCGTCTCCTAAACCAACTACAAACTATATGCGTCAAGCCTCAACGCCCGCTTGTAGATTGCAAGACCGATTTTTCCGCCAGAGAATTTTTTCAATGCCGGAAGAATACGACGGTGATAAACGATTAGGTAGGTTCCTAGCTGTTAATCGCTAATAAATCAAATGTGTTACATCTAGATTTAGTGTTCTTCAATATCATATATGGAATAATGGCTACGAAGAAAAACACATTTAAGGCGCTTTCACAAGATTACAACACTTGCACTCACAAAATATATAAAAATAAAAAAACGTTTGTTAATTCCTTGTTGTCGTTTTTTAATTAAAACACATTTTGATAGATAAAAGAAATTCATAAAATTTTGTATTTTAATCAGTATATATCTTATTTATCGATATGTTTGTTTCAGGATGGAAAAAACTGGAAGGATGCGTCTATGGTGTAGATACATACGTTGTGACACAGAAAGAAAAAGACGAAACTCTTGTACCTAGATTTGGTGATCATGCACTTACCATGTGGGTCACAGACAAATGTAGCATGGGCCAGCATGTCGAACAGCTTACAAAACTTCAGAAAGCACAGGCTGGATATGTAAGTAGTTAATTTATTAAACTGGTAGAAATAAATATATACAACTGAAGAAAAGTACAAAGAAGTAATCAATTTATTGACATACTGCCATTTCAAGCACAGTTTTTTTTTCCATTTGATTTTTCGAACTGGATTTAATTATTACTGTTTTCCTTCTTGAAAGCTTTTTAATATAAGAGTGATTTCGTTCTCAACAAAAAGTTTTATAATCAATAAATTATGTGCGATTAAAACATTCCAACTTTGTCAAGAGAGATTTGAGGATGTTTACATTGTTTAAGCAATCATTAATATTGCATTAAAGTGGCTCATTGTTTGTTCATAGTGCACTGGTATTTATTTCATTTTGTCTTTCTTTTTCAGTTGGATTACGACTTTGTTCGTAAGGTGCGCACATCCCGTTTCCGTGTGAAACTATCCTCCGCAGCCACCACAATGGACGACCATGGCGAACGACATTTGAACAAAAAATTTTACATCAATGCTGATGGCGAGGCGATCAAACTTGACGCACCAGAATTCGAAGTTCGGCTGCATCAATGCACCATGCCAATTTTTGGCAAAGTTGAAAGTTAAACCAAACAGCTTGGTTGTGAATGCTGTTTGGTTGTGACTTTACCATAGACTCATTGGGACAATCATTGATGGTCATGCCATTTTGGTGGGTGTTTATTTCTTCAAGTGTGGGTTTATCCATCACAATTAATTGGTTGTTAGTGATTGAGAGCCATTGGCTAAAAGCGTCCCGAAATCACAGTAAATACCCAGTAAGCGATGGTGTTCGTGCAATTTCAGGACGGGTGATGGAACCGACAGGAGGTGAGGGCAAAAGAATGGTGGAGGGGAAGATGATAGCTCTTGAATTGTCCTTGGTTAAAGAAGAGGATCACACAAGGCTACGCAATAGTACGACGACGAGCTAGTCGCTCGTCAGATCACCGAACAATGACGGATAGCAGTCCGCTCGCTAGATCACCGAAAACATGTTTGACGTGGAGACAACCTATTTATTACCAGCTTTATGTCAATGATATGACTTTTGTATGCCTTGACTAAAGTGGTAATGAGAACTTTGACACGGCACTCTGTGCGTTAATTATTTATGTCAAGAGTATGGACATAAAATTGTGGCACAACTTTTTCATTGCTGTTGTGTCTTTGTGTCTTGATGTAATTATAACATTACTGACGATCGTCTATGACAGTTACATTGTATACAAACGCTCAACATATTTAAATATTGTAACATTAATTTATTTCGTTGTTGTTTTACATTTGTTTCTATTAATTGATTATTTATTGCTTAACGAGGACCTACAGTCTCATTTATTTATTTATTTATTTATTTTTGTACAACAACGTTGCTGTTTAAAGTGCTCTCTAAAACACACATACATATCTTTATATATTTTATTATGAATTTTTTTATTTATACATGTAAGAAGTTGCGAAATGATATTTTTATACAATTAATAATGTTATTCAAATATTGATATGTGTCAATAAAACGTTATTAAAAGAAACTACTTGTTTTCGACCATGTTACAGTTTCTATGAAGTCTCACATACAATTAAGTACAATAAAAAACCCTTATAACGACCTCCTTTAAAATAAAACCACCTAGATAACAAGACCGCACGTATCCATCTTTCTGGATATAGTACAAACTAAAATGTCAAAAATTCATCTAAGGTCCCTTTCACGTGACCCAAACTTCTTTTCATTGTCCGCCGACCATAAATGTCAACATTGATTTTGAAATTAATATTCAAATTCTAATATTGATTTTCTCTATATGATAATCTGCAGACTTTGGCATTCCATGTCACAGATATTGAACCACTGAAGTGTTGGCTGAAAATGACAATCAATTTCAAATACCTGGCCAGCGTTATCATTGAATGATTATTTCCTATGATCGCACACGTCCAGTTGTAATAAGCGAAAAGAAAACAGGACCATTACTCTACCCGGATATGCCGTGAAAGAATCTGAACCATATCTTCAAAAGCAGGCTTGTAGAGTTATTTTTCAACCCGAGTAGAGAATCCCTTAACACTTGACTTCCTAGAGCAGGCCGGAACAATTTAAGTTGACATACACTTGACAATATTTATACATTCTAACTAAAGTCAAAAATTGTTATATATCAGGAATAGCCACATCTAAAAGACACATCCTCTAAACACAGTCAAAAAGCACAGGAGAAAGTAAAGCTCGAGTTTATAACATTATGAATTTCAAAAAGGACGCACAAACAATTATCGAAAAACATAGTTAACCCGCTGAGTAAATAATCACTAAGTGAAAAGCCACAAAGCAATAAGTTCCAAAATATGATAAATATTTTAATACAACGCAATGTTAAACCACAATAGTAATACATATTATTTGACTAGTATTAGCACAACCCCTATTGTGTTACTATATCGGCATGAAGCGGACATGATACATCAACTTCTTTGTCGTTTTACTAAGCATATTATCATTGTAAATTTGATATATATTTTTGCCTGGTACTGTACTGTTCTATGCATACATACTACGTACAGGAAATACATATTGGATGACTGTTTTTTGCAATGCCAGATAGGGTGACTTTTAAAATGTTCAGTCCTCGATTGAAACAAATCACTTATTGTTCAAGCGAGATTTTTATACATTAGTAAATGGTAGTGCTGAAATTTTACAAGGATGCAATGAAACAGCTTTACCAGCTTGTATTATTTAATGTCTGTGCTTTAAAAGCGTTCTTTTGTTTTTGCGCTCGTTTGATTCTTTGATTGTTTGCTTGCTTGATTGTCAGCTTAATCGCTCGCTCGTTTGTTTGTGGTTTTTTCGCGTTCTTTCATTCGTTTATTTAAGAGAGAGAGAGAGAGAGAGAGAGAGAGAGAGAGAGAGAGAGAGAGAAAGAGAGAGAGAGAGAAAGAGAGAGAGAGAGAGAGAGAGAGGGAGAGAGAGAGACGAACATACATGCGAAAAATTGGAGAAGAAGAGGATATCACTGAAATATGAACTTTTCTGAGACGTAGTTTTAACAAGATTTTTAGTTCCAAGCGTAATATGTTTTACTTTTTATTGCTCGACAATTCCAATTGCTTCTTATGTTTTGTATGTCTGTGTGCTTCTGCATGCAGTATTTGCGAGTCGATGGATGGTTGGGTTTTCTAACTGCTTCACGAATAATACTGTCTTTTTTGTTCATATGAGAACCAATGGGGGCATGTGTGAGGTTGGTGCACCCAAGAACCTAGTTTAAACCCTTAGCGTGAAACTTTTCGCCACTGCTCTGACCGATCCAACGGGGTTACCCCTCAGGATCTCTTTTTCGTTTATTGTTTGTGGTGTCTATTTGAATTTGATAATTTTATAAACCCCTGCTCTATTTTCCTCTTTACTTGGTGGATGTTTGTTGGGGATGTGTTTTCTAGGTGTAGCAATTCTTATGCATATTTCATTATTTATATTGAGTTTTTAGATAAAGTTTCATTGAAATGAATAGTATTGGCACAATTATAAAACATAAAGCATTATCCAGGTCCGTTTAGTTTCACTTTCGATTTTATTTTAAGCGCATATTAAACAACTGTGCGACATGTGTACATTTAGCAATCATAACTTAAAATTATTTAATTCACAAATAAAAATATCATTAAACTATATTTTTATGCACACATGCGCTTTATACGTTACGTATATGGTCATCTATATACTTTTCTGAGTATGGTACATTTGTACCTTGATGTGAATGTTCGTGTTCTCATTTCATATTTCTGTTACTACCATCACTCTGTATGGTTTGGCTATGGACATTGTATTATGTTTAAATGCCAATAAACTTGACTTCGTATCCTGTTTGTGTAGTAAATGTATGCATGCATCAAAATCCACTGGACACATATCGTTATGATCTTTCCTTTTAACATCCTATACGAGACTCTATAATGTGTTTTATAATGCATGATCATGTGCTCTTTCAAAGCTGTCTCTGAAACAGACTCAATTAGTTTTAATTATCTGCAATCTTTAATTTAATTCTACTAAAGATTTGGAATACTTAATAACAAAAATGTAAACGAGTTATGGTCTTACGTCAAAAAGACTGCAAACAAAACAAACCCAATAAAACGTCATTTCATTTTAAAATTGGAACACTTTAAGAATGAAAAGGTAACTTTTAAAGCTGTCGAACACAACACATTTGAAACTATTGCAGGCTCTGTTTGATTCGGCCAGTGCATGGGATATGAGGGAAATGCATACAGCTACATAATCAGTCAAGCCCGGTGTTAAGCACAACTCAATATTTACACAAGTAAACGATACTAAAAAGTATTAACTGTTTGTTTAAATAATAAACGTTTTATTAATATCATCCATCGATACTCAAAATCAAAGTTTTGGATGGATCACAATTGTGATGTCTACTGTGTTCTGGTGTAAATATTGAGTTGCGCTCACCCCGGGCTAGGCAGCATGCATGGGCAGTAATATGCATTTCCATTACTGCCAATAAACAAACTAAATCAAACCGAGCCTGCACTTTTTACGAATTTGTCGTGTTCAATGACTTTCGATGACTTTCAAAGTTCCCTTTAATCTTTTTCAAACTAAGTTTGTCTATGTTCATGGACATGATATAGTTTTGATAAGGTCGATGTCCAATTCTATGGGTCTCTTTTTACCGCGATGGAAAGTACTTGCCGATATCACTAGACATTTTTTGTTTTTATTTTCATTTGATAGGTGTTTACTTTGATTTTGAATTAATGCCATTTTCAATGGGAGAAACAAATTAAAGCAACATCATAATATTAGCTAACAAACACGCCCACTCACGCACGTGATCACACCAATATTTTAGGTATTTATTTAATTTAACGTTCTAGGAACTAATAAATACTATTATCTTGAATAGCATAATAACAAATTAAGCATGGTTTGCCATATTGAATTGTTAAGACCTGACTGTAAATGATTGGGTATATGTTCAAAACAATGCGGCATTTCTAGATTTGACAATTTTCATTTATACTGGTATTTTTAAATAGCATTGATATAGAGAATTCTTAATAAATTTCTTTCACACAGAGCTGCGACGATCCGCGATCAAGCCACGATCTGAAAAAAGTTTTCCACGATGCTTCCGCGCTGCTTTTACGATTACGATACTTAAAATACGATCTTTTTATGAGATTACCCCGATTCTTGTTGGCAACAAAAGTTTCTATGACACGTACAAAAGCGCATTTCAATTTCTCTTCATTTTACGACAAAACTTGCCTTGCAACCGCATCGGGGTGAGAGCTGATGATATGATGAAAAAGTTAAAGATGCAAATCAGCAATAGCCACATTAAGCAGAAACAGCATCCCCATACAGCCAAAATGTAGAGAGTAGAAGAGAGCCTGGTTATACAATGATCAGTTTAAAAATAGACGCAACAAACAATCAACGAAAGTGAAAACCCGAGGGGTTACCTCCTTGAAACGGTCGGTGGCGAAACAAGTAACCACTTGGTGTTTAAACCAGGTTCTAGGTTGCACTAACCTCACACTTGCCCCAACAGATTCTCATATGAACAAACAAGTTCATGTCGTCTTGGTGAAATAACTCCAATCCACCCATAAGCTCAACAATGTTTCATGCATGGCTTCGCATTTAATCTTCGTATCTCAATTGTTTTAAATCTAAGCTCTAGTACAGAATATGTGGAAGATATCTTATTTTTAATAATATCTTTATTTATTAGAACTCATAACACATTTAGACCATTGTGGACCAAGATCATCCTAACACTTTTTTTTTCATTTGAACTATGGTCAAACGTTTGGATTGTTTTGGCCTGGACTCTGAATTTCAACTGATGATCAACAGCCTTGCCACCAAAGGCAAGCTGATAACTTTATTTTTCAGAAATTAAACTTTTTTCATGTATGAATCTACAAATCCATCCTTGAATTTGATCAAAGCCTTTCACAGTAAACAATCCCATTGAAAACTTTAAGCATGCATACACAAAAATATTTGTACAACTTGTTTATTTAATGCACACAATCAACAGGTGTGCTCATTAATGCAATTTTGAGTTCATTTGAACCAAACATGATTGAATAGTACAAGTTTTATTTTCGTGGTATCGTACAGTGCTATTGTTGTTCTCAATGCTTTGTCTATCTGTTTCAAATATCAAAACACTGCGTCCCTAGTGAGTGATTATCGTGGATAGAGGGCACTGTGACACACATAACCTTAATATCTTTATAAAGGTTGATTGACATTTTGTCCTTTTATAGACTTTATTGCTCGAAAGTTCTTTAATAATTTTCCATGTTACATTATCACTGTATATAAACCGACTGTATCATCTACCGGATATAGCGCACTGATTATCACAAAAACATAGTAAACAGTTAAAAAATGAGGAGATTTTGTATGTATTGTAATGAGAAATCCAAACGACAAATACATGTTCAACAGGCGATTCACGTAGCACTTGTTTTGAAAGATGTTATTACCTTTTCTATGCAATATACTTTAAAAAATCGCTTAAATCACTCACACAAAGTACCGTTTGCACTGTGTACTGTTGTAAAATCAGCGTAAATGTTTATGTTTAAACAGGTTTTGAGAGGTATTCTCATGCAAGCGATGATAAAACATATCATTTTTATTCTTACCATAATAATAATACCATAGCTGATCAATTAAACATCAAAACATTAGACCAAACATGCATGTAGCTTCGACCCAGACTGTATCATTTATTGAACATGTTTACTCAATCATTTATATGTTTCTAGTGATCTATGTGTATCAGTTATGGCGATTTTTAAAGATGATTTTAGTATATTTTTCGGATTTAAGAACAACGGCTTGATGTAAAAACATGTATTAAAAGTGCTTCGTACAGAGATATGTGCAACGTTATGAAATATAAGGGCCTCGGTGCCTTTATATACTGCGGCGACACGAAACAATTGGATCTACCTGACTTCATAAGTTAACACCCAGGTTGCTCTGAGAACTACAATTTACAACAAGCGATTATTAATGTTGTCCCAAAATGTTTTGGATTTGATAAACATAGTCTGAGGTTTTTTAAAAGTGACAGTTTCAAAACTGAAGGTTCACAATTATAAATACATACGCAGGTAGGCGTGACATACAAATTCTGAGGCAAAGCAAGTTATTTAAATACTGATATTTTAAGCTGACGATAAACCCTTTACTCAATGTACGACCAATGTAGATCATCGTCAGCTGGAACATCCATGTCATTTGATCGGAATATACAATGTTCACTTGTTTTCAGAAATATTCTCATAAATGTAATAGCAAACAGTGTACAGCAAAAACAACGTATTACATATTGCATGGAGTAAAGGGTCAAATGGAACTTTAGCAAAGGAATCAATGTCTTGTTTTCCGCCCAAGGATTGACTATCACAATGGTCTTCCCTTGAGAGTCAGTTATGTTCCCATGCTGATTTCAGTTAAAGAAATTAACGAATTCGCTTTCTAACATATTCTCATAATACATTTATACTAGCCATTCAATCATTGTTTTGACAACTGATTTGTGAAAACTATGTGAATGCAAATTTATCAGTTACAAAACCTGACATTTTAATTTTTATACAAGCCTCCAAACTAACAATAACCTATAGTCACTATTGTTGTATCATTCTGTTTTATTATTTTAAAGTTCTTTTCTTCGTGTTTTTGTACGCCATGATATATTATTTATTTCTCCAAATATAGCCGATTTGTATAGACAATATATGTTGACGAACAGCTCCATCTTACCTAAAAGCATACACTTGATAAAATCAGCAAATGCGCATTGCCATAAGTGATACAGATTATTGGAAAATCATTCAACGAAGATCGCACTACATGATACAACAGAAAGAAGTGTGTTTGCTATAAATGATAGTATGATAATGCTATAGATGATACAGTCATTACCAAACACACCCCTCAAACATTTTAATAATTTACACTATCTATACATTTAAAGCAATATTGTAATGTAATAATCTTTATATTAATGTCATAGAGACATATAACTAGTATGTATTCGTGCATCAGGGCGTTTATTTGTAGAGAATAACAGTATTTTGGTACAATCATGTGGGTCATTTGCCAGACCTTCTTGTGATTAAATGCAATTTTGCAAGTTTTTATTCCTATATATGCGCAAAACAAATGGTATTACAACCAATAAGGACTATACAAAATATAACGTACTTGTTTTTGTTGAAGGAACTTAAAATGATCCTAATAATTCCGTTTTCAATGTGTTATTTACGAATTGCTTATATCGCAGCCATGCAATCACCTCGCTATATCCGGCATATGATACAATCGGTTTATATACAGTGATTATGATAATTTACTCTAAAATTATGTAATTTAAGAATCTGGAAAACTTTCGTAAAACGATCTACATAATAAGTTATAATTATTCATAAAGGGATGAGAACTTGAGGTCCCCGCCGCGATGAATATTGAATACCTGCCATATAAGAAAACATGCTTTAAAATAATGTTCATTTTATGAATAATGGTGAGAAACACAATGAATAATCTTTTATTTATAAAGTCGGGTATTTGACAAAGCTCAAAAGAGTGAAAGTTATACAAATAAATGAAAACGGAACTTTGAAAGCCAATGGACATGAGATATATAAATCATTACAAGCTTGATTTGATTGCGCCAGTGCAATTGTAAGTAATTATAGCAATTGCAATTAGTATTATAGAATAAATTCGGTTTGAATGCATTAGTGCATAATTAATCAAATATCATTTGTAGTATTTTAACATAAAAAGTACACAACACACGAACCATAAATTCAAACTAAACTAAATCATGCAAAAAAGATGGCAAAAAGAATCATTAATGTAACGTCTGCATTGGGACATAAAATATCAACTTTTATTTAATTTTTTGCATTTTTAACATTAAAAGTACACAATAAACCAAAGATAAATTCATCTAAAACTAATTATTCTTGCAAAATAAATGATGGCATTAAAGAAAAGAATCAACGTAATGTAACGTTATACTAGAGCATTATTAGCATTATAAAAGAAAATGAGATAGTCTGCATTATGACATATAAACATCAAATGTCACTGGCAGTTTTAATCATAAAAATACACAAAACAAATACATTCATACAAAACGAGTTAATCATGCAATATTCATGTAAAAAAGTAAAAGAAAAAAAGCCAAAGTAAACAGAAAAATCTAGATAAACTACCTTGCAAATAAAACTTATTTAAACGACAACGTTTTATCTTACAGCGAGGCTAAACTAGGTAAACTGTACACAGTAAATAATAATATAAATCAAGAAGAAAGAGAATGGGGTACAGTTTTCGAGGTTGGAATACATACGGTATATCTTTTCGTGAAATCATAATTTGCTAAAATTGGGTCGCTGTATTTTCTATGTTGCATGGGTCTAGGTGAACGCAAACAACAACAAACTGTTCTTGGGTGGATAGCCTTCGGAATTTAGTAAGATACAAGTCAACCCAAAACCTTGTTAAAAATTTGGCATAAATCTTACACATTTCAAAATCTGCCAACTGATTTTTGCAAGAACTATTTTAACGAAACCCGTTTGGCTTAGGTTCTTATAATACCATACAAGAAATATAAAGACGATGTTTACAGTATCGATATATTTCGATTTGACGTTAATTATAATCCTCTGTAAATTATTCCACTTAATTTAAGCATTTCTCAAATACAGTTTCTATTTTTCCTCGTTTCGAACTTCCTCGTGTATTTACAACTCTCAAGAAAAGAAATCATTCTAATCACTCTTTCAAAATGCTTGCAAAACAAGATTGTTACATATTCTAATGTGGTCCTTTTAAATGCCAAGTCTAGGTTTGCAAACACGTGATCTCTGTGCACTCCCAATACCTTTAAATGCTATGGCTAGTATACTGGAAGTCACGGAATATTAACGCCAGTTATAAATATCTAGTTTAAACATTGCAAAAATCTGATATCAGATATGCATGTTGTAATGTCATTTTGTCGCCATAATAATAAATACAAGCTACAAATTTTCATTTGACATTTAATAATGAACGTAGGAGAGTATTTAGCTAAGATCATTTAATTATGTAAATTTAAACTAGCATGATTAATGTCCGATTTTTCTGACTTTTTGGGGTGGCACTAAACTGTCCTGCTGAATGATAAGGCGATCCTACATTTAAGGATGCTTACTATTCATTAAACAAAAATTGCAATTGTTTAAGTACTGTAAACATGAACAAATTTTAATGTTCACACAGAAATTTCGAGAGATTATGGAGCACTTCCGGTATATGCCAGTTTTTGCCTGTCTACGCTTGAGATGAATCGGAATCCCGAACAGTCTAATCGTTTACATTGGGCAATGTTGTTTTCTACAAATTTCGATTTCAATTAGATTTTGACTCAGCGAGCAACCTCCGTAAGCACCTTTTGCACTGCAGCACTTAACAAGACGCAGAACACGTTTTTTGTAAACCGACAACTGTTAGAACTGCCGCTCCAATCAAAAGACGCTGTATTTTACTTCCAAATTAGGTTTTGCTGTCAACCAAATTTTGTCGCTCTGGGTTCATTCCCCTTTGCGCATGTTGAAATAACTACAAAAGGTTTGGCTTCAAGTAAAGCAACCTGAAGGCGTGATTAACAATGAACAACATTCTGTCAATTATACTTTCCCGCGCTACTTCTCAACGATATCAGTCGCCGCGCATCGTGTTTGATGTTTTGATTGCAAGCCAAACTCTAACTAAAAACGAAATGTTTAATATAAGACAGGTTGAATTATGGGATAAGAAGACTCTCTTCTGGCCGTTTGATCCTCAGTTCTAGAAATTCAGAAGAAAAGCGTTCCGACTGAAAACGATGCGGATAAGAATGAGAATGTGAAATTGCTTTTCCGCAAATCTCGGAATAATTATTTGAATTTACTGAAAATGTCGAACACGTTGTAAATATAATTGTAAAATATTTTGTACAGACCTGTGTTGTTTTTTTTATTTCCTACGGGTCCGTAAGAAGAAAGGGTAAGTACCAGTATTAATTTGAAAAAGTTTTAACCTCTTTCGCATTACCCAAGACTCTTGGAAAAAGATGAAAAAAACCGAGCGACAGATAAACTTACAAAAATGTTCTCTAACAGTTGATACTTGATCACATTTACCTTACATTTCCTCGTTTAGGTCATCCCCATTATTTTATTACCCCGCTGACTATGGAATAGCGTTAATCTGAAAATACCGCATCGAAGGTACCATGTTCACCGCCATATGCAAACCATCGTTTGGGATGGATCAAAGTTCCACTGTTTACTAATTTAAATAATGAGTTGCGCTCATCCAGAGGCTAGGCGGCGTGGGAAGTATTATGCATTTCCATTATTGCCCATGAACAGGCTCAATCAAACCGTGCCTGCAATATTTTCATTTTTGTTGTGGTCGGTGGCTTTCAAAGTTCCCTTTTCATCTAAAAAAAATAAAAGATACAGAAAATGTTGTCTATCTGTCAATAAAAACAAAGTAAATTATCTCGCCGATGTAAGATTTCCATTGCAAAAATATCCCAGCAATTTCTTTAGTTTCTTATTTTTAAAATGCAGGCTTCTTGGGAATAAGAAGCCAAATAAAAAGATAAGTAAAAAAGCCAATCCTGGTTATTGTGATGATTTTGCCATTAGAGTTATTCTAGGTGACTTAACACGGTAAAATATATATTCCAGGTAACTATAGGAAAGAACACAGTCGTCCCGACATAATTTATTCCAATCCTTACTCGGAACGAACACACACCTTTTATGCTTGGATACAGTATGAAGTCATGTAAAAATACACAAACAAATAAAACATAAGAAGCTGGCATTGACAAGCAATCGACGTTCTATGTTTTACCAACCTCTCACTTGCCCCAAACGGTTCTGAAATGAACAAACAAGCACGAGTTGTTTTGTAAAATGGCACCATCTCTTTTATCCACTCGCAATTTTGCATGCAAAGGCACACAAACATATAAAACATTAGTAGCTATTGTCACGACAAGACCATCTGTTCATACGAAAAGTGATCAACCAAATGATATTTTATTAAACTGTAAATTGTCGATTGTATTTCAATTTTCAGGCAGTACCGTATCCACTAAATTCGACTTGGAAACGTAAATATGTAAATCAGCACATGACCATAAGTATGTACCCTATCACCATTATATAAATTTAACACAAAAATTAGGTTTACACTTACTTTATTAATCTTCATTAATTTATGAAGTTACATTACTTATTTTCGAGTAGTCAAATAATGTCAATATTTGTTTAAAATTCTTTGTCAGAATCGAATTTCGTCTTCGTTTAAATTCTTTGCAATTTTGTTAGGGAAGAAGCCACAATTGATAAAATTGACGTAATGACATGGAAAATATCTATTACTTAAAGTTTGCTAAGCACTGCGTTAACTACACAGAATCTGTGAAGTCATATTGATAAACATTTACATTTGAAATCGCAATCTTTAGTGATGTATCGAGAAGGCCGCCAGTGTACACATAATCTTGGATAATCAGGTGACCCTGCATATTTATAGTATTTGTAATTTACTCTGCATACATGTGTACGAATTGTCTTAGGTACTCACATCTTAACTTTTACTAACAATGTACAAGACTTCAAACGTTTATGACTGCATTATGCCAAATGTGAATGGTATAAGGCGTTTATCGGATGAAAAGATCGATATGTTTTGTTTTGATTTGATTTTTGTAAATAAATGATTATATTTTTCAAAATTATCAACATTCCCATCTTAAACATTTTTCAATTTAAATTCTAAATACTCCTAGAAAACACATTACAGTTGTTCAAAAATTTTCTATATTGTTTCAAAAGAAATAAAACTAATACCTGGTAACAAGCATACCCGAAAGATACGTACGAAAATATTCTTGGTGCTTAGCGAACTTTGAGTATTATATTTTCCCTATGTACATTTTCTATGCACAATTTTATTATGACCGGTCATGCAATCGGTATTCCGTGTTGTCAATTAATGATTGTAAAATTCATACAAGTGTCAATAATTCAGTGATTGGCACGGTGTATCTACGAGTCCGGGTTTTCTTGTTTGATTCCCTCTTCTTGAATAGCAACTATTTTACAAACAGTCTTTTGGGTTCAACGAAGCGTTGTTATACACTATATGATACACGGGCACTAAAAAGTTTTTTGCAAATATTGGAGAGACTCAGTCATATCAGGTCAATATAGTCGGTCAATTAAGGTTTCGACGATAACACAACTTCAACACTCACAAAAAATTGGCAGAATGAATGACTGAATAATAAAAAGGTAGCTTAAGTTTGCAAAAAAGTACGTTAAGGTGTAAGCACTCATAGGTTTGATAAAACTATCTTTATCTCACACATCATAGACTCGTGCTTTATCGATAACTTCTAGCTATTTAAATTTCGTTTACTTGTTTCCGATTAGAAACCCCTTAACTTAACCACATTTTATAAGTTCTCGATTGCTAATTAACGACAGAAGGTAGATTGCATATGAACCAGGATGATTGTCCTTTGAGTGTGACGTTTGACCGTTCATCATTCTGGGGATTTTGACAAAATTACACCGAGTGAACAGAAAATTGTTTAGGCACGTGGCAAAGAAATCTATACAAAAAATATAATTTTGGGTTCCGCGGTATCAAGAGTATCAAACATCTATGTAAATTGTACTACTCAAAGTTCTAAGTGCACACGTAATAAATATTGATTTTCCGAACTTTTTGATTGAATCTGTTAACATGTTGTAAATTACAATGAAGGTTTATCGCTAATTTACTATCCTATTAACCCACAAAAACACATTTGAATCTGCTAAGCGCAATTAAAAAAATAAAAACATGTTTAGCTCATGATACACCAAAAGCAATTATCAAGTAAATAATCATTGCATTCGCTATCAGTTGTGATCATTTTGTCATTTAGGTATCATCAACATTTGACGTAATTCTCAAGGAAATGTTGTGGTTTGTCATTCATTTGCACTAAACAAACTTCCGGTAGCTTCGTAGTTGTCTGCTGGGCACGATTAGCCAAAATACTCTTCTCTTTTTTATCCTTTACGTGGATGTTAATGGAAAAAAATATATTTTCCTCACATTAGTTTGTGCCAAAAATTTTTGAGTGGTCAAGCGACTTGGGACGATGTAATGTTCGATGATAGATGTGTAACAGCTTTTCTAAAAGAAAAAATGTATTCATTTCGAGTAAATAGCCCGGTAATTCGGACATGGTTTTAATATTTTTGACCAAACAAACTTGATTTTCGAATAATTCGATTTTTAAGTTTAGTTGATTTCTTTAAATTTTCGTTTTAGAGTTTTTATAGCAAATTTAAAGTAGTGGCAGTTAGAGCATTTTAAGGCACTGTTCCGTACTTATAAAATGTTGGAGTGCTTTTTGATATTGTTCGGTGTCGGCGAACATGTTAAAAACAGAATCGGTTATAAAAATCCAATTTAGATTGCTGGACAGTGATTACTGAAAAATAGCTTATAATGCCGACGTCAATGACGTAAAGGTATGAGGTAAAACAACTGCAAGTTTTCAAATAAGTATTATTATTTGATCATATTTAACATAATGTCAAATTTTCTTTTAATTATGATAATTTAACAATGAAATATTCAACATTGAAAAGGGAGCACATAAAAATTTTGAGCATGTTAAGAATGCATATCATTGCAGACACCGAGCCCAGTATGAGCGCAACTCAATATTGACACTAATTCAGTACTATTTTGATTCACCTCAAATGTTACAAGTTTGTTGGATATATTAAGGCTAAATGCAAAGTTTTGAGTGCGTGTTAAAATCTGATAAAATATGTACATTGAATATACTTTTATACATTGTGTTGTTGTTGTTTTTTTATGGACTTTACAGGTCGTAACGTTTCTATAGCAAAGCAATTACTCTTATTTCCTTCCTTGTTTACAGTTCAACTAATATTTACAACCCAGATATTTAACCAAGGTAGTAAAAGTTTGAAATCTATAACGTACAGAACAATCTGGTATCATCATTGCACGTTAAGATTTTCCCACGGTACACTTAAGTTTCATTCATAAGTTTACAAACTAGGTTAACAGAATGTAAATTTTTACGCTTGACAGAAATACCAAATGAGTAGGTTAAACTATTCAATGAGCAATTGGAAAATGGTATACACACTGTTTAATGTGAATCCTGTTGCGTCTAAATTGGGATATTTAAACAACTGAAGTCAATGCACTCTTTTATACACATGATATTATTTGCACAAAATACTCCTGTACTACTAGGTAAAAATCATGTGAACGCAATCACACAATGTATTTTAATTTACTTTATATTAAGTAACTCCTTTTACTTCTGCACTTAGTATTTAAAACCAAGTACAATAATAATTGAACTTTTGCATATAAGCAAAGGTAATACAAAATTATAAGGTCATCTGCACTCATTAAGGATTATGGCAACTTGTGTTTGTACGTCAAATGCGTTAAAGGCCATTGCTATAGCTATACACCGAACCAAACCTCTGTTTCTTCATTCTAGTTGCTAATAAAAACAGTACTCAACACAATTCTATCATACCAAATGACATTGTCTTTGGTGATTTCATTTAATTGTCTCATATACGTACTCAAAAACAAATTCTCAACTTTTTCTTCCTCTAATAATCCGATATATGTCGCTCAAATGATCTTGAAGTCAAATAAATTTAAATAATCCAGTTTGTTGAAAAAAAAAGTACAAACTTCGTCAAATTACTTTTGCATATATCATCAAAATATAGATATGCAAATTAATTGACTTCCTTATATTTTTTCATGTGAAAGGGACTTTAAGTGACAAACTATGAAGTTATTTGCATCCCAACCGATTATCGCCTATTGTTTTGGCCCAGTCATTTTAAAGAAATGATACATGTTCGGTATAAAATATTATTAATTTAATGGAAAATACATATATTATTCAATCAATAAGATTTTGTTTTTCCTATTCACAAAAAGTTCTTATTATCATCGAGGAACAAGCATGTTTAATTGCATTAATCACACAAAAGTATTCAATAACCGCACATTCATTAAAAACGTTAATATATCTTCATCATTTGCCTATGTTACGGATGTAGTTATTTCACCTGTACTACGCTTTTCCAAATCAAAATAAGTAGACCACGACCACCTGTGATCTTCGTCAATCCTATATCAATGTATTTTCATCCAAGGTTAAACCGCTCCCGATACATGTACCTCACAGGCATATGCTTACATGTAGGTTTTCTACACTTTTTGATGCATAATCAAAACGAAATTACTTTAAATAAATAACAGCTCTGATAATTACTCATTCTCTCAATTAAATTAATTTCACACGAGTTTTAATGTTATAATTTATATAGCAATCATCGCATAGTAGATTTCAGTTGCAATTAACAATAGCTTAATAATATATTCCTTCTCTTTTCTTTGTATGGGACGGACTCCTTGATATCGGCTTTCTGTGAGATAAATACCTTGTTCCCATAAAACTCCGGGCGCGTGGGTCTGTCCTGTGTAAATATTACTAAATATTATGTCTTTATAGTCATTAATTTAGGAACCCTTTCCTCTGTCTATCTACATGTAGTTCTTTGATTAAATAGGGATTATATTTGAGATCATATTCTAACATGAATGATCATTACATTTGAAAAATGAAACGAGAGCAACACATGATTTTGTGAAAAACTGAAAACTAAAATTGAACGTTTTACTTTCTTTTACAAAAAAATTAGACAATGTAAACACTAGTAAAGCCTTTATCCTCAACAATTTTTTATTTCTCGTTTCAGTCACTGAAAATGCTTGTCAGACGCAGGAATTGCTAGGAATTTACCACTTAATTGATGGATAAGCTAATTTAAAATGAGTTTTTTTATATTACACAGCAGCTTGGTAGCTTTTCTAGAGCTTGAAATGATGAACGTATGATTTCAATGAACGTAATTTTTGCATAACAGAACAAAATTAACAAGGTTATCGGTATCACAAAAGGGAAAGGACATGAAAACCTTTTGCAAGTTGTTTTTTAATCAGATAACCAGATTGATTTCAATTATACAGGTGCAGATTAAAATCACTGTTGTAACAAGTATTTCACAGCATGTCTTTTAAGGAGATTTGATTTATAAAATGAAGATGATTAAAAGGCAATAATAAAAAGGGTATTAATTTATCCAAGTTATTTGCTAAAACCATCTGCAAATTCAAAAAGAAAAGTTACCAACATGATATTCTACCGCGCTCTGCATGCCTAGTGATTAACCCATCTGATGCCGTTTACCTCTTGGTTTGCATGACGATGGCTTTGGTTTAGGAATTTATATAATTTTTTTTTGGGGGGGGGGGGATCTTGTAGAAGAACCTAGAAGCTCGACCTGTTTCTTTTATCCCAGACATTCTTCCTAATTTTACTCCAGGGGCTCTGGTCTCGGTAAGGTAATCTAGTAGCCTGTTCTATTGCTTTACAATGCTATGAGCTTCATATGTTTTATATGATTGTATGTTTTGCATACAACATTGTCGAGTTGATGGGTGGGTTGGAGTTATTTCACAAAGACAATGTGTAAGTATTTAATCATATAAAAACGTGTTGAGCCAAGTGCGAGGTTGGTGCATCCGAAAACTTGGTTAAAACCTCCAGTGTTTTGCGCAAGGCGGCAACCTCTCGAGTTCACGTTTTCGTTAATTGTTGTGGCATCTACTTTGAAATTGATCATTGTAATCCCATGCTCTCTTCTCCTCTCTAGTTGTTGGTTGTGTGGTGATGCTGTGTCTGCAGGATGTGGTCATTCTTGATATATGCATATTTCCCTTTTTTAAGTACTTAGAGAAAATATTTATTGTCAACGAGAAGTAAACATCCTGAGTGAAGAGCTATATTTAATTTGGCTGGTCATCGAAAAGGTGTCTTCGTTGATTTTTTTTTACATTTTAGTTGTAACATATTTTGGATAGAATATACAAGCCACTATTATTCTCTCATAACTAATGGATATCTGTATTACACATTTCGAGTTAATTAGGATAGTAGCAATTTAAACTGAATGCTGATAGCGTATTTGAACTATCATGAAACAGGCCTGGCTCCAAGGTTATAAAGCTGAGATTGGAAACCATTCTCAAATCTCAAGCATCTGATTGGCTGAAATGGCGACTGGTCGCCATTTCAGCCAATCAGATGCTTGAGATTTGAGACTGGTTTCCAATCTCAGCTTTATAACCTTTTGTCCAGGTTAAACCTTGTTTTCGTTCTTGTCCAGTTTGATTATAAGCTAAACCTGATAACGGATGAGAAATCAACTTTGTTTGTTTCAGACTTGTATCTGTACGCATCGACGCTGTGTTTAGAATGAGTAAATGGTCTACATGCAAGAACTCAGAGTGACAACCATGTTGATAGCAACGATCTCGATGCAGACAGTGTAGCATCTTAGGAACCAATCTTCATTATTTCTGCAGGTTCATATGTATTGTACTTACAAACATGTTTTAAACTTACTTTCTCAGAGAAGTGTAGTTATCAGTTTCACTTACCTCCCTTGATGGTACAGTAATATGCTAATTTCAAACCATGCACAATGTCAATTGTTGTGGATGGTAGAATAAAGTCATACTTTAAATATCATTTTGGGAGGGATAAGGATGGAATGCACAGTGTCTGTCCCTTGCATGTTGAGCTAGGCGCTGGCGCCGCATTTGTATAACCTTGACGTTATCAATACATTTAATAAAATATCAAGATAGTTAGAGTGCTAAAGACGATGCTGCTTGTTTATTTTTTGATGATTTGATATTTATTTTTAACGTGTTATGACATTTCTTTAGAAGCGTATGATGTATTTGTCGTGAATATTTCTTTTATTTTATTGAAACAGACTGTATAACTTGTGTGACTCAGCAAATGATTGGTCCCGCGAACCGGATTAAATAAAATTAAAGTATTTTTAAAGCTTTAAAACGACAATGTCGGCTTTGAAATACTTGAAGGGTGTTCGCACGCGGTACATCAACAATTTGAAAGAAGAGGTAAGCAAAGCTTCTTTAGTCTCAAAAATGGATATGATTCTGGAATATGTGACAGAAAGTACGTTGTTGCTGTTAAATAAATTTGGATGATGTTAACGTGCTACATTAAAATAAAATAAATTGAAATTTCATTCGATGTTGTGAATTTAGTGTTATACAGTCTGTTTCAATAAAATAAAAGAAATATTCACGACATTGATTGGTTATTTTAGCGTCCGGTCGGGTGATCAATCGTCCACTATGTCTCTTGTTTCCAGTAGAGACAACAGAACATTTTCAAAAAGGGAAATTAAATGAAAAGGTTCCGAAAATTCTTCTAAAAGTGCAACCACAACTTGCCGATAAAAGATCAGAACGAGATGCAGCAAAAATCGCAAAATCAAAAATAAAGGAAATCTATAAAAATTAAATTTTCCGCTTTACATATACCGGAGCATTTACAGTTAAAATGCATTGAAGTCGGTCTGTCTTCATTTTCGACGTGCAATTTGTACTCTTTTTGTAGAGTGTTGGTTGTGTTTATACAACACAATAGAATTTTCACCGTCGGTGAAAACTTTTGAATAGATTGAGTTGATATAATGCACGAGTTTTAATACATATAACAATCTACTGTATTTGAAAGGGATTTTGAGAGAGAGAGCTATATCCAGTTTTATTTCAGAGAGTAAACGTTAAATATTATAGCTAGCGATTGTGAAAATTAAACATGTATTTCTGTGACCACCGTCATAGAAGCTATACTTCTTACAGGAGTCTAAAGAGACATATCTCCAAAATACACGCCAACAAAGAAAAGTTTTGGTGTGTTTTTGAAAACTGTGAGTCATCCTTTGTAAGAAAGGAATACTTAAAGAAACACTTTGGACTTGTTCACGGTCTCAGTCGTGAATTAACTAGCAGATACCTACGCGGAGTTAAACGTGGGTATCCACAAATCAAACTTGATCTACCAATTTGGATGAGGATGTCATAAATGACTTCGATGACTTTGATGTCGATCTACTCGTTAGTGACAACAGAGTTTTTGGGGATGTACAGATTGAAAACAATGAAGATGTTAGTCAAGAGCACACAATACACAAGGATACTGAAGTGAAGGATGACAATAAACAAGATGCAGATTATGAAGACAGTGAGCCCGACGACAGTGTCGTAAGTGTAAATGAGCCCGACGTCAGTGTCATGAGTGTAATAAGTGACTTTGATGATACTGAACCAGATATAAGTATTGATGGTGACGTACCTAATGATGATAACATGGGTCATGAAAGTGAAGGTTATTCAATTATTTCTGTAAGTGAGAATTCCGATGACGACAAGCTAAGTTAGAAGAAAGTTATGACGGCAGCGGAAGCGACGGTTCAGATGCAATATATGATCATATTTATGGAGACGTTAATGACGAATATGATAGTGACTCACGTGAAAGTGACAATGATGGTGAAAATGATAACATTGAACATGACGAGTTAGATATTCCTGACGTTCATAGAGTGACGGAATACCATGTCATCTGTTGGGAAACCACATATACTAACGGGAACAACGAAATTATACATGTGGAAAGAATAGCAACTGGCGACAATTATATAATTAGACACTGAAAAAGAAAATTTCTTGTCTGAAATGTTAGGAATGATAAATAATGAGATTAAATATTATAACGTTGGTTTAGTAAAACTAAAATTTAACATGCGTATTAATTAAATATCATGTTAATTTCATTATATTTGTGTTAATATGTTGATGTTTATATTTGTTGGGATTCATTGGATGTTAATTAATTTGCAATGAATTATGGACTTTAATTGTATTATCTGGGTATATGTTAATACATTAAACCTTTCCGCCGGGAGTGTCGCAGAGATTGCGAATTTCGTTATATAAGCTAATTGGGTTGATTTCGTTTGTAATCTATTTTAAGAGAATTCACCGACGGCATAGTACTTGTACGGGTTTTGATAAATATTTGTGAAATTCACGTGCTGTTATACCATATCTTCATTGTTTCAATTATTAATTCATCAGTCTCTTTATCTAGCAATATGTCTATATTCAAGTCATTGTTATCAGAGTTTGACCATTCTGATTTGAATAATGATAGCCAGTCTGGCCCATGCCACCACATACTACTGCTTTGTAAAGTAGCTGTGCTAATACCACGAGATCCAATATCACTTGGATTTTCATGTGTCGATACATATTCAAATGTGACATTTGTGTGTGATTTGATTTCTGTAGCTCTATTTCTGAAGAATACAGATTTCTCTTTCTTTGAGTGTATCCAATGCAATACACACTGAGAATCGGTCCATACATTTTGTTGGTCCGTATCAATTTTCAGCTGTTTTCTCACAAACTGTAAACATCGTACACCAATAAGTACGGCCATTAATTCTAGTTTTGGTACCGTAAGTTTTTTCTTTACTGGAGCAAGTTTTGTTTTTGCAAATATGAGGTCTGCTTTTGTTCCACTTTTTGATTCTTGATGAGGATAAATACAGCAAGAGTACGCCTTTTCTGAGGCATCACAGAAACAAACCAGACTCTTATAATATGATCTACTGCATTTTCAACAGATGTTAAACATCTTGGTATTTTACAGTCACTTATTCTCATTAAATCGCTTTTCAGTATCAACCATTGACGTTTATCAAGTTCACTTATTTCTTCGTCCCACTGTAGCTCTTTTTTCCATAATGTTTGGATAAATATCTTACTTTGTAAGATTATCGGAGAATATAATCCAAGTGGGTCAAATACAGATGCGACTGCCTTTAAGACAGTCCGTTTGGTTTCCATCATATCAGAATCAACTGTCGTAATAGATGGCTTTATAGAAAGTGCATCTGTTTCTGTATTCCAGATATGCCCAAGTACCTTCATGGCTCCAGGCACTGCCTTGTCCTTTGACTGTATGATGGTATTTACCTTTTCATTATTTGATATCCATTCTCTCAAGTTCATTGAGATGTCATTGAAGATTGACTTTCCATCCTGGTACAGCTGTATTGCTTCAGATACTGTTTCTGTGCCGGTTACTAGATTATCGACATAAATGTCGTTCTTGATCTTTTCTGCTGTCTCAGTACCATATGAATCTAAGTGGCATTCAACAGTTGCTCCAAGTAAAAACAGAGACGATATGATGCCAAACGGTACTCTACAAAACCGATATTCTATTATATTTTCTTTCTCTGTAACAGATTTATTTAAATCCTTAATCCATAGGAAACGGGTTACATCTCTGTCATTTGGTTGTATTCCTATCTGCAAGAAGGCCTTTTCTATATCGACAACAATAGCCACTTTATGAAGCATAAAACGCATGAGCACGCCACATAAATCATGTAACATAACTGGTCCTCTATATAAATTTTCGTTTAGACTTGTGTCGCTTTTCTTTGTTTTTGCAGAAGCGTCATACACTATCCGTAGTTTAGTTGTTGTTTTCGACGGTGTTATCACTGCATGATGTGGCATGTAGTGAACTAAACCTGTTCCTGTATTCTTATCGTCAACTTCCTCAATAATACCTTTCTTTCTTTGGTCTTCAATTACATCATTATACATTTTCATTAGTTCTGGTTTCTTCTTTAGTTTATAGACAACAGATTTTAGTCTTCCGTAGGCCAACTGCCGATTAATCGGTAGATTCGGTTCATGATCTTTCCATGGCCACTTTACTTGATATCGACCGCCGGAAAACTTCAGCGTGTCTCTAAAATGTGACATTGCCCTTTCATCATCTTATGTATCTGGATTATCCATGATGCCAATAGATTCAACATTCCAGAAATCTTCTAGGTTCGGTTGAAGAGGGAGCGAACTGTCAAGAGTAGTGTATATCTTTGTTTCCGTCAAACAGCATCCGTTTGTCAAGATCAACATATTGACATAATTTATGTTATCTTCCTTTTTTCAGTTCTTCCTGTGAATATCCATCCGCATTTTGAACTAAGTAAATAAAGTCTGGGTTGAATCTCAAGTTTCTGACCCAGAATGATGTCTAAGTAGTAGTCATTGCCAAGTAACATATCAATTTCACAGGATTCGCTTTTCTGAGCAACAGAGTCAGCTAAATCAACAGATTTAATTATCTGTCTGGCATTTTTGGAAAGTTGACCTACAGGTTTTCTATGAATTGTGCCACTGATAACAGGCACTATATTCACAGAAATTTCCATCTGTTCTCCATATTTCAAATCTATCTGTAAGGAAGACTTCTTCGTTGTAATAGTCTTTGATTTGCTGCTACCAAAGGTCATTACATGGATATCTTCTGTACCTTCTGTTTTCAACTTGAGACGTTTTGCTCAAGCTTCTGATACATATGACCTTTGAGAACCTGAGTCAAGGAGTATCCGAATAGTTTCGGATTTCTCACATTTTGGATTGCTTATCTTTGTTTGGATGGTTTGCATAAGTATCATCTCGCCAGACGAAACCATTACGTTTTCTGACGAACTTGTATTTTCAGGAATAGGTTCATCATTTCCAAATATTATTTGTGATTCTGCATTGATTTCTTCTGATAAATGGGAACTCGTGTTTGATCCTTTGAATTTTAAATTACACAAGCTTCTATGGTGTCTACCTCTTTCCCCACAGTAAGGGCACATTCTGTTTCCTCGCTTGCAGTCAGTTGACTTGTGGCCAACCTTAAGGCGCTTGTAACAAATGTCTCTTAATAATCGTTTTCTGGCCTCAACTGTCCTATATGTAGGACACTCATCACTCCAATGTTCTTTGCTGCAGTATCTACATAATGTAGAATAGTCTTTATTTGTTGAACTTAGTTTATTAGAATTATTAGCTACTTAAGCTTCACCTGATGTATGCCATTGTTGATTATCTTTTCTTGGACCATAAGCACCGGTTATCCTTTGAGGTATTGTTTGTGCTGTTATTTTTCATCCGATTTTTATTATTAGATGTGCCTCCGGTGCTCCTCTGAGCTCCGTTACCAAGTTCACCACCGGTATTTTTTTGTACACCGGTTTTATTCACACCGCCGGTGTCTTCTTGGACACCGCTATGCATCTTGTATTTTCCCTTTTCGACTCTTTCACGAGCTACAATATAGTCGTTCAGTTTTTCACGAAGTGTATTCAGTGTCCATTTGACGTTAGCTCCTTTAAACATTTCTAATTGAAGAAGCACGTACTAAGGAAGGTTTTCTCTAATTATAGCAATAAACACATCTTGGTTGATATCTTGGTGCAATACTTCCAAGCTTCGGAGATGTCGTTCTACTGTATCCATGAACAATCTCAAACTTTGAACATTGTTCTTTGCTGATTGAATGTTTATAATTTTGTTGTAATGTAACTCAATCAATTCCTGTTCGTTTCCATATCGTTCACGGAGCATTTGAACAGCTATGTGGTAATTATCACCAGATAGTTTTAACCCATCTAGGACATTCCTTGCTTCTCCGAATAGTTTTCCACGGAGGTAATTAAACTTCTGTATATCTGAGATACTCTTATTATTATGCACTGATGTTCGAAAGGTATCCCAGAACTCGTGCCACTGTAACTTGTCACCACCAAAAGAACACATGTCTAATTTTGGTAACTTTACTGACGTTGATTTTTCACTTTCTTTCTTTTCTTGTCTTTCATAATACTCTTGTTGGTGTTTCATTTGATCAACAACAAGTTGCTGAAATTGCTCTTGCATTTCAATCATTTTTGCTATTTGACCTCCATCATGTGGAAATTTACTCTCATCTCTTAGTAATTGATCTTCTTTCATTTTTTCAGTAACATATACTTCAAATTTTTGAAGTTTTAGTATCATATCATTTGCTGAGTCACACAATTCGGTATCATCGTTCAATATTTCTGTGACAAGATCCTCCTCACTTTCATCAATTGAGGAAATCACCTTCTCAGACTGACTTTCTAATTTAGAAATAAATTTATTCAGTCTTCCAACATGTAACGATATGCTTTTCAACAACTCATCATGACTACAGCTGTATAATTCCTTTTGTAAGACTAAAGAAGCTTTGCTTACCTCTTCTTTCAAATTGTTGATGTACCGCGTGCGAACACCCTTCAAGTATTTCAAAGCCGACATCGTCGTTTTAGAGCTTTAAAAATACTTTAATTTTATTGAATCCGGTTCGCGGGACCAATCATTGTCGTGAATATTTCTTTTATTTTATTGAAACAGACTGTATAACACTAAATTCACAACATCGAATGAAATTTCAATTTATTTTATTTTAATGTAGCACGTTAACATCATCCAAATTTATTTAACAGCAACAACGTACTTTCTTTCACATATTCCAGAATCATATCCATTTTTGACAATAATGATTTGAGTTTATATAGCAATATTTTCCCGCCAAATTGTATAAAATCTTTAACAAACTCGTGTAAGAAAGCACCGACGGTAAACAGAACAAAGGATTTAGTAACACCGACGGTCAATTGAAACAATGAAGATATGGTATAACAGCACGTGAATTTAACAAATATTTATCAAAACCCGTACAAGTACTATGCCGTCGGTGAATTCTCTTAAAATAGATTACAAACCAAATCAACCCAATTAGCTTATATAACGAAATTCGCAATCTCTGCGACAGTATTATCTATCGTTGATTTTTATCACATAAAATAGACTCTTTGAAATAACCTTTAATCTTAGAATAATCTTAGAATTTCAAAGGCTCCAGAGCGTACCTTCTCTCTTAATAATCTACAACATTTGTCATTTGACTATTGTTCACATTTGAATATCAGGTAATTATCTGGTGAACTATATGCACGGATCAAGAGATAGAGAGACGGAAATGCTAAGAATAATCAAAGGTAGGTGTCATAAACAAGTTTTCGGATTAAATGATTTTCATAAAATGCTCGTGATCAACTTCTATCATCTTTATCTTATGCAATTGAGTATTAAAGAAATATATACTGGCCGTCAATAGAAAGTTACAACTTTTATCATTGCTTTCACATTTATGAAATTGAAAGCATTAGGTATCACAATATAGCACTGGTACATTCACGCAATAATATTTCGGGTAACTTACTGTCTTATCAGGCTTTTTCTGCGGCCAAAATTTAATAGTTCAATATTTGATAGATTCCATAATATCAAAATGTAAAAACTGCAGCCATTTGGAAAACATGTTAAAGGCTGTCTTACCTTTTCGTAACGTCACTGAATGTGTTTACAAAGAAACTTCAAGTTTCCAATGATTTCCCTTAAGAAAAACTCTACCATATTTTAAGTTGGTCAACGTTATAAAATGGTTTAGAAAATGTTTATTGAGATATTTCCAGAAAACCGAAAAAGGCTTAATGATGGCAACACCGGAAATGTGTTCCTGATCTTGATCATAGAGACTGTTTCAAATACCGTCATAAGTAAACCTGGGCTGAAGGTTATAAAACTGAGATTGGAAACCAGTCTCAAATCTCAAGCATCTGATTGTCTGAAATGGCGACTGGTCGCCATTTCAGCCAATGAGATGCTTGAGATTTGAGACTGGTTTCCATGCTCAGTTTTATAACCATGGGCACTTATTCAATCCAAATGAAGCCATTAATATTTCATTATTAACGTTCAGCTGGTAGTATTTGCCAAAGTGCTAACTTTCTATTGACCGGGGGTATAGTGATGGGCCATCATTAATCAGCAAGCATACATGGTAGTGACCAACAAAATATACGAGCTTATTTGGAATGTGCAAGTTATATATTTGATTTTTCACTATTAATGCAAATATTGATGGTGGTGGTGTCTGATGTATAACCATAAACAATATTTAACATCACCTTGTAACTTTGTTGACCGAACAAAAGAAAACACACGGATAGAAAAATAACTGTGGTAAAAAAGTCAGAAGGTAATAAAAATCGCTATGACTTAATCATAAGAAAATAACTATTTCAGGGGAAAACCTGACCCGCATTTATTAAATTTGATTCATCCTGACTAACTGTTCGATAAACAGATAAAAGCAAGCTGCCATTATTGTAGAACTGACAACCGAGAAGGTACATCAATTATATACACATACATGTAGTAACCAAACATCAGAAATGAGTTTTAATTCAGACAACCCGCAACATATCTTTCATTTAAACGTATTTATTTTCCTGTTTATTAATTTTGCTTTAGGAAAAATAGATTACGTGATTGAAATTGAGTTTAGACAAAAATTGACAAAACGATAAACACGCGGGATTATCTCAATCTCGTGACTGGTACTCTCAATCAATTTATAGATTAGAGGAAGTTATTTCCTTTAAATAGTTTTATAGTCACTGATCGTTACCCCTTAATAATATTTGATGTAGTTTTTTTAATTACGAACAACAAATATCCCCTATTAGATAGCACACCTACATAAATCCGGTAACATTCCTTCAAGCACTATCTACAGCCGTCATTTCATTGTCAGTGTAAAAAGACAATTATCAAAATCTCTCTTACGGCAAAACGCATTTCAAAATCTTTGTACATATTAATGTTTATAATGTATCTGTATTTTGCATACGTTAAGAAAAGTAAGAACATTTCAGAAAAATAGCAAGTCCTCGAAATTCCCTAAAATCTACTGACATACAACAACATACACCAGAAAAAATCATTAACCACATAACATGAGTTAGATGATACTGACCAAAATAATTATTTGAGGTCCTTTAAAAAAAATTTCTATTATGAAGAGAAAAAATTGACATTCTTTTGTTAATTAAATTAACAATAGTCAGACACAATTTCACAAAAATATCGTATTGTACACTTTTAGACAAAAAACTCACATATTGTTACGAATGGAGACGGGTCTTAGTCATATCCTAATTGGGGCGCGACACGGGAAAGGGTACCTTCGGACAGTTGATGTCAATCTTTGAAATGACGTCAAAAATGTGAGCAGACGACATTATTATGCATTTCGCGGTATAAATAACATTTTATTACCAAAATGTGTAACAAAGTCACATTTAAATTTATTAGAAATGATTTAAAGTTGTAAATTCTTTCTTAATTTAGTTAGAACTAAAATATCACTAAAAATGACCGAAGGTACCTTTTCCCGTGACGTGCCCCAATGAACTTTTCTCCAGTGTCAACAATTATTTTAAACGTTTGTGTTTGAACATGTATAAACCAAAAGTAGAACCAAGGAAAATATTCTTACATAACTTGCAAGTCTGAAATTATAATTTAATGTCACCGGTACAATGATGCATGGCTGAGAAAAGCTAAGATAACTAGAACCAAACACTAATAGATTCAACAGTGATTATCTAATAAGTTATCGTTTCTGTGAATGAAATCTTATGCTGTTTATGGGAATTTACTTTTTTGTCTCATGTTACATTTAATGATGTTGTTTCACTGTTAATTACAGTACGTAAAGAGATATTGTAAGACTGAGATGTGTGGGTTAACTCGTTTTTTACTTCGTCTTGAATGGGTAAGGTGTCTAAACGGTAATGACTTTTAACCATTTAAGATATTTTGTTACTAAATGTTGACTTTTTGTGCAAATGTAAATATATTTATCAGTATTTTAAGTGATAAGAATAAGGTTATAGCAACCTCAAAATTCTCAGATATCTAAATTGTGATATAACTGCAAACAATAATGATTCATTGTAGTTTAATGCATAAATCTGTCTACATGTATTATTTGGTATGTGCCATTATGGGCTTTATAGCCTGTTTGGAATTAATACATTCTTTCTACCTATCATGCATCAATATACATATAATTATTGTTTTGTATTTATTTGATTTCTTTCTTTAGCAATAATAACAAGCAGACAAAAAGTGTGGCACGCCACGAGAAAAGGTACCTTCGGGCAGTTGAGTCAATCCTTTAAACGACGTCATAAAATTGAGCAGACGACATTAATTATTATGCAATTCGCGGTAAAAATACCATTTTATTTTCAAAATGTGAAACAAAATCACTGTTTTGTTATTAGAAAATAATAGAAATTTGAAATATAGAAACAACAAAAATGACACAAAAAATGACCGAAGGTACCTTTTCCCTTGGCGTGCCTCAAGTAGAACTAGTAGAAGTAGATAACCTGTACGAAGGGTCGCAAAAAGTTTACACGAAGAGAGTGTTCGGGCATTTTCGACAAGTCTCGGTGCCAGCTTTTCAAGATTTGGGGCTCGTCACGGGAAAAGGTACCTTCGGACAGTTGACGTCAATCTTTGATATGACGTCATAAAGTTGAGCAGACGACATTACTTATGCATTTCGCTGTAAAAATGCAATTTTATTGTCAAAATGTGTAACAAAATCACATTTTAAATATAAGAAATTGATTTATAGTTGTAAGTTCTTTCTACATTTAGTAGAAACTAAAATATCACTAAAAATGACCGAAGGTACCTTTCCCCGTGACGTGCCCCATTTTATTTCGCGCAGGTTTCATTTTCACGTATTTCGCGCTACGGCAAAATCGCGAAATTCAACCCTAGCAAAATTAAACTCTTTAACAGTGTTTCTTATAGGAAAACACAGTTGCGCTAATTCATATCGCCGCGAAGTAGTTAATTACTTGTTTTGCGCGAAATTTCGTCCCCGCGAAATTAAATGATACTACAGTAGTTTTTCTGTCAAAGGAAGTTGAGTCCTGTTTCCAATATCACAAACAATTTTATGCTCAACTTGAACTTTTAACTTAACTTAAATATTCAAATTCTCAGTATATTGTTTATTTATTTGGAATACTTGATAAAAATGAAATAAAATCTTCATATTGTCATAGAAATATTTTCAATAACACGAAATGCTGCCGAGATATTCTAGAATATATGTTTGAGTTCAAACATATAATTGCGTTTCTAGCCTCTACTCAAATATTTTGTGAATTTTTTTATCGGAATGGGTGGATAACAAAATCTCCATACTGGTTTTAACTAAAAACGTGATTTATGAAATAAAAAATATCGGCTTCATGCTTGTACTAACGTAGTATCAAAACATTACGCCATAAGAGCCAGAAAAGGAGATGTTTACAAATATTCATTTTTATCGCAATTTCAATTGATTTTGGAATAAACAATGTTTGTTATGTAAGGGCCGTCTACAGTCATCTTGCACGTTTATCGATGAAAAGAAAATTATTACAATCTGAAGGGAAAATTCCGTTCAATGAAAATTTGCAGAAATAAATGTTATTAATGTATCGTTATTTTGCATATGTTAAGACACTTTGAGATATTTGTAAAAGTGTGATTGAACTTGAATTTTCTGGTCGCTTCCTGTGTCCAAGGTTATAAAGCTGAGCATGGAAACCAGTCTCAAATCTCAAGCATCTGATTGGCTGAAATGGCGGCCAGTCGCCATTTCAGCCAATCAGATGCTTGAGATTTGAGACTGGTTTCCAATCTCAGCTTTATAACCTTCAGGCCTGGTCTTGTAAATGGGTGACAAACGTTGATTTCTCTCTTCGTAACGGAACATTCATAAAAGATGACACACCATATTACTGTCAAGAACATTATACCATTATACTCATGGGGGCATTAAAACAATGTTTTGTGACCTTTAGTTTTATTGAACTGCATTTTGCCGTTACAGAGATTTTTATATTTTTATTGTTTACCAATGGCAATACAATTAACACTGAAGACAGCCCTTAACATGCTTAATACAATGTTACAATTCATAAGTTTCATAGACTACATTTACATAACATTATACATATTTTGATAAATGCCCGTTAAACTACCTGAACACAGGCTTGTACGATTGCCCTTTCTTGTGTTAGATGTCCAAATGATTGTTCCATAATTCATTGTAATTGTTTTCATTAAATTATTAAAATATCATTATTTTTAACATGTTACCATGTATATGTATGCTCCATATGCATAGTTTTTAAATCACGTCAGTATAATAATATGTATCAATGAAGAAAGTAAGCAACAACAATAACAACAACAACAAAACAGCAGTTTTCTAACATCGTGAGAACAAGTTGCGTTTGTCGTTTTTAACTCCCTGAGATATGTTAAACTTTACATTAATGTGCCTTTTTAACAATCATGGAAACTTTCTTTAAATGTTGTTTTCTAAAGGCCCGGTCACACCGCCCGAACGTTGCTGGAGCGTTCCTTGAACTGTAGGGAGGTGGACCAAACGCTCGTCACCGCTCACAAAATGGAAAAAAAATCGAAACACGGGCGTTGGTTTAGCGGTGCACCACTGAAGCCGGCGTTGCTTTAGCGTTGGTTTAGCGGTAGCGAGCGTTGGTATAGCGGTGACGCGAGCGTTCTGGTCCCACTCCCACACCTCTATACCAACGCCAAACCAAAGTTCATCGCCGCCCTGGCTCGCTGCTTCAACGCCCGACACCGTTCCAACAACCCCGTGTCCGCTCGTAAAACGCTTATAAGCGCTCCACCAATGTTTTTGCAACGTTTAATTGCCGCCTGGGCAACGCTGGCGAAGCAGCGGTGGTGCAGCGTTCAAGAAATCGGCGTTGGCCTAGCGGACCCAGGCGTCCACGAACTTGCGGCCATCGGTGCCAAATTTGATTGGGCGTTGGTGGAGCGGGGGTGAACTTTGCCGGGGCGGAAAAGTTTACCCTTCTCACCGCTCGCAATATTTTGTGCAGCTCAAAACTTTCGGAGCGGTAGGAGGGCCCCTCGAGAAACATCAGCGGTGGCCGAGCGTATACGGCGTTGCTTTAACGGGGGCCGACTTATATTTAACGGTGGTGAACGGTTACGAGCGGTGATGAATTTTTCCACCGCTCCAGGGACGCTCCAGCAACGTTCGGGCGGTGTGACCGGGCCTTTAGTAAAGTGATCGAAAGTACAGGACTAACGCACTGTTTTCATGCATACCGGATAAGTATTTCCACTCTATTTACCGTGGAAAGAAATCTTATCTTTTCCCTAGGGAAGAGATAACACTCGCGTGCTACATAAGTGACGTCACGTTTTCAAGTATTTGACGTAATATATTCAAGTTACTGACGTCATTTACAAAATAATGTTTGTGTTAATCGTCAATATTTCAGCGCAAGGAAACAAAATTAAGTTCGTATACATATACTAAAATGTAAAAAAAAGTAAAAGGTATGCAAGAAAAAGTATCTTGCATGAGAAAAATCTGTCACCTCGGGTGAACTGTTTTGGCGGGAACTCGACAGAGCCTCGTTCCCGCAGAACAGTTCCCCCTCGGTGACATATTATTCTATCTTCACCTCACACCCATGCAAGATCCTTCATCTTACATTGTACACGTGTGTAGGATATAATAAATATTCGCCATGTGTGTAATATATGGAAAACAATGATACTCTTAAGATTAAGTTATTTTTGCCCTTATCAAGCATTATAAAAAAAAAACTTTCAAAAATCAAGAATCGATGATTTGTCAATTGAATAAATATGTGATTGAGTCAAACTGTCATTTAAAAAAATATCCGTTACTCGTTTGTATGCAATAGCTATGTAAATTACTATATTTATTTTTATTCACTATATTTTTCATTATTCAAAAAATTTAAAATAGAAACACAGTTGAATGTAAATTTAGTCCAGATACGGTTTTCCTTTGTTTCATTAGTGCAGGCAACAGTCATCTTACAATCCTTATAAAATCCGTTACTATTAATTATGCAATATTTAAATTATGCAAATCTAAATTACCGTAGTATGTAAAATTACTACATTTGTCATTATGCTGAAATAGAAACGAAATTTATGTTATTTTTTAAAGACAGGATTTTCCATTGTTTCATTAGTGCAGGCAAAATTCACCTTACAATCCATGTTATTCGTGATTATGCAATATCAAAGTCACTACATGTATGTAAATTTGCTGTATTGTAATTATTATGCTATAGTAACAGAAACGAAATATTTATGTGAAATTGTTTTAATCAGAACATGCCGCATTTGAGGCCTCACGTTCATGTGTATACCATCGTTCGTTGAGATGGGTCAAAATTGGTACTGTTTAAATGTGTAAATATTGCGTTTTGCCCTACCCAGGGCTATGCGGCGTGGACTGATATATATGCATTTCCATTACTGCCCCTGAATAGGCTCAGTCAAACCGAGCCTGTACTATTTTTCATATTTGTCGTGTTTGTTCGCTTTCAAATTTTCCTTTTTTACCTTTTTTAATATTTGAGTAAGCAGCTTTGACTAACAGTTTGGGTATATAGGAAAAATTAAACTAAGATTTCGTGATAGATGTGTATCACTATGTCCCTAAAACTTTATCTGAAAAAAGTTTTATATTGAAAAGTTGTATGATACACTCACTATATAGCTACAAGGATGAAAACAAAAAAAGCAATGGAGAGCTTTACACTTGATGTATTAATCACTTCAATGATAACATAGGACGTAATAAAACAGTCTTGATGTATAAATCACTTCCTTTCCCAGATAAGGATCGGTCTTTGTTTTCCATGAGCATATATATTGTATGCATGAATCAGAATGATTAGAATGATCTTAAGCAAACTCTAAAACGAAACTGTTCTGAAAGCAAATGCCTTATAATTACATGAAGAGCTCTTATTCTAATTATATAAAAATTAAATGCAAATGAGAAATAAATCAGTCTTACGCCATTAAAAAATCTTCAAAGACGTAAAACTGCAGGGACCAAAATATTAAATCCTTTTAAGGATATAGTCTGAAAATGTATTTGTCCTGCCTAGATTCTGTTTAACACTGAAGACAACTTTTTCCTGCAATAATAATAAATACTCTGCTAAAAAAACACGAATATTTCAACAGTGGGGGAAAATAATAATAAAATATTGCAACGACTCATCAAACACTAGGCTTCCTTGGAATTATGAGAAGAAAATCACAGGTAGAAAACAAATCCTTCTTTTGTATCCTTTCTTGTAGTAAGGTTCATCTAGTATAAAGAAAACTAATTGTATGAATTATGTATAGAAACACCTAACAAAATTAATGTGATTTTAAATTAAAATTTAATAACTCGCTTTAAAAGCTTATTAGTATACAATGTTTTGTAACAAAACATCTGACATGAATTTTTAAAAGCGCAATAAATAAATAATCATTGAGAATGACTAGACAGTACAAATGTATATAGTCAAGATGAATTAATGTTCAAATATTCCTTTGAGCTCACTTATAGAAACAGTAAAACAGCAGCATACATGTAATTTCATAACATTAAAATAATTGTTTATAAAAAATGTCCGAGAAACATATAACTCATTTATCTTATTATTACATCTCAAAATGAATTTAAATCATCAAAATTAATGTTGTGCACTTTCTATTGCATGGTCGGAATTCTGTCACGCGCAGTAACGTAGACGGAAATTAATTGTCTAATTGTCTTCTTTCAGAAAAGTTTTTATAAAGATTTGTAAGCTTCTCTTTGAATACTTGCTGATTTTCCACCTTCTTTTGAGGTTTTCATCACGATTTAGGGACTGTCTGAAAAGAAAACCATTGCAGTTTTATATAGCTTATGTTGGTCTAGAACAATTGCAATCACAAACGTGATTAAAAGCGCAAAAGTAAAAGATAAAAGTAAAAATACTTACTCTTTTCTTACTGTCATCCACAACTCGAGCCGCTATTATCATCCGAGACTGTCGTTCTCATCCGAGCCCTGATTATTGCGATATATACATTGATCGCTTTTTATAAATAATGGTAAGGGAAGAAATTCTTTTGTGAAAATAAAACGTCAATTTATGAAACAGTTTAGGCCAGGAAAATGCATTATTTTTTAATCATACATAAATTATGTACGTTTGGTTTCCAAATATCATATTATACAGTTTTAACATCTTATTAACATATTATCATGGCCTCAACATCTTCATTGACATACGTTTGGGATTTGCTAAATAAACTAATCAAAGTTTGCCAAGTACCAAGTTAACTATACACCATTGTGAAATCTACAAAAAGAATATATTTAAATAAAAAAATGCTGTAGGGATTTATCAAGAAGGTCCCATGAATGAGGTGATCCTGTATTTTCTGTGTTTAATAAACGCTGCATACAATGTACACGACATTTGTTCGGGTACAGTAGTCAATCTTACTTTCGCTTCAAGACTGAACGCTTGTGACTGAATTAGGGCAAAGTGAATGCCATAAAGCATTGGTCGGATGCCGACATCGATAGCTGGTTTCTTCTGCCAAAACTTGATTTTTCTTCTAAACTAGCAGCAAACGCATCTTTAACATCATCCCGTTTAAACTGTTAATAAACATTAGAAAGAAATTACAATTGTTAAACTATTTGTCTATATTGTTTAATATACGACTAATCAGGCGATTAAAAAGAAAAAAACCAACAAATTACTGACATAAAACATAGATATCTACAGAACTTACTTGGTACTTACTTAGCAAAATTTTAGTAGTAAAGATGAAAATAGAACATTGAAAGCCACCGAACACGACAAATATGAAACTACTGTAGTCTCGGTTTGACTGAGCCTGTTCATGGGCAGTTATGAAAATGCATATTACTGCCCACGCCTCCTGGCTCCAGGTTGAATGCAACTCAATATTTACACCAATAACACAAAACCTCATAATGAATATCTATGCTAAACGTCGTTTTGTTTAAATGAATAAATTTGACCTTTCATATTGATTTATTATTTGCATATCCTATAACATTAAAAAGTATGTAAAATACAATTTTGCAGGAATGCTTATAAGTTTTAAAACCGGATAAGGATGCCCGAAATAAACTTACACAATATGCTCTGAAATTTATGTTACCGAAGTCATATATATTTGAACGGGTTTATTTTAGTTTAGTTTATTTTAGATTACTTTCCTAGTGAATTACTTTAACTTTAATTCTGAATAAAATTTAAAATTATTTACGACTAAAAATGTAGTGGAAAGTCAATAATGTTTACTGACCTTTTTACGAATAGGCAAATTTTGAATGGCAGAATACATTTGATGTTGTTATAATAAATGGAGCACGGTTCGATTTTGTAATATCTAATAATTATGTAGTTTGGACACCAATACTGTGAGAACATCAATATCTCTTTAACACTTTTATTCAATTTTAAAACGGCGATGGTCCGAGTTTGTTGCAAACTGGAAATCGTTTCTTGTCCGACTAAAATTTTGCAACGCAGAAATCTATGGAATGAATATAAACAGTATAATGGTAGACGGACTGACTTTTTGTGTGTTGAGGGACCATTGGCAGCAGTTGTCATAAACAACAATATAAGACGTTATTAGGTCAAAATATAAACATATCAGTTTAATCATTTACATGAACTTAATAGATAATTGTGCATTTTATCAAATGTGCAAAAATTATTCGTGCCAGCTGATATACGTCTCGCTTTAAATATTACTTGGTGTAATGTACCTGTCCTGCAAAATTTGCTGATCTTTTCTTGTTCGGTGGCTTTCAAAGTCAAAATTCAATTTATTTTTTGAGACATTTTTCTTTTGACCATAATCAATATATCCACTTCTTTCCATTGAATAATGTTGATAAGAAAGTTAAAAGCTATATTCGTATTCTAAACCATTACTGATTACACATATTGGTACAACCGTTGTTTCGCTCTTTCGACATCTTGAGCTCGAGACAACGGAAACGCGTTACGACGATAAAGGTCAAACAACAACGGTCCCAACGGAACACTATATGTTGCAAACACCTATCCTCTCATTGAAGTATTAAACCAAATGTTGTCTTGTTAAAGAACTTTCTGATATGAAGAGAGATATTAACATTGTTGTTTCTATGTCACATATTTACGCGACGATGATATTCAAAGTGAAACACAATTTTGCAAATATCTTACATTATATACGTAGATTTGTTAGGCAAAAGAAAAAAACAAGTTGTTGTCAGTATCATTCTTCTCGTTTGGATATTTAAAAATTGAAGTTTTTGTAGGATCGGTTATTGTTGGCATTTACACTGACTTAATCCAATGCGGCTTTTTTACATGATCTTAAGAAAATGATGAACATATTTCTGTTGGAAAATAACAAGTTTCATATAGGTATTTCTTGCTTCTTAATAACTTTCAGATAAAAGGTTTCGTATTTATGTTAACAGGCTTTCCCATCAACAGCTATCCTCACTCATTAATCAGCTGCAGTTTTCGCAGCTATTCCACGCAATAATACAATGCACGACGGGAGCTCGTACTAAATATAGTAACAATTAAAATGCCGAAAAATATCTCTGAAGACACTTTTCAAGTGACATGTCTTAAATTTTCTCAATCTCTATCCAGAGTTGTCGCTCCTTAACTCGCTTTAATGTAAGAGACTGCAAGGAACGACAACTCTGTGTGGAGATTGAAATTTTCTATCGGGTTTTAAGTACGATATTTATGAGATGGGGCTTGAACCCAATGACCTGTCTGAGACATTGGCTTAAACCAGAAGAAATTTGAACCCAATGACCTGTCTGAGACATTGGCTTAAACCAGAAGAAATTTGAACCCAATGACCTGTCTGAGACATTGGCTTAAACCAGAAGAAATTTGAACCCAATGACCTGTCTGAGACATTGGCTTAAACCAGAAGAAATTTGAACCCAATGACCTGTCTGAGACATTGGCTTAAACCAGAAGAAATTTGAACCCAATGACCTGTCTGAGACATTGGCTTAAACCAGAAGAAATTTGAACCCAATGACCTGTCTGAGACATTGGCTTAAACCAGAAGAAATAGGGGCATAGTTATAAATTGCAAGTAACTGTTAAAACGGTGAGGATTTTCTCTAATCTAACTGGAAAAGTGGCATTTAACAATCAGTCCGTCATCGATGCTACAACATATTTGCTATCTCAAACAAAAACGAAAAATCAAGAGAGTCATTGGAATCATTTCATTATATGGGCACGTCATGGGAAAAGGTACCTTCGGTCATTTTTCATGATTTTTTAGTTTTTTACTTAATGATTAGTAACGTATTCGTTTAGATATTTCTGTTGTTTTTTTTTTCATATTTTCTTTTCTACAACCATTACAAATAAACATTTATAAAACGCCCCATAATTATGATAAAAGAATGTCCTTAACATTTAACTATGAAAATACAATAGTTAAAAACTCAATAAGCTTGTCGTCTTGTTCATAGGTTTGATGTTCCCAGATAACGAAAGGTTTCATGCATGTACTAACAGCTATGTTCTCATGTTTATGTTTTTACAAATTGAGAAAAATGTAATAAACTTGGAAACTTGGCTAAATAGAACGAAGCTTATACAGAACTATGGTATGGCTGTTAAAAAAATCACAGAAATATTGGCATTTCCATTTGTTTACCTTTCAACCGATTATGGGGGAAGACTAAGGTTCAGCAATCAGCAGAAAATTACACATTTAGCTATTTTGTTATCATTTTTTGTCACGAAATCTTAAAACATATCAACTATAACGGTAATAAGTATTATTATTATTATTATTATTATTATTATTATTATTATTATATAGGATCGATTTTCTTCGAATGAACTTTAATATGTTTTAATTTGTGATTATCAAACTGACTTTATAAAATTTTAGCTCGTTTAGCCAATATGATCGCGGAGGGGATTCCATAAATTGAGGGCCAAAAGGGTGAGAATGTAATTACAAGAAAAAAGCTGACATTATGTTGTGTTAGATTCTACGGCTTTTACATGGGGCGTAAATGATTATTCGTTTTTTAAGGATGATCCATTAGTACATGAACACACTGTTGTTATTTGAAACAGTTCTTTATTTTGGAATGTAAGTCTTACAAACGGAACATCTTTCATTGTTCGTTCAATTTTTAATGTTAGGGTTATTTTAATTTCGCAATTTGAAGAACACAAATTAAATATAATTTTTAAAAGTTTGAGGTGATGTGTGACCTTCCTATCCTTTGGATAGAACCAAAAGTGAGGGTCTTTGGGCGCTGATCAAGTGCCGGCGCACCGGAGCTACTTCAATGTCTATTGAAACAAACCCAAAATGAATCCAATGTGATATTTGAAAAATGTATGAAACGTTTAGTGTTATATTTCGTCATCTAAAAAGACTTTGGCAAAGTTTAACGTATTGAAAATTATCAAATGAAGTGTTTCAAAAGTCAGTTTTTGCTCTCACATACGTCATCCTGTGCACCATAATTATGAAGAATTTTCACAATACTGTTTGTTTTCATCCGTAGTCAAGACGGTGCATCAACCGTTATACTACAGATGTTTCAATTAGATTTTGAACCAGCGAGCGACCTCCGTAAACATCTGTTGCACTGCAACACTTCGAAAGACGCCTATCACGTTTTATGTCATGCGACTCCTGTTAGAACTGCCGCTCCAATCAGAAGACGCTGCGTTCAACCTCTAAGTAAGGTTTTGCTGTCAATCAATTTTTGTCGCTGTGGGTTGATTCTCTTTGAACTAAATATTATGTATTCTTAAGATTTGAAGGGTACACGTAACAATTAATATGTGTTGCTAAAATTTAAGCAACCTGACGGCGTGATGAACAGCGTTCTGTCTATAAAACTTTCCCGCTACTTTCCAAAGGAAATATCAGTTACCACGCCACACGTTTGATGTTTTGGGTGCAGGCAAAATCTAACTTAAATCGAAATGTGTAGGATATACTCGTAATTAACTACTACGCGATTTTATAAATTGTTTTACGCGTTGTCAAAAACCGCAAAAGTACCTTTTAGTTGAAATATTTCCAGCATTTCCTATACTACATTCAACAAAAAAAAATAGTTCAAGCATTTGATATTATACTAGGTATATCAAAGACAAACAAAATAGTTCCAAAATTGGCTATACCACATTAGCAAAGGCAAAAAGTCCAAGCATTTGCTTTACTACAAAGAGAACAGACTTGTTCAAATAGAAATAATTAAGAAATAATTAAGATGCTCACTTAATAAACAGTTTAATATAGCAGCAGGCGAAGTTAATACGCATACATATTTGCACCTAAACACTCTGACCGATTTAAAGTTCACAGCATTTGTTAACTAAAAATATGAATTAATTGGAAAGATCTGACTGTTATTATTTACACCGAACCTAACGTGGAGAAAATCTAACAAAGAAATGAGAAAAATGTTTAAATTTATTGGTGAGCGACCTTCACCCTAGCTAAAAAAAACAAAACTTCCATTGCTCTTTTCGCGTAATGGGCGTAATTGGTTCTAAGTTCACCGCTGCAATAACATCTCCTTGTACTTAAAACTGCAGGGGCAAAAACATTAGATCCATTTAGGGATATGCAATCACTATGATCTTGATTCTGGTAAACATTCATTAAAAGGGAAACATAAAGATTATTCCTGGAAACTGTTTCCTGCAATGATAAATTATTACTAAGTAAATCATTTAAATTATTTCGCTAGTGTGGGAAGTTCATTACAAACAATACTGAAACGACTCAATAAACAGTATGATTTTTTGAAATTATCTGCATAAAAAGGCAATCATATAATAACAGAAAAGACAGTCATGAGTACTGAGAAGACATGTTATGTTGCAATAACTCATGATGAAGTTAGGTCGGCGGTGAAAGGTATCAAACATAATAAATCATCATGTCCGATAGATAACCTACTAAACGAGTTCTTTATTGAAACGATTGATATTTCAGTTGGTCACCTGACTGATATGTTTAACGTTGTACTCGACGGCGGTTATTTCCCTTTGTCGTGGTCGTACGGTTTTATAGTGCCTATACATAAAAAGGCGATATAAATGACCCTAATAATTACAGGGGTATTACCTTAGTAAGTAATTTAGGAAAAATATTTACACGCATTCTCACTAAAAGGGTAGAAAACTGGTTTGATGAAAATAACTTGTTATCTGATGCACAATTCGGTTTTCGGAAAGGGGCAAGCGCAGAAGATGCAATATTCGTTCTTCATAATTTAATTGAAACTGCCTTGATTTCGGAGTTAAGATTGCCGTGTGCATTTATTGACCTAAAAAAAGCATTCGATTCCGTTTACAGGAAGGGCCTATGGTATAAGCTTTTTAAGATGGGAAAGACGGCAAAATACTTAGAATTTTTCGAGCAATGTATTTGGTAGTGAAATCATGTGTCAAACATTGTAACGCATTATCTGATTTTTTCGATATTTCAATTGGTTTAAGACAGGGACAAAACAATTCGCCAATTTTATTTGCTCTCTTTTTAGAAGATTTAGAACTGTATTTTCAGAAAAATATTAATTGTGGAATTTCGCTCTATGATTTATGTATTATGATACTCTTGTTTGCAGATGATATGGTAATATTAGGAAATTCAGTAGAAGATTTGCAAAAAAGTTTAGACCACCTATATGATTCTTGTCAAAAATGGGGTTTAGAAGTAAACACAGCCAAAACAAAAGTGGTTGTATTTCGTAAAAGAGGTCCAATTAGACAAAATGAAACTTGGTACTACAATAACGAACGCCTCGAGGTAGTTGATAACTTCAATTATTTAGGTGTCGTATTTAATTACACAGGAACTTTTGTCTTAAATAGTCAATATGTAGTTGGCAAAGCTCTAAAAGCCATGCACGTGTTAACCAAAAATATAAATCAATACGACTTGCCCCCTAAAATTGCGCTACAGCTGTTTGACGCATTTGTCTGATCGATATTAAATTATGCATGTCCAGTCTGGGGATTTACAAAATCAAAAGAATTAGAACGGATTCAACTTAAATTTTGCAAAACGCTTTTAGGCGTCAAGCAAAGCACTAGTAGCGCCGCGGTCTATGGAGAATTAGGTCGTTACCCTATGTATATTAACAGATACGTGCAAATAGTTAAATACTGGTTTAAGGCACATAATTCTAATAATATTTTACTTAACACTGTAATATAATAAGCAACTACAGCAATATCATCGTACTCGATGAACCTGTCAGAGGGTCAGTTTGTCAAGCTTGAACTGGACACTGCCTGCGGATAGGGTCAGCGGGTACAACTGTATCGGCCTGTTATCGCTGTGGTTGCAGAATGTTTATTATTACAATAGTTATATAATCTGGCATATATATACTGGAGTAGCAAGGCAGTTGCTATCCAGAGAGAGAGGTAGCCAGTGCAGTATTCTAGTAGCATGCTAGAGCGGTAGTATTCTATTAAGCATGCCAGGGCGGCAGTCTTAGTGGCTCGTCCGAGCGACCACGACGAGGGCTCCTGGGCCGGCACACACTTACATTTTGTTAGTGTTCTTCTTGCGGTAGCATAACGCTACAAACGCTGTCTACAGAAAATCGGCGGAATTATGCGATCTCGGACACAAAACTTGGGCATCTAATATTAAAGCATTGTTGTGCGAAAATGGTTTTTTAGAAGTTTGGCTAAACCCAGATAATTACAACGTTAAAGTATTTATACCAGTTTTTAAGCAACGACTCATTGATAGTTTTCTCCAAAAGCGGCGTGCTGATATCACTAACAGTACAAAATTAAACATTCTATATTGGCATTTACATAACACATTTGGAATGTCTGAATATTTGAATTTTATTTAATAAGACCAATCGTAAATGTCTTACCAAAATACGTGTATCAGCGCACAGTTTACGTATTGAAACAGGAAGATACGGCCAAGACCGACTGCCGAGGAATGCACGAATATGTCTGTTTTGTAATACACAGGAAGTTGAAGATGAATATCATTTTGTTTTAATTTGTAGTTGTTTCAGTGATATCAGATCAAAGTATATTAAGAAATATTTCTACCGAAGACCCAGTATGTTTAAGTTAATTGAACTAGTTAATAGTGGTAATAAGTCAGTTGTTGTTAACTTTTGCAAATACTTGTTAGAGGCAAATAGTAGACGCAATTTGATTATTAATGATCTTGTATAAATTTTTCAATTGAAATATCACTGTTTTAGTTGCAAGCCAGATACACTTCCATAGAATTACCAAATAATTATATACTTAACCCATTTTTCTTTTGAATCTCTCAGAATATTGTTAATTATGTACATTCTCCATTTAAGAGTACACAACTATATGGATGTAAAATAACACTAATAAGGATGTAAACAATTATCAGCATTTACCATTATGTTTACGTTGATCACATGCAATTTTTTTGTTATATACATTTTGTATGACGAGATGCTTTGATGCATAAGTCTGAAATAAAAGTTCTGTTCTTCTGTTCTGTTCTTCATTTAGTAGGATTGTATTTATAACACTAGCTATTCCAAGATAAAACACAGTAATTCGTATACAAGAGAAGTTTATATCTTAAATTTGGATAACCATATTATGCACAAAAAAACAACAACAAAAGAACATACATGTATATAATTCTTAATGTGTTTATTAAGTTGCAGTTGTGTTTAAAACTTAAAAACCGGATGAGGATTCCAGCAATAAACTGGCAAAATATTCCAAAATATTATTATTATTATTATTATTATTATTATTATTTTATTATTATAATAATAATAATTATTATTATTATTATTATTATTATTATTATTATTATTATTATTATTATTATTATTATTATTCAAAATAAAACAATTTCAAGACACAATATGAGAGTAGCGTTTATAGTGTTAAATAAAAAATAATAGTCATAAAATCTTAAATTCATTTCGACACTTCATGAAACAGTTTAAAATTCAATTTAGAAACAATTAAATCAGCTGGATTGAAGCAATGGTACAATCTGTGAAAATTGGCAAAATTAGTTTTCTCAGTCGTAAGCGAGTCATTAACCTCAGTATCTCCCCAACCTTTATTCCCACCAACTACATTCCCTGCCTACCAATATGATCTGTCTACATGCAAGGTCAATTAAAACATGGACGCTAATGATTAAATTCAGCAGAAATTGTCAGCATAGACATTTGTAATGTTATGTGATTGTATGAAATCGGTTAACAATTTGAACGTGATTAATATTGACACGTGCATACAAGTGGTTCTCAACAAAAAAGTGAAATATTCATATTCAGGAATTGCCACACCCAGAAAACACGGCCTCCCCAGGCAGCGAAAAAGTAAAGAGGAAAACAGAGCATGGGTTTAGAATATGATCAATTTCAAGTAAGACAACACAAAAAATAACAAAAGAAAACTTGATTGGTTACCGCTTTGAAACGGTCATTGGCAAAACAATGCTCCACTGGAGGTTTAAGCCAGGTTTTAGGGAGAACTAAACTCGCACTTGGCCAAAAAGGTTTGCATATGAGCAAAGATGTTGAAGTTGTTTTGGTGAATTTATTCCAACCCACCCATCAACTGGACAAGTTTTTATGTAAAGGCAAACACATATATCAAACATTAAAAGCTAATGGTATTGTCAAGATTGTCGAGACCTCAGCCCCTAGAGTCATATCAGCAAGAACAGTAGAATGACAGGAATAAAAGAAACAGACCGAGCTTTTAGGTTCTTTAACAAGATTTCCCTATACATCTTCATACGCTCTTAATACCCGGCCACAATGTGCGTGGTGACTACTTGTTTCCTCGATAAAATTTATTTTTCGTTAAAGATGGTTAACATATCGAATTTTAATAACGGTAAAAGTCAATATCGACAGGCGACATCACATAACGTAAATTCATATTTAAATGCCAAATATCTACATGAGTTGACCTTTTGACATTATGAAAATTGTGTTACGAAAGATGAAGCCTTAAAAGCCAAAACAAAGGTAATTGGTGTTGGCAATTTTACTGACAGTTAATTTGATTAAATCCAAAGTGGCTCTCCCAAATTGCTTTAAGATTATCGTGCAGATAGAGGATGTTTGTTTTTATAAGAGTTAGATAGAAATATACGTATTTCATCGAGAGAGCTCCAAAAGTAGTATATTTACGAGTGGTGACGCCACAAACGAATATACGTTTAAATATTTCCGGAGCTTGCGAGTGGTATATATTTCTATCTTCAACTGGTAAAACAAATGTTCTTTTTATTTATTTTTTTTTTTTGCTTATATGCAAAAATTTCGTGAATTTGGCTGCAGAAACTTTGCATTAAATGGCACCAAATACGTTTGTTTATAAATACACGTTACGTCACGGCGTCATATATAAAATGTTGAAACCAATTTCGAAACGTTAGGAATATTATGTGCATATGGGTACTAGCTTGATAAAACAATGAAGATAAAAAAATGACAATCCACTGTGTGAAAACAATGGAATACCAGGTTTAATTTACTGACAAAATTCTATAATTCACTGAAAGCATAAAATAAATAATTACGATAAATTAAATCCTTCGCTTCAGGTTGATATTTCTTGTTTCTCATTAATTTATAAGATAAAACGTATCGCATTTCTGTTAACAAGAGTTATCATTGAAAGACAACCTCCCTCGTCCTCATTAATATGCTGCCGTTTTCAAAAGCATTCAAGGCAAAGTTTGATATCAAATTTCACAACTTTTCAGTGTGAGGTTGGTGCACCCTAGAATTGGTTTAAATCCCCAGTGGCAATTTGGTTTGCCACTGACCGTTCCAAGGTGGTAACCCCAATGGTTCTCTTCTTCGTTAATTGTTTGAGGCGTTTTATTGGAATTGAAATACTTATAAGACACATGCTCTCTCCTCCTATGTTCTTTTGTGCATATTTCACTTTTTCAATATGATGCACACAATTTCAAAATCAAAAGATCCCGGCCCGGACACCCAATTATAGCTTTAGCCGCAATGTTTAGCGTACATACTTCAAAATCATAATGCATACTGAAAAGGATTAATTATAAAACTCTTCCTATCGCCATAACCAATCTTTTACTTAACTACGTTTCGTAAGTGCTCGTCTCCCTTCTATGTGATTGCTTACTGCCAAGGGCAGAAGATCATGTGAAAACAACCCGTAATTCAGCTGTAAGAAGGTATTGCGCCTTTCGCCATTGCTTTGCCATAGACAAAAAAGACAAATATAAAAATCTCTCAAACGGCAAAATGCACTTCCGACAAACTGCACAAATAAATGCTTTTAGTGTATGATTATTTTGCATATATTTAGAAAGTTTAGAACATTAGAGAAAACGTGAACGTATATTTATTTGAAGTTATTGCGCTAATGCACTTTAATATTCTCTGTTTTCAAACAAACTTGACATTTTGAAACAGGTCTCAAAACAGGTCTCAAAATTTATGTTTGCAATTGAATACAGTCATCAAATAGCTGAGAACCGAAAAAAAACAAATACCTAAATAAATCATTTATAATTAAGATTTGGACAATGAAGATTTTTTTTAAAGAATAATTGTACTGTACACCATTTTTGTCCTACATTATATCAATGTCACGCGAGTGGTTACACTTAAAATAAATCCTTGACATGGTAGTAAAAGTAGAAAAGTAGGACATTCTGATGTAATCGTTTTAATTTTTTAATCATACGTTTAAGCTTTTTGAAAATATATTTTTTCTGTTGGATTGAAAGTTATAAACTTAGATTTTAACGTTTTGAGGTATCTAAGAGGCTCATCATCAAGCATGTCTACCTGGTTTAAACCCCCAGGGGCAATTTGTTTTGCCTCTGACTAACAAGACGGTAACCCCAAGGGTTCTAATTTTCGTTAATTGTTTGTGGCGTCTTACTTGAATTGACATACTTATAACAAACATGCTCTCTTTTCCAATCTTCTTTTTTATGCATATCAGGAATCGCCACCCTCAACAAACACAGCCTCCTCACGTAGCAAAAAAGAAGTGGAAAAGAGAGCATTTGTTTACAAGTAACGAGTATGTTAAATTCAAATAAGACACCACAAACAATTAACGAAAATGAGAACCATTTGCGTTATCGCTGGGGCTTTTAAAGACAAATTATTTTTTCAACTAACTTATTAGTTCATCACAACTAAATTGTTTCCGTATAGTTATCATATTTTCTTGTGTAGAATGTATCGACAAATGCGAATACTACATTCTATATGATATAACATTATGTGGGACGGTCATTGACCTTTATTTTGTGATTTCCGAGTATGATAACATTTTTTTTATTTCCAAGTAAGATAACTTGTTTCCAAAGTAAATAATCTAAGTGTGCCGAATTTAAACCAATAAACAATTTTCTTGACGCCATTAAATATTTCGGTAGTAAAAGCCCCGTAAAAGCAATTAGTGCTGATGTCAATTAAGCCCATTGAAGACAGTTGAGCAACAAGTTTATATATGTGAAATTACTAAATTGTGCTCAATCTACCAGAGCATGCAATATTTTGATAATTGGCGTGTGGCTATCAAAGTTCCTTTTTCATCTATTTAATTATCGCTGAAAAAGTCACCCTGTACAATCAGTGTTGTTATCAATAACGCCCGTGGAAGGCTGTTGACCACGATATTTGTGAAAATATAGAGTTGCGCTCACCCCGGGGCCAGTTTCCCTGGCTGGTTGTATTCATTTCCATTAATACTCATAAACATCCTCAATCAAACCGAGCCTGCAATAATTTGATATTTAGCGTGTTGGTTGGCTTTTAAAGTTCCCTTTTTATCTATTGTTATTATCATACCATCTTTATGTGTCGTTTGGCGGCCGTAAAATGTCGTCGCGTACATTCAATCAGTGATGTTATCTGTTACGACCTTGGAAGGCCCTTGAACACGATCTTTATATTTGTGAAAATATTGACTACCACTCATTCCGGGGCTTAGGGGCGTGGAGAGTAATATATGATTCCATTAATACTTATTAACAGACTCAATCATACCAATAATTTATTGCAATATTTTGATATTTGGTGTGTTCTTTGGCTTTCCAAGTTCATTTTTCGTCTATTTAATTATCACAGTAGAGTTGATCTTTTCCGCCCTTGGAATACCGGTTAGCAGGATTTTATATTTGTCGAAATCTTTTTGTAGCACTCATCCCTCGGCTGGACAGAAATATGCATTTCAATTGCTGCAATGTACAGGCTCAATAAAATAATTGACATAAATTATTGCATCAAGCTAAATATTTACTTAAACCCAGTACTTTGCATAGAGCGAACATTTACGCGATATAACTGAGCTTCGAACATGAGTTAATGTCATACTTTATCTTGATGACATCTTTATTTTAACAGCCGGAACGTTTATATATATATTGTTCTCTTCAAGGATGTTTACATCAACTTTAGTCTAAATGTGATATAAGTCTTTACCAACTGACCAACTAGACCTTGACGACCGTTGGCCTTCGTCTGTCCCTTTTCAAGTCAAAGAAAAGGTCGACCGATCTTATCGTCCAAGGTACAACCACTTCGTGGGGCACACGAGTACACGAGTGATAGGTAAGAGCATTAATTTGTTAAAAAAATAACCTAACATCATTTATAACCTTCAGGTTATTGTCTTAAAATGGTTTTATGCTTACAATAATAAGTACGTATTTATTTCGCCGCAAAGATCTCCTTTTGGACACGATAAAAGTGGTCTTAATGATGTCTTCATTTCGTGGTGAAATATAGTTCCAAACTGTAAAAGTGGACATTCGAATCGAAAAGTTACTGTAAAGATGGCGTGGTCTTGTTTTAGGATAGTCTCACTGTTATTGCATAATATTGAAGACAAAAAGATCAACTATTATGAATAAACAACTGTTAAGAAATCTGTTCAAATTCTATGTTCTAATATTTATAATTATTTAAGATACTAAAAGGGCTAGACAACTACAAGTATTACTGGATGCTTGCGACTTGATATTTATTCACGGGAAAGTACAAAAAGAAGTACAGCAAGAACAATGACCTTTCTAAAAGTAAATAGAGAAAACTTAAGTCAAAAAATACTTTATCATGTGCTTTATCAACAATAACAAATTACCACTCAGTTGGTTTAATGCAAGCGAGCGCCGACTGACTTCCTTTTTGTATTTTTTTAATCACAGAGAAATATGCTACTTTTTTTCTTTAGCTTTGGAAAAAATATCAAGCGCAACAATGAAGCCTTTCGGGGTTGATTATTATGTTTTAAATACAGATAGGAAAAACTAAGGACAAATCTGGTCTGGAATCTCTAACATACATAGGAGTTTGTTTCTCGTAATGATGGCTAATATACCATACCATAAAAACTATTATGTCCGTACGATGTCCGGGTTCTTAAACTACTGGAGATTATATTTGCTCTAAAACATCAATGAAGTATATGTTTGCAAATATTAATGTTTTAAAGAAAGAAATGCTTGTTTATTTCGTAGTTTTACACATACAAATCAAAACGGTACTGTGTGTTTGTGCGCATTCGATGACGCTGTATTCTTCTATAATTTATCACATTTATACAAGAAATATCTTAAACACTTTATTGAAACAACCTTAAAAAATTGTTGAAATAGATAGCCACTTTTTCATGACTTCTGATTTTTGTTTGCGTTGCCATTTTTAAAAACATTCTAGCACAAAAAGAAACCTAGAAAGAAACCTCGTTAATATGTTTTCTTATGAATTTTTGTTCAGAAAATACTAATCCTTAACTGTGCAATTATTAATGAAAACGTTAATATCCTTTAAACAGCGGACATCCTTAACGTCTATGTTGTATTACATTTAGTTTATTTTATTTCAAGAGTGTAAATTGCTACCAATGCGTAACAGATGTCACATGGAACAGACGCTGGGAAATTACTAAATATTCATAGGACTTATTAATAATAAATGGATATCCCGCAATGTGTTCGCACTATTTCTACACTCAACAACATTTGCGGTGAAACTTTAATGTGCATTTCCACTACTATAAGATCGTTATGACCAACATTTCACGATCAGAAATTTTCTGATGGACTGCATACATGTAACTAAAAGTATTAATATATTGCAGTCCTAATATTGTTCTAGGTAGGGGTTTGATAACTTAAATGGATTAAGTTAATTGCAAAACTGTCATTAGTTATCTGCTATTTCCATCCTATATCTTTCTCTACTTCATTAGCCTAAGAGTTCTTAAATCATTTAGACTACAACTTTGTCCTCTAAAATGAAGTCTTATTCATCTAACGAATCATAACGTTACGCCGTATACTTTTATCAATTTACGTAAACACAATACCATTGGACGTCTATCTTCGACAAATCCCGTTTCTTTCCGTAAATTGATAAAGAAGACGTTATAATAATTACTAATGGTATCCAGAATGACGTGTAACTTTAAGAGGCGTGGCTTATTGAAAAAAAAGTAGATATACTGTTTTTATTATTTATGTCAATAAATGGAGTGTCATTACCATACATTTGTGAATTTAGCAATTATAATAATGTTGTAATATTCATACACAACAAACAAAAGTGTGAATATATTTGAAGACAAAGAAGTTCTTTGCGCAGAAAAATTCACCCACAACAGTTCCTAAAATGAACAGATTCGTTCACACATTTCAGCGAAATTCGTTGCTTTTCATTCAAGGCATGCAGATTGTGGGCGCAGTATATAAGCATACTTGAATTATCCTTTATTTGCCATTGGGGGGTTTAAACCAGGTTCTAGATTGACCCAACCTCAAACTTGCCTCAACAGGTTCTCATACAAGTATTGGTGATACGAGTTGTCCAACCAACCAACTCGACAATATTGTATGCAAAATCACACACACATAATTATAGAACTTAAGAAGCTTATAGCACGGTCCATCAAAAAGGCGAGTACTCAATGACCTTACTTATAAACCCAAAGGCATTGTCTGAGAACGTAGGCTTCATACCATATAACATTAAAGATATTGGTATTCTAAATGGAAGTTTCAGAGAACTTGAAGATGTTAGAAGTGCTTAGCGTGGGCCAGATAGATATAGTATTGTTTTTGAATAGTTAAGGTAGTCTAACTGTAATGCTTTCCCGCGCATAAATTTGCGACGTCGGCAAACATCGGCTCGCTTTCGGTGACTTCCGACGCTACTCGTCAGAGCCGATAGTAACCGAAGCGACATCGATTATTGTCGACTGTTAGTGACAGTTAACCGAGTATTCCCGACATTCGAGAAAAAAGCGCGGGAAATCATTACAGTTAGACTACCTTAAGTGTCTAAATGGTAATGGCTTTGAAACACTTAAGATATCTTGTTGCAACATAGCACAACTAAACTATTTTTTATTTCTTTATAAATATATAAATTCTTAATTTTATTTTAGCAAGAGGTGCGTAAACGGTTGTAAACGTTACTAAAAGAAGCAACATTTAGTTATTTTTACCCGTCTTAACATTTCCAGCATTCCGAAATTGTGTTATAATTGCCAGTAATTCAATATTATATCATTGTTTACAAAGTTTTTGTCTCTTAAATGTCTGGAACACAAACCTTTTTTCAGAAAATTATAAAATAGATTATTGTCGTATAAAATTTCTAGTTCTTTCGACAGCATCGCGAAGAAAACAAATAGAGGTAGAAGAAGAATATCTGCATATGTGGTTACCATTTCAGCTAATCAGCTAATCAGATGCTTGAGATTTGAGACTGGTTTCCAATCTCAGTTTTATAATCTTCTGCAAAGGTGAGGTTGGAACCTAAGCAGTGATGAGTTAATTTAACTGGCTTTATTTAAGGCATTTTGATTCTAGTTTACTTTAATAGATGAAAATGAAACTTTGAAAGCCACTGAACACGACAAACATGAAAGTATTGCAGGCTGTGTTTGATTTAGCCTGTTTGTGGGCTGTAATGGAAATAAATGCATATTACTGCCCGTACCACCTAGACCCGGATTGAGCGCAATTCAAGATTTACACTAGTAAACTAACATAATTTTAGAGAGTGTTTAATGTTACACCAAAAAGCTTAGCTCATGTGACGCATCCCGAGCACCCCTAGTGAGGCAATGGCACGAGTGTTGCATTAATTCAAGTACAATCGAGCACCAAGAGCTTGATAAGAGTTTTTACATTTCTGCGTATCACGAAACAATTAAAAAGAGACACAAAAGCAGAAAATGAATGTTGATAATGTTCAAAATGAGTGACAAATCAAGGACGTAGTCAAATTCGTAGCCTTACCAACAGAAAATGTTTTGCAGGATTTTAGTTTAAGAGAGAACCTATTAAATTGCGATGGTACAAACAGTGCAAATGGAGATAAAATGATGTAGTTAGTGATTATTGAGTAATTTTGTATTTTTGAAAAAAAGGAGAGACAATTATGTAAATGGTTATTATTGCGGAAATTTGGGTTTTACGGGTTATTCAGAAGACATTTGTGTTTTAATGATCATTCACTTTGTTGTTTTTAATCAAAGCCTCTCTGTGAGCTTTATCGAGAAAATTTTCAAGGAAAACGTCTTTTAACTGCATAGGTTCTATGAACAAAAACGAAGGCACATGTGGCCTAAGAACACAGTTTTCCCTATATGTTTCACGTAAGCATTTGAGAACCAAACATTTTTATTCACGAAAAAATCTCACCTGATCTTTGTAATACTATCCAATGCGACATATTCTAGCCGCAAGAAATGGTACCTTGACCGGCTTCCTTGCGCAATAATTTCAAAAGTGTCTCAGTTGTTTGACTGGTAAACAGTCTCGACAGTAAACAGGCCAAAATAACACCTGTTCAAAGGCTGGTTAAAAACAATCTATCATTAAAAATCATTAAAAATCGCTCAAAATCGACATAAACTTACTGCTCCAGACCTACTCTGTACAAAAATGCCATTTGATCAGTATTCCTCATTTAAATTTCAATCAGTATTCATCCTCAAAAAGAGGACTCTTTTACTTTGCAAGTACTTCCTTATGGGCTAAAAACTGTGTTCTTGTTCCTATGTATGACGAACAATCAAATTGATTTTAATGATAATTTTGAGCAACGTATACGATTGGCAATATTTTGTAACCATGATTAAAATACGCATATAGTCATATGCACTCATATGCAAGGCGATTCATTTTACGAAAATCGGCCTGTACAGCAGCGGAACATGTAAAAACACAGAGTTTTCAATAACTACATGAACAAATGCTGTGTAACCAATTTATCGATAAATCACATGTATCGGGTTAAAAATACATGTAAAAGTTATGGTAATAGTTAATTGCATCATCTAATATTTTTGAATATCGGCGACTAACGTTAAATGATTTTTTCCTTTCAAGTCTTTAATGCGGCCATGTCAAATAACAAACTGTCAAGATTATATTTGCTCAAAATTCTGTTGCAATAAATTGTCAATAATCTGAGGTTTGTTCTCGTTAACGAAAATAATCAAGTTGTTGCAACTTGACAGGTGTCATTTAACACGCTCTGTTCAAGGTACACCAATCAACAAAACAAAAGATCATGGTCTGGAATACAGATCTTCCGGTCTCCCAATTTACCACTATACAAACAATTAACACCTCTTTGTCAACCCTGCTGAGACATCCTGGTCGAGTTACGCCTGGGGAAAACCATGTCAGTATCGAGATTAGTGCAAGCAGTGTAGCGTGTTTTAGAAAGATTTACCAGTTCAAGTTATATTTTACAAACATTGAACAAAATATTGAAACTAAATTCGTACGAATTTGAGGGTATTCGGATACGAGAATGGTATCCGGATACGATCTTACTATTCGGATATTCGGTTATCCGGATAACCGTTCCCATCCCTAATTATAAATAATCACGAAATATACCCCTTCCTACGTTTGCAACCAATCGAATAGCTCATTTTTTAAAATGTGTGGTTTTTGAGGTTAACCAGTAATGTATTCTTCCTAAATACTGTTTATTGAGTCAACTACCACAAATTTCGATTTAAGATTTTGGCTTGCAACCGAAAACATCAAACAAGATGCCCAGCAACTGATATTTTCGTTGAGAAGAAGTAGCACGGGAAAGTATAATTGACAGAACGATGTTATTGTAAAGCCTTCAGGTTGCTTTACTTTAAGCCACACCTTTTGTAATTGTTTCAACATCCGTATATTAAGGGAAATGAACAAACAGCGACATAAATTTGATTGACAGCAAAACCTCATTTAGAAGTAAACTAGAGCGTCCCAAGAATATGATAAATCGGGATGCGGATGCGGAAAGGGAGTTAAGCATTCCCGAAATCTGGTAAATCAGAATGAGTTGTGTGCTAATACAGATGAAAAGAAAATATTGAAAGTTGGAGAAACACTGCAAATTGGAAAATATTAAAGTCTTGGTTCAATGAAGACTGTTCCTGTGCATTTATCGGTCCTGTTTATGCGCAATAATTAAAGTTCGTATTGGTGTCCACCATTACGCGGCGCAAGCATGTTACAATAGATGCAAAGGAAAGCGTTTGAAGTCAAAACACGACACATATAAAAAGAATAGAAAATTGTGACGTGGGGACTAATTTTTGCCAAAAATACAAAAGGGCAATCTTTTTCTCACGAGGTTTAAAAGATACAAAGATGTATGATACAATTTCGATAAGGGTTTAAGTCGATAGTTTCATTAAAGCGCGGATTACGATTACGCGAAAATTAGACCTGTTTAAAGTAAATTGATGTCACAGTACATTTGCATAAATGAGAATTTTGTTAAATCCGCCGGCTAGAGATAACTTTTATCTGTGTCTTTAACAGCTTAATGATTATGCAAAGCCATGTTTAATTACAATACGAAGTAGCTGAACGTGCGTTTCAACTGTTTTCGATGCCATCCTTTCATCATTTACGCACAAAATAGTTGCATATAACGTAAAAACAAAAACAGTATTTGTTATTTTAAGGAATGTCCACATTCGTCATTGTTCTTTCATCGATATAAAAAAAAGGAAAATTATCAAAATCTCTCTAACGGCGAAATGGAGTTCATTGCAATCCATGAATATAAAAAAGTGATATATGCGAATCAGGAATTTCCTCACTCAAAGAACACAGACTCTCCATGCAACCTTAAATAGACAGGAAAAGAGAGCATGAGATAATAACAATATCAATTTCAAATTAGACGCCTCAAACAATTAAAGAAAAAGAGAACCTTAGAGGTTACCTCCATGGAACTGTTATTCAAGTGCCAAAACAATTTTCACTGGGGGTTTAAACCAGGTTCTAGGGTGCGCATGGTTACGATTCGGTGATTTCTACTCCGAAGCATGCCGGAGATAGCCGGGAAGCTACGACTGGTGCTAAATGGCACTGATATCCAACATGGTTGCCAAGTATTTATCTATTACAGGTATGAATAGGATTATCATTTGGTAATTTAAGAATTGTTTTTATAATCGGGTTCCCTTTGGTAATAACGTACCATTGTTTACTATACGAATACTGCACTGTTGTACTATATGGAAAAAAAGTTCTGCACACTTGGACATTTTATAAAATATCTTTTTCATTTTACCTTACACAACAAAATGATACATATCAAATAAAACAGCAATTAAAAGTTAACAATGTAAACAAGTTGGTAATAAAATCCGATCAGTACTTTTTAAGAAATTCATTTTTAAAGTCACCGGGGGTTACTACACAAAAGTTGCAAAAATCACTAAACTAATAGTGAGTTAATCAACAACGATAATTCCGGCATTCTTTCAAGCGTTAACCCATGGAATTCACCAGCCGACTAATTTTAAATTGTGGAATTAGGTTCCATTCGTAAACAAGAATTCCAGTTAGATCAATTAGCTGACCAACTGCACGTGTTGTTTTTTCTTCTTTAGAAAGACGTCTAGGTGGCCGGTGTGGTCAGACATTTGGAATGACGGTCAAATTAACAATGAAAACATTCCTTGGTGACCGTGAGAAATAAATTAAGTTAAATTACAGTCGTGCCTTGCTAAAATAAGATTGGATTTTAAATGCATTTTTGTTGATAATATACCCTTAATTAAAAGGATGCTACAACTTTTAAATACAGATTTGTAACTATTCGAATCATCACTTAACTGTTATGACATACCTTTAGGTTAGTGAGTGAGACAATGTGATAGTTTATAATAAATACCAAAGTTTGAGTGTTATTTGGAAATGACTTGGTATCAACTACTGATTACATGTGCTTCATGTTGCTAGCATCACATTGCATGCTTATAATTGCTGTAAAACAGACAACGATGATTTGATAGATTTCACACATCTACCATGATACAGCAAATTTTGCAACTTTTGACTATTGACCCCTGTCATACTTAAACTGATATTTCACGGTTATTTACCAACCGATTTTTATTCCGTTTTCGTCTTTAACTCCGCAAACAATAAATCGTGATATAAATGTAAGAATGTATACCAGTTATTTGCTACATTTTAAATTTTACGCAAAAGAACACTTGTGTGCAGAACCTTTTTTGTTGGGTATATATAAATAGAACATGGTGCCCGTTTAAATAGAACATCGTACCCGTTTATTGTTTTTATTGCTGTTCTTGTTGTCTTAGATCTTAGTAACCCAAGGTGCAAATTAGTTATTTCGTTTTCGGCTTACCCAATCATACGTCTGTGATCTATGTTGGCTGATTTATGCCATTTCGTTTTTTCGTTATTTCGCCGCGAAATAACGCAAAGCGAAAAGACGAAATAACGAAAAAACGCCACGCGAAAAGACGAAATAACGAAAAAACGCCACGCGAAAAGACGAAATAACGAAAGAACGCCACGCGAAATAACGAAAAAACGCTATTTTTGCGCGAAATAACGAAAAGTCGCCGTGCAATAAAACGCCAATTTAACTGTACAAAATAGCGTTCTTTCTAGCTTCGCCTGGCGTTTTTTCGTTATTTCGCTTGGCGTCTTTTCGTTATTTCGCTTGGCGTCTTTTCGCTCGGCGTTATTTCGTTATTTCGCCTGGCGTTTTTTCGTTATTTCCTCATTTCTCGTGGCGTCTTTTCGTTATTTCGCTTGGCGTTTTTTCGTTATTTCGTATTTTCGCGTGGCGTTTTTTCGTTATTTCGTCTTTTCGCGTGGCGTCTTTTCGTTGTTTCGCGTGGCGTTTTTTCGTTATTTCGTAATTTCGCGTGGCGTTTTTTCGTTATTTCGTCTTTTCGCGTGGCGTCTTTTCGTATTTTCGCGTGGCGTTTTTTCGTTATTTCGTATTTTCGCGTGGCGTTTTGTCGTTATATCGTCTTTTCGCGTGGCGTCTTTTCGTTATTTCGCTTGGCGTTTTTTCGTTATTTCGTATTTTCGAGTGGCGTTTTTTCGTTATTTCGTCTTTTCGCGTGGCGTCTTTTCGTTATTTCGCTTGGCGTTTTTTCGTTATTTCGTATTTTCGAGTGGCGTTTTTTCGTTATTTCGTCTTTTCGCGTGGCGTCTTTTCGTTATTGCTCGTGGCGTTTTTTTGTTTTTTCGTATTTTCGCGTGGCTTTTTTTTCGTTATTTCGTCTTTTCGCGTGGCGTCTTTTCGTTATTTCGCTTGGCGTCTTTTCGCTCGGCGTTTTTTCGTTATTTCGTGTGGCGTTATTTCGCTTGGCGTCTTTTCGTTATTTCGCTTGGCGTCTCTTCGCTCGGAATGCACGTTTCTGGCAATGACTCAAAGTGCAATGCACAAGAACCGTAACTCTACCTTCTTTCGTTTTTTAATTATTGCCCTTTGATTTATTTTACAGAGCATTTCTTGTGCGGAGCGTAACTGTCACCATAGGTTCAAATGACTCCAAACTTGGTATGCATGTTTCTTGCAATGACTCGAAGTGCACTGCACAAGAACCGTAACTCTACCTTGTTCCGTTTTTGAATTAATTTTCTTTGATTTTTATAGAGCATTTCTTGTTAGGAGCGTAACAATGTCACAATATGTTCAAAATTCAAATGACTCCAAACTTGGTATGCTTGTTTCATAAAAGCAATGTTAGGTATGCTTTGCGACAATTTTGCTCATATTTTGTCCCATTAATGTCGTTAAATTATTCCCCTTTGATTGACTTTATAGAGCATTTCTTGTCATTCTTTTAAATTATTCCCTTGATTTTTTTAAAGTGCCTTTCTTGCCAAGGACTTAAGTTGTTGTGCATGTTTCTTGCAATCAGATAATTAAAAGGTTATTTTATATGTGAATTTTGTGCAAATACATTGCTAATAACTGTACATCAATAAACTAACAAAAATTTCGTTAGGCGACACATCTGACTCGCGGAGCTCTAGTTTATTTTATTTGTTAATCAACTCAAACCAACGAATGTTTTTGTTGTTGGGATTTGGTGGGAATTCAGGCACCTATCCATCACACCCCACCTGTATTTCTTTTTTTGACTTTTATTTCTCAAAACTCGCACCAATCAAAACTTTTTGGTGGTGGTGGTTGGGAAAATTCATTGGTACCGCCTCTGCCCTTCCATTTCTATCCCCCGCCGCGTAGCGGGATGGGGGTATAGGAATGGCCTTCGTCCGTCCGTCTGTCTGTCCGTCCCTCCTTCCGTCCGTGAATAGTTGTTTTTACCCATATGTCCAGCTTTACTGTTGCTACACTTTGCGCATGTCAACCGGAAGGCGAAAAGACGAAAAAACGCCAAGCGAAATAACGCCACGCGAAATAACGAAACAACGCCAAGCGAAAAGACGCCAAGCGAAATAACGAAAAGACGCCACACGAAAAGACGAAATAACGAAAAAACGCCACGCGAAAATACGAAAAAACGCCAAGCGAAATAACGAAAAGACGCCACGCGAAAAGACGAAATAACGAAAAATCGCCACGCGGAAATACGAAATAACGAAAAAACGCCAAGCGAAATAACGAAAAGACGCCACGCGAAAAGACGAAATAACGAAAAAACGGCTCGCGAAAATACGAAATAACGAAAAAACGCCACGCGAAACAACGAAAAAACGCCAGGCGAAATAACGAAATAACGCCGAGCGAAAAGACGCCGAGCGAAATAACGAAAAGACGCCAAGCGAAATAACGAAAAAACGCCAGGCGAAGCTAGAAAGAACGCTATTTTGTGCAGTTCAATTGGCGTTTTTTCGTACGGCGACTTTTCGTTATTTCGCGCAAAAATAGCGTTTTTTCGTTATTTCGCGTGGCGTTCTTTCGTTATTTCGTCTTTTCGCGTGGCGTTTTTTCGTTATTTCGTCTTTTCGCGTGGCGTTTTTTCGTTATTTCGTCTTTTCGCGTGGCGTTATTTCGCGGCGAAATAACGAAAAAACGAAATGGCATAAATCAGCCACCATAGTGATCTGATCATTAAATGTTTAAATTCGTATTTTTAAAAGAACATTTATTATCCTTTGTTAAACTAACATTTTAACATGACGGTACTGCAAGGCATTGGTTTGACACTCGAAAAGTTGTTATTAACTGTCCCTCATACCGCCTTCCAATATTATTAAGTGTGATATTGTAGTGGAATGACAAGTGAATAATTATGCACAATTTTCAGTATTTATAGAACTGTGTTATTTATCAACCATCAGTTTTTACCTGCTTATAATGAACTTTTTTTCAAATCCAGTAAGAAATGTGTAAAGGGTAAATAGGCAAAAATGTCATCTGTAATTGGCATTTCCGAGGCGGCCCATCTTTGATATTTTATCCGTAGTGGAACCAGTGAACTAGGTGATCCGTAAATATGTGTGATCTAGACATAAATGAGAATAAGCAGTTATCATAAATCTTGTTTGTTTGCAGTCCAGCTCCAGTATGTTAACTCGTCAGAATACCGTCGATCCAGTGTCCGCCATGATCCCACAGTTCCTGTAGTCTGGTTCCCGTCGTAGTGTTAGGGGCGGGTAAACGAGACTAACTCTTCCTGGCGCCAGCTTACACAGGTTGGTCACGTGACCTGGTTTCTAAACTATAACTATGAGCCAAAACTAAAAAATATACGATTCTTTATTTTGTTTCACGAAATAACTAATCGTACATTTTGGCACGGCATATAAAATGAAGAAATACATAAACATGTTTCACGGGAACTGTATATAGATGTTAAAATATCTTATTATAGTTTTTGCAGTTAGATCGAGTACCTAGTCTCATTAATTCGACTGTAAGCACAGACCCATTATCATACTGACTTTTTACAGATGTCTGTCCTTTACGTCTCAAGCAGTTACGATCAAAATTGTGGTGGAAATCGCACTGCTTTAAATTCCCATTATTTTCACTGCCATTTGAAAATTCAGCACTGCTATGTTTATTTGTTGTTATAAAACATAAATAGTCTCTAAAGTATCCATAAAATAAAAAATATTCGGCAAATAACACTTGTAAACTTACTATTGTTTATGCCGTGTACATGTTGATTTTAATATGATAACCAATGAAAGCGTCCCATTAAAAATCGATAATTTACAGTCAGGTAGACTTTTAGCGGTGTAACATAAAGACATGTGTGGAGGTTTACACGTTTTTTTTTTTCAAAATGAACGAAAAAGTTTCTTAAAAAGTATCACATATATTGTTTCTAATTGGAATAAGCTTTTCATTTATGTAATTTTTTTTAAAGATATATAAGTTTTAATAAACTATTTGAAGCCATAAAAAGTTGCGACAAGATTCTTATCGCTGGCATATAGACATAGAAGGAAAATTTTCCGCATTGATTTGAATAGTAACTGGGTTGTGCGCGAAGGGCGACCATCGTATATATATAGAAAAGCCCTTATTGCGCACATATAATTGGGCTAATCGAGTACCCTAAAATTGAGACTAACCCTGTATTAAGAACACAATTTCAAAGTCTCATTTTACAGCTGTGTACTATCTTCCGTCTCGAAATAAAGACCACTTACAATTTATGCCACTTAATGCGATCCTAAGGGTGTTTTATGGAGGATTTTCTGTGTAGCAGAATGATTATATTGTCTAATTTCAATTCATACTTATAAATAACAATTCATTCTTATAAATAAGGAAATACAAACACTTGCAGATTTATGAACAATACTACTCCAAGCATGGAGATAATGATCATATATCGGCGGTTTCATTTACTTTTTTAAATAATTAAAATATCGAGGTATGACTGCAAAACCAAAATCTGAACAGGGTTTTTAATTGAATTACAGATTAATAAACTCTAGGCTGGGTTAGAATATAATCGAGTACCCTAAAATTGAGACTAACCCTGTATTAAGAACACAATTTCAAAGTCTCATTTTACAGCTGTGAACTATGTTTCGTCTCGAAATAAACAAAGACCACTTACAATTTATGCCACTTAACGCGGTCCTAAGGGTTTTTTATATGGATGGTTTTCTGTGTAGCAGAATGATTATATTGTCTAATTTCAATTCATGCTTATAAATAACAATTCATTCTTATAAATAAGGAAATACAAACACTTGCAGATTTATGAACAATACTACTCCAAGCATGGAGATAATGATCATATATTGGCGGTTTCATTTACTTTTTTAAATAATTAAAATATCGAGGTATGAGTGCAAAACCAAAATCTGAACAGGGTTTTTAACTGAATTACAGATTAATTAACTCTAGGCTGGGTTAGAATATTCTAACCCAGCTCTAGGTAATCTGAGCAACCAATGCTAATTTTTGGAATATTCTTAACCTTCGCGACTTATGCACAATTTAAAATACTATTAAAAGTAGACTGTTTTATTTGGACTTGTTTCGTTTTGTTTACTTTAACTAATTTCGTTTGGACAAGCTCCAGTCACTATAGTAGTCATGACCGTTTAGTTTCGTACTGTACAGCCATTTATCAGATACCGTGTGAAAGCGTTTGCATCATTCCGATCAATTTCAGAGGACGAAATGACAGATCCGAATAAAACTGAGACAAAACCTTCAGAAAAAGACAGTGACAAGACAAAAGAATATGTGAAAACATACGGCACCAAGTCCTACGATGATTACGGATATTATTTCTACCCGAATCGTGTTCCAGGCAAGGTTGCCGAGCCCGATAAGGAGTCGCTCAAGCCATGGGGAATCGTTGATGCCTTTAAAAAGGGTGGCTTTTATGGATTGTGGTCCTATAATCCCATGCACACACTGAAATGCAGATATAACGTGCAAAGTTGTGCAGAAAAAGGTGCCAGTTTTTATTCTTTTTAAAATATATCGTTGTATTTGCTTTAAGTGTCATATATTTTCGCGATGCAATTTCTAGAAATTCTACTGTCTTCTTGACCAAATATGATGATATTTCCTACCAATGGCCTTGATAGCTCAATTATAAGAGTGTCTGCATGGTAAGATGGCGGTCAGGAGATCAAATCCTGATTGTCACTGTCTTTCCAACCCAAATCTGCCACATTGACATAGTCGACTGGGCGAAATACCTTTAGAGCTCCTTTCACGGTTTGGGACATGACACCGGATATATATTCCCTATTAAACGCCCCTCCCCTAATAAACGCCCCCCCCCCAGTCTTTTTTCAAAAGTAAACGAGTGACTTACCATGACATGACAATCTTTAATCTCTCAGCATTAATCCAAATACAGTGGAGCTCCGCTATATCGCGATCCGCTATATCGCGAAATCCAATATAACGCGGTCGACCCTTGGATCCCGTTTTTTTTTTCATAAAAGACAGTAAAATTCTGTCAATGGCCATTTTTTGTAAATTTGGAAAGGGAAAAAAAGGGAAGTAACAACGTTAATACCGCGTTAATCGATAAAGACAATGACGCCCGTTTATTAACGTACCGAGAATCGTTGAAACAATTGTAAAATGTTTCTTTATGAACTGTTGATTGTTTCCTACGTTTATTAAAATATCAAACTGTCATAAAATTGTTAAGTAATAAATTATTGTACAAACACTGGGGCACCTAATCATGTACGCGAAATGGTTACTGAATGGTTGTTTTTCGCACCTACTGCAGATAGCATGACAAAGGTGTTTGATGTTGTTAATTGGCTTTTAATTTGAGAAGCTCATGCCTGCATTATGTTTTACAATATTATTTTAGTAATGATGATTGAAGATTAAAACAATAAAGATTAAAACTGCAAGCGTATTGTTTTCATTCAAAACAGCGTGCAGGTCAAACAAATACATGAGTTCCGCATTAGACTAACGCCCGCAGTATAAACTTTTGTGAGTTAAATTCACAATGTAATAATTTTATAGCACCTGTTAGATAATTACAAAACAACATGCAAACAAAGGATTTATTTTCAATAAACCGATAAATTTCGTAATCATTTCGGTGTGAAAAATTTCATTTCAGGTTAAGTTTTTTAAAAATAAGTTCTAGGAAAATGACAAAATTGTTTCCTACGGTTATTTATTTAAAAAAAACACAATTATTGATAACTACATTTTGTCAATAGTTGGTCTCTATTAAACGCCCCCCCTTTGCAAAATGTAACGCCCCCGGGGGCGTTTAATAGGGAATATACGGTAACTGCTTTGAATCCAAACAAGATTGTAAAAAGTTACCAGAGATTAGAAAAAATTTGATTCTCAGTTTATATGACACTTATCTGACCTGGCTTTCTAATTCTTTTTGATAATGAGGCAAAAGGCAGACTTCCCAAAAGTTGCTAGATCAACTGACATGTCTGGTAAAATTTGGGCTGGTCTGTAGTGATGTCAGACAGATTTTGAATGGCTCTTCTATGATTATGGCAATCATTCAGTCACTGATATATTATGGCCATGCATGGGGGTTTCTGTGGCCTATTTGACTTGGAAAATAAACTGTGTGGCCTATTTGATTTTTTTTCTCTGGCCCATTTGACTTTTTTGTGGCCTATCTGACTTGTGGCCTATTTGACTTGATACAGGGGGTTAGTAAAAGAGAAAGGTGTTAGGGCTCTCAGGCTACTCAGTCCATCCAGGAGTGACCTAACAACGTGCCAAAAAAAGATGCAAAACCTAACAAAAAAGCCCAAGTATACTACAATATGTATATGGTTTTGTGCAGAAGAGGAAGTTAGTAGGGTCGAAAATAAAAGCATAGCTTGATGTTTATGGAGCAGTCCATGTAGCCATCGCTGACTTGAATCCGGAGACTGAGTCAGCGCTGACAACATTCTGTGGGAGAGTATTCCACAGGTAGACTGTGTGTGGAAAGAATGATGTATGTATCGTTAGTTTATTGTACAAGATGATATGCTTGGTTATGGTAATGTCTTGATTATCTTCTATGTAATTGTAAATACTGGTTCATGTCCATCGCTACTAAATTATTTGCTATTTTACAGAATAGTACTAGTCTATTATTGGTACACCTACTTTCTAGGGATGGCCAATTTCATGCTGTTAGAATTGTCTTTGAACCTGGTGCCTTAGAATAGTCATTAAGAGCAAATCAAGCTACTCGTCTCTGTATAGTTTCTATCTTATCGATATCTTTCTTAAAGTAAGGATCCCAGGAAGCAGAAGAATATTCGAGTGTTGGGCGTACAATTGCATTGTATGCTGCTGTTTTGGTTTCTTTAGAAGCTGACTGTAGGTTGCGTTTTAAGAATCCTAATGTTTAACTAGCTTTTGATGTGATTTTGTTAGTGTGGGCAGACCATGATAAATCAGATGTAATTTCTCTAAATAAGTAGCTTGATCTACAGTTTGAAGTGGTTGATCATGCAAGGTGTACTGTGTTTTAAGGGCCTTTTTGGAGCGGCCAGTGAAATGCATGATATGACACTTGTCAATGTTGAAGGCCATCTTTCACTTTCGCTCTGATTCAGTCCAACAGTATCAGCCATAAAGTTTATCACTCTATAAATAACACAGTCATCTGCAAAAAGTCGACAGCTAGATCTGACAGCACTAGGGAGGTCATTTTTACAGAGCTTATTCCTTTTAAACATGTTTCGGTTTGACATATTTTCACATCTTGTCTGACCAAATGTCCAACACTTTTTTTCAACTTTCAGGAAGTCTGAAAAGTATCAGGAACCATCACAGACATTGATTTATATCTTGAGTTTTTAGTTATTGGAAATGCCTCTTATAAGTGGGGATGATTGTAGTATTCGTACCAGCGGCCTTGGTAGCTCAATTGGTAGAACACCTCTTAGTGACAGCAGCATAAGGTCACTTCCAACAGCCTTGCTGTTGAATGAACTAGCTTTTCAGTGACATGGTTAAAGTGTACCGACTGCCCAAGCAACAGTTTGCTCATTCAGTGCCTGGATGTGTGTTCTGTAGGGGTGTTTTGTTCATCCCCAGCTAGGAATTTCTTCAATCTGCATGGTTAGTCGGAGCACTGAGGTTTAAATCTGTGCTGTCTGACATATTTCTTTTATTTTCCTTCTTCAGATGACAGAGTAAGAATGATGCTGAGGGCTATGAAAGCACATGGATGGTAAGATAAATGAATTTTTTCACTTCTAAATGAAACTTAATGAGAGTATCAACTGTGATATCATTTAATTTCATAGGGACAATTATTTTGAAAGAAGGTGCAAATGATGTTTTCTCATGGGCATAAATTCTTCCATGACATGGTGAATGAAAAAAGCAAGCAGTGAACATCCAGCTTTTACAGTGTTTAAGTGCTGGCTATCATCTGCATTGTTGGCCCATTCAATAACAACCATGTCCCATGGAGTAAATGCAGGGAATATTCAAAAGATGCAGATTCGTGCGTTTTATTGCAAGAAAAAATTTGAATTTATCAAGTTTTGAACCCACCTGGTTGTGAGCATGGGATCATTAAGATGAAGGAGAATTTAGGAAGGGGGGTCAAATTTTGCAAGAATAAAGATCAGTATTGTGTTTATTGCATTATAAGTATGAAGAAAATACCTTTTTACCTTTGTAAATATATAATGATCATGATGATGTTAATGCATTTTATAAGTAAAAAAAGATCATACAAGATACGGCTCATGACAATCTGATTATGACCGCTTGAAAATCCTCAACGTAATTCAGATGATCCTGGTTTTCAAAAGCTATTGAAATCCCTGAAATGGTTAAATAAACTCTATTTGATTCAAAGATAAATTTTCCGATTTTTCCCAATTATTTTGGGAGGAAGGACATTCAAAAATTGCCAGCCAAACTTACTGAAATTTCACCCTGTCTTATAAAAGATTAACATGGAAAACTCATATTTTGGTGGCAAAGTAGGGGGCCTGTCTTATAAGCGGATCGCCTTAGAAGCGAGTACATACGGTAGGTGATACTAGTTATATAGTGACAACAAATGAGGACAGCTTGACAGATGTTGTGCCTTGTGTAAGATTCACCAGATCAGATTAACATGTTTTAGCAAAACAAACAATAGTAGAATATAACTAGCACTATTAGCCCAAGGTTATAAAACTGAGGATGGAAACCAGTCTCAAATCTCAAGCATCTGATTGGCTCAAGTGGCGACTGGTTTCCAATCTCAGCTTTATAACTTTCACCCATGAACTAGAACCATAATCTCGTGATGAGTTGACAAAACTATTTGTCAATGAATGTTGGTATTAATCTTGAGTTTGTGATATTGATATCGGTAGCATGGGTTGTTTGTTAATTTGTGTTTAACCAACATAGTTGTGTGTGCTGTGCTGACAGATCTAGATTACACAGCTAGGTCAGAAATAACCTAATCATTAATTGAACAGTGACTGTGTACATGTAAATCTTGATCAGATGGCATGCATTTCTGACCAAGAATCAAACAATGTAAATCCTGATTATTATGCACAGATGTACAAGCTGATCTGGATCTACACTGTTTGCACATTTGTTAAAACCTGTTTTTATGGAGTAAATGGGTACATGTATTACAGCAGATGATTGTTTATTTCAGTCCAGTAGATTTAGACAGACATATAAGTTGTGAGAGTTGTAAGCTGAAGTTGAGTGGTGGATTCGACAACCTTGTTAATCAGGTAAGATGACAAATTGCTGATTGCAGTTACTTCCCTTACAGCGTCTTCGGTAGCTCAGTTGGTAAGCCATGGGCACAGTAAGCTGGAGGTCTGAGATTCAAGTCCTGGTCGAGGCTACTCTTTCCAAACCAAATCTGCCACATTGGCATTGTTGATAGGGCGATTACCTTTAAGAGCTCCTTTGGGTGAAGCTTGAGGCTTGAGTATTCGACCTGAACCTTGAGACATTTCCAAGTAAGTTGGAAATTTCTTATTTAAGTGGGGAGGAATGTAGTAGATTTTGTACCAGCTGCTTCAGTAGCTTTATTGGTAGAACGTCGACAAGGTTAATCAGAGGTCTGAGGATTGAGTCCTGATCGAGGCTGCACTTTCCAAACCAAATCTGCCAGAACAGTAACTATTGAATCAGTTTTGACCCTTAACTCCGTAGATACACCTTAATTGCATGGGTGAACTGTGCCCAAGATCATAAAACTAAAACTGGAGATCAGTCTCAAATCTCAAGCATCTGATTGGCTGAAATGGCGACTGGTCGCCATTTCAGCCAATCAGATGCTTGAGATTTGAGACTGATCTCCAAACTCAAGTTAATGATCTTGGGCCCAGTTTAGGTTAAGATCAGCTGGCACATCTGTGCTGTTCGATTGGGATCTACACTGTTGGCTCCTTGGTCAGAAAAAACCTAATGACTAAAATCAAACTGTGCAGATCCTGATCAGACAGCACAGATGTGCTGGTAGATCTTCATCTACATACACTGTTAGTAGTATGGAGAAAGGGTTAAACATTTATATTTTTCCAAGCATATCATTATATAGCCACATTTGTGACCAGTGTAGAGCCAGTTCAGCCGCATTTAAACCATGGTTGGTAGACTATGCCTACTTGGGAAAATCCATACAGGAAAACCCAGGTTTTGGGAAAACATGGTTTTTCTTGGAATGTGCATCACTGGGCAGTAATGAGAAATATACAGTCCAATAATGATAACTTGAGTACCTAAGTATTTAGGAAGAAATCTGGTTTAATTGCATTGGGGCATCTTCTTGATACAAGATTTATTTAATTGCACAAGTTAACAACTGCTCAAAAACATCATTTTTAGCTCATCTGTCACGTAGTGACAAGGTGAGCTTTTGTGATCGCAATTTGTCCGGCTTCCGTCCGTCCATCGTCCGTCCGTAAACTTTTACTTTAAACAACATCTCCTCTTAAACCCCTGGGCCAAAGTTGATGAAACTTGCCACGGATGTTCCTTGCATGAAGCTCTTCCAAATTTGTTCAAAGAAATAAATTCCATGCAGAACTCTGGTTGCCATGGCATCCTAAAGGAAAAACTTTAAAAATCTTCTTCTCTGAAACCACAAGGCCTAGAGCTTAGATATTTTTCATTTAGCACCCTCTAGTGGAACTCTACAAAGATTGTTCAAATTATTTCCCTGGGGTCAAAATTGGCCCTGCCCCAGGGGTCACTTCGTTTTACATAGACTAATATAGGAAATCTTTAAAAATCTTCTTCTCACAAACCACAATTCCTACTGCTTAGATATTTGGTAAGTAGCATTGTCTAATGGATGTCTACTAAATTTGTTCAAATTATGTCCCCTGGGCCAAAATCGCCCACGCCCTAGGGTCTTCTTGGTTTACATATTGTTATATAGGAAAAACATGAAAATCTTCTTTAAAACCACAAGGCCTAGAGCCTTAATATTTGATATACAGCATCATCTAGTGGTCCTCTACCAAAATTGTTCAAACTATCCCCCTTGGATCAAAAATGGCCCTGCCCCAAGGGTCACTTGTTTTACATAGACTTATATAGGGAAAACTTTAAAAAATCTTCTTCTCTAAAACCACAAGGCCTAGAACCTTGGTATTTGGTATGTGTCATCATGTAGTGGTCCTCTAAAAAAGTTGTTCAAATTATTCTCCTGGGGTCGAAAATGGCTCCGCCCCGGGGGTCACTTGTTTTATTACATAGTGTTATATAGTAAATCTTTAAAAATCTTCTTCTCTGAAACCGTAAGGCCTAGAGTTTAGATATTTGGTATAGAGCATCATCTTGTTACATTTTCTCCACAATAGCAGCTTAATTTTTTTTAAATTTTTGACTTGATTTTACCAAACTTGCACACAACTCTTGCAACCATTGAGCAGTTGTTGACAGGTGAGCGACCCAGGGTCCTATGGACCCTCTTGTTTATTTAAGAACAAAATTTCTTTATAAAAAAAATCAAATCAAATAATATCTCGGTAGTCGGGAGGGCAAGTCCATTATGTTAATAAGTTCAGTTAACCCTTTCCTCCATAGACACACCTTTATTGCGTGGGCGAACAGCCGTGCCGTCTGATCAGGATCTGCACCGTTTGTTTTTTTATTTGTTAGGTTACATGTATTTATGACCAAAATGCCACAAAATTTAATGCAGATCCTGATCAGACAGCACAGATATGCCGGCTGATCATGATCTACACTGGTGTAACAATGCGTATATATGGAGGAAAGGGTTAACTTGTAAAGAGCTAAACATCATTATATAGCTCACTGATTATATATGCAGGTTGTTGTGTTTGAACTGATTATAATATTATAATATATGCTGTTTGTTTTGTTTGAACTGATTATAATATTATAATATATGCAGTTTATTTTGTTTGAGCTGATAATAATATTATAATGAATGCAGGTTGTTGTGTGTGAACTGATTATAATACAGTCCACACTCGTTGTGTCAAACTCGCTTAAGTCGAAACAACGGTTATCTCAAATTAATTTTACGGTCCCGGCAAAATGTGTTCTTATTTCATATACTATTACGCCGCTTAACTCGAATTCGACTTAAACAATGTTTTCATAAGTCGAAGTAAATTTCTAACCCGCCGGCTGAAATATGCTATATAAAATCATCGGATAAGTCGAAGTGTGAAACTTGCCGCGGTCGAACAATGCGTGCGGCTTCTTCAAAGAGAGAACTTGTCGGCCAACAAGATACCATTATTTAATAATAATTAACGATTATCACCTGTTCAGTAAAATATTCGCTTATTCAATGCATTCGGATGTAAAATATTCGGATTCTTAAAATTAATTTAAGTTTAAAAAACAACAACAACAAAATAATTAATTACAATAATCATTACATTGTGACAACCAGGACACTAAAATATGACAACAAATTTTAAATGCAAAGCATGATCCAAATGTAATATATTCTCCCCAACGAGACTAAAACACAAAAAAGCTCCAAAATAACGATAATGGGGTGAATATTAATTTGAATTATAATTAGTTTACGTAATAAAAATATAACGAAAGACGACTTTAACACTTAGAGTGAAGACGACGGCGATGTTACACAAACACCAAAACTTTATGATTATGTTTTTTTAAATGTTATAAATATAATTAAGTAAATATATTTTTTCTGTTCTGTTTTGATTAACTAATAGATCCATTGAAATGTTCATAAACGAGTACTAGCACTCACAATCATGTCAGCATTAGAAACATACAGGTATGATTTTCGTGCATTGGCGCCAATTCGGATGTGTCGAACTTCGGATATCTCGAATTAAAATGTACGGTCCCGAAGACTTCGACACAACGAGTGTGGACTGTAAGTGTATTACAATGTATGCTGGTTGTTGTGTGTGAACTGATTATAATATTATAATATATGCAGGTTGTTGTGTGTGAAAACAATGTAAAAGATGAAAGGACAACTTGTAACGTAGTTGCCCATGAGTTGCTACACGCCTTCGATAAATGCAGAGCCAAGTTTGATGCGACCAATCTTGACCATTCTATGTGTACAGAGGTTTGTCTATTGTTGTTTTGTCATTAGACATTAACCCTTTCTTCCATAGATACACCTTTATTGGGAGGCGAACAGTTTAGATCCAAATCAGCCTGCACATCCGTGCCATCTGATCAGGTTCTAAACTGTTGGCATTTTGATTCATTAAGTTATTTCTGACTTCAATGCGACCAGTGCAGATCCAGATCAGATTGCACAGGTGTGCTGGCTGATCTGGATCTAAACTGGTCACACACGTGTAAAAATGCATGCATATGGAGGAAAGGGTTAAATTGTATTATTTTAGTAAAGGTTAGTTTAAACTTAGGGCTGTTCCAGGAAAAAAGGAGTGGGGGGGATAGAACTGAAATTCATGGAAGCAAATGTGTTGTTTTGGGGTATTTTAACAATTTTAATTGTGTTGCTTGTGGTTAATAAAAACATTCTAAATGTGTTGGGAGGGGGGTTAAAGTGGTCAATAATAACTAATTTATCTTGTCTGTAAAACCTGACATTAATCATCCACTTGTCACAGCTGGTAAGCAAACGAAAACTGAAAACTTGGTACGCTGTTTTTTAACGACGCTATGTTATATCGACACCAGCATAAAATGGCGAGGTCCATGGACATCGAGCATGTGGCCAAGTTTTTGGCCACAAATAATTTAAATACCCTTGTTGAAACATTCAAACGTAAGTTTAAAGCTAACTATTACGATATGTTAATAAATTTTTATGCCCCCGAAGGGAGGCATATAGTAATCGGACCGTCCGTCCGTCTTTCCGTCCGTCCGTCCGTCCGAAATAATCTTGTCCTCGCTTCTTCTCCAAAACCGCTTGAGGGATTTCTTTGAAACTTCACAGGAGTGTTTGTCACCAAACCTAGTTGTGCATATCGTCAGGAATTTCTGCTCGGATTATTTTTGGCTGAGTTGTGGCCCTTTTTAGCAAAATCTTGTCCTCGCTTCTTCTCCGTAACCGCTTGAGGGATTTCATTGAAACTTCACAGGAGTGTTTGTCACCAAGCCTAGTTGTGCATATCCTAAGGAATTTCTGATCGGATTATTTTTGGCGGAGTTATGGGCCTTTTTACCTAACCCTAACCCTAACCCTAATCTTTTTTGAAACCGCTTGAGGGATTTCATTGAAACTTCACAGGAGTGTTTTTCACTAAGCCTAGTTTTGCATTTCCTAAGGAATTTCTGATCGGATTATTTTTGGCGGCGTTATGGGCCTTTTTCCCTAACCCTAACCCTTAGGTAAATTTTGTTAAAGCAATAGAGGTTACATTTTTTGTCCGATTGTCATGAAATTTGGTATGAATATTGATATTGATGATTTCTACCAAATGATAAAAATCATGTTGTTAAATTGACCAGGGGCCCTGCCCTGGGGATTTTTTTTTTCTTTCAAAATCTGTTTTTAACCTTTGATTTTCTACAGTTATCAACCAGATTTTGAGACAAGCTTTATACCATCTTAAAATTCAATCTTTCCTGAACAATTCATTCACTGGTTGTTCAGTGATAAATTTTGAAACAAAAATTTTAGTAGCAGAGTTAAAATTTCAAGTGTCAAAATCCAATATTTCTACCTGTCTTCAGCTACATATGATGTTTACCAGTTTATTCATTAATGTTGGTCAAGTTGCTGGACAATGACCTGATGAACTTTGCTGCTTAGATCTGTGTTATGCAAAATTAATAACTTTGCTCTAGAAGATTTTATAGGGTAAATTTTGTCATTTTCTATGGATAGTGACCAAATAAACTTTCTTACTTTATAGCACTTTGAAAATCAGGCTTTTCTGAATATGTTATTCACTGTTTGTAAGTAAAAGAACAAAAAGAACAACAACAACAAATTTGAAGCACATTCTCAAAATGTTAAGACTAAATTTAAGAAAGTCTTAGATGTATACAGTGTATGTACACAAACTGGCAAGTTAAGGTCACACTTTTTTATGCTCCCCGAAAAAATTCAGGGGAGCATATAGTCGAAGAAATTCAGGGGAGCATATAGTCGCCAAGTTGTCGGTCAGTCCGACAGTATGTCCTGCATTCTTTAACACTCTAGCGGTCACATTTTTGCCTCGATTGTTTTGAAACTTGGTCAGGATGTTTGTCCCAATGATTTCTCAGATGAGTTAAAATATGGGTCATCTGGGTCCAAAAATTAGGTCACTGTTACTAAAAATAGAATTTTCTTGTTAACACTCTAGCGATCACATTTTTGCTCCGATTGTCATGGAACTTGGTCAGGATGTTTGTCCCAATGATTTCTTGGACAAGTTCTAATATGGGTCATCTGGGTCCAAAAACTAGGTCACTGTTACTAAAAATAAAATTTTCTTGTTAACACTCTAGCAATCACATTTTTGCTCCGATTGTCACGAAACATGGTCAGGACATTAGTCCCAGTAATTTCTTGGAACAGTTCGAATATGGGTCATCTGGAATCAAAAAATAGGTTGCTGTTACTAAAAATAGAATTATCTTGTCTTGGCTGTAAATTTATTATTTCTCATTGGATTTCAAAATAACTTGGCACAAATGTTCACCATGACAAGGCGGTGTGTTGAGTACAAAACCATGTTGGTTGGTCCAAGGTCAAGGTCACTGTTCCTAAAAATGGAATTTTCTTGTTAACACTTTAGTGGTCACATTTTTGCTCAGATTGTCCGATTGCAAAGAAACATGGTCAGGACATTAGTCCCAGTTATTAATTGGACGAGTTTGAATATGGGTCATCTGGGGTCAAAAACTAGGTCACTATTACTAAAAATAGAAAAATCTTGTCCAGGCTGTAAATTTGTTATTTCTCATTGGATTTTAAAATAACTTGGCTCAAATGTTTACCATGACAAGATGTTGTTTTACGTACAATACCCATGGCTGTTTGTCCAAGGTCATGGTCACTGTTAATAAAAATAAAATTTTCTTGTCTGGGCTGTTGAATTGAATTCAAAATAACTTTACATAAATGTTTACCATGACAAGGGGTTGTGTTGCGTACAATACCCATGCCGGTAGGTCCACGGTCAAGGTAACTGTTACTTAAAATAGCATTTTCTTTTCCAAGCTGTAAATTTGTTGTTTCTTGTTGGATTTTAAAAGAACTTGGTGTAAATGTTCACCATATCAAGACGATGGGTCACATACAACACAACTTTGTTGTATTCAGGTGAGCGATAAAGGGCCATCATGGCCCTCTTGTTTCCCTTGATTTTACCAAACTTGCACACAACTCTTACAACCATTGAGCAGTTGCTGACAGGTGAGCCACCCTATGGACTCTCTTGTTGCAAGGGTTACAGGCCCTTATTTTCTACTTCCACAGGCATACTTTTACTACATATGTATACCAATTCGATTTCAAAGCTGCATTTCGGGGGCATATGTCAATTTCAAGTGACAGCTCTTGTTATCACTGATCCGATAATGAATCCGTTATAAAGCGATGTTTATGCTGACAAGTGTGGCATGTCTAAAATTCGGATATTGGTCAGGCTGCTGTTGCGGAAGCCTATTGGAACGTCAAATCCACTGGTTCTACTGGTTTTTTGTTTAAAATATCTTTATGAAATCTCACAATATTGTTGTGTATGATCATATATAAGTACTGGTTAAGTTCAATCTGTATACTTTTAAGAAATACGAATAATACACAAAATCTAAGTGACACATATCTTAACCTGTAATACTATGTAGTATATACTGGCGAATAATATATACCTGCAAATAGGAACACTCAAAGCCCTTAGTTTTTTATTACAAACTATGGAGAAATCCAGAGCACTCCTTGCTAACTTTTTTCACAACATTCAACTAAACCATGAAATAGTAAACTAGAAAGACGCGGAAAGAATAAAAAAATGTTTTAAGTAATCAGGATTCATTAACGTATCCAAGAATAGAGCGACACAAATAATAAGGAGTACATTAACAGACATGAATATAAATTTGTACAATCAGTCTTTCGATCTGTTCACACAATACAGGCCTTGGTGAGCAGTCTGGCCTACATCCTGGCAGCCTATGACTGGCTACCCATGTGAGGACTCATTGATCTGAAACATGTGCAACAAATGGGAATGATATTTGATTCATCACTTCAAATTTTCTTTATTCCTTCTCAAACATGAGCAGTTAGGACAGTTTACGAATTATATCAAAATGAAACAATTTCAAACAAAATGATACTAACATGGAAAATAATTACATTGAAATTGCATGTTAAAATCATCTTAGTAATATTAGATCAACAAAAAATTCATGCAAGTTTACAAAAAACTTGTCTCCTGAAATCTACAATTTGTGTTTCTAATTGCATTGGTGGGGGGTAAAAATTGTAATAATAATGCGGTGGTGGTGGGTCTTTGACATATTACAATTCTATTGGTTGGGGTTTGAGGTTTGAAAATAAATATAATTGTGTTGGTGGTACCCCCCTTTTTTAATTTCCGTTCTACCCCCCCCCCCCCCCCCCCCCCACACTCCTTTTTTCCTGGAACAGCCCTTATTTATATTCCATCAATATAGAAACAAGTTATACCAACTTATATAATTCAAGTTTGATGAAAGCTACCCAGGTTGAAACCAGTACTCACCACAATTGTGGATTGGGGAAACTGCAGAAAACTCTACTCCCTAGTGGGATTCGAACCCAGATCGAACTCCAGATCTGGAGTCCGATGCTCTGCTCCTAGACTACAAAGACTCCTGGATAAAAACTGTTCTTTTCTGTTTTTAACTCTTAACTTATCCCTTTCTTGTACAGATATGCATTTTTACGCATGTGCGACCAGTGTAGATCCAGATCAGCCGGCACATCCGTGCCGTGTGATCAGGATCTGCACTGGTCGCATTTTGGCCAAAAATAACCTAATGAATCAAAAAGCGAACAGTTTAGATCCTGATCAGACGGCACGGATGTGACGGCTGATGTGGATCTAAACTGTTCGCCCTAGCAATAAAGGTGTAACTATACAGGAAAGGGTTTATATAGGCACGTAAGTGCTGGCTGGTCTGGATCAACATGTATATATGGTGTAAAGGGATAAAAATCTGTCACATGAGTGAGTTTAGGAGATGGAATTCTGGCCTAAGGAAACTGTTGTTTTTGAGACAGTAGTGAAGTTCTTCCAATTTTTCATATGATACATTATTCAATGATTTCATTCATTTTATATTTAAGAATTCAGCCTTTAACCCTTTCCTCCATAGATACATCCTTATTGTGAAGGCAATCAGTTTAGATCCAGATCAGCCAGCACAACTGTGCCGTCTGATCAGGATCTAAACTGTTCACTTTTTGATTCATTCGGTTATCTCTGACAAAATGCGACCAGTGCAGATCCTGATCAGATGGCCAGGATCTGCCAGCTGATCTGGATCTACACTGGTCACACATGCGTAAATAGGCATATATATGGAGTAAAGAGTTATATTAGCAAATAAATTTATTTCTTGTTCATATTTGTTTTACAATGGGGGTTAAGGTATTTTGCATGGCTGATGAAAACACGAGAAAACAAATCTGTAATGCAAGAAATTCCTATCAGGTTTGAAGAGATACGAGTATCTTTCACATGTGCTAGGTTTTTATGGAACAATATGTTGTAAAAGGTTCTAAAGCAGTGTCAGAGAGCAGATTTTTTACCAGGTTTTCTTTGGAAAATCATGGCTATTTAATTGGGGTATATCATTAGTGGGCGGGCGAGCGACAGGCATACTAATTTTATTAAGTTCACTTTTTCTCAGCAACCATTCGAGGTTGACCTTTTTTAACTTTTTTGTCCTTTATTGACTTTAGATTTTAGAGGAAAACCTGGTTTCATCACATTGTAGCATCTTATTTTAACCATCCGAACATGAGAAAATTTGATAGACTCTTGCAATAATATATCCGTAACACCATTATATTTTGCTTATAAAAGTCAGTTACTGAACTCAACTTTCCTTTGTAGCAACATTTATTTATTTCCCAGTCATGATTTTTCAAATATGTCAGAACACTTAATTCAATAGAAATTTCTTTTTTTCATACTAGATTGGGGTTTTCACAAATGTAGATCCTGCCATCTTGATCTGGATCTAAAATAGTCACTTTTAGATTTCTTTAGGTTATTTCTACTCGAGAAGGGGACAGTGTATATCCTGTTTAGGCTGCAAACACAGATGTGCAGGCTGATGGCATATGGGATTTAAGCCTTATCGAATTCGTTAAGGTTAAATCAGTCATGTTATTATACTGCAAAAAAAGGCATTATACTGCAAAGTAAAGGTGAGTATATATTGCCAGTCTGGGTGTCAAATAGTCACCTACAGCTTGGGTAATTATCGTAATATGACACCCAGACCTGCCATATATCCTCACATACCCAGTCAAGAAAACCAAATAACTATATATTACTTTTGTAGATACGTGCAGCCAACATGTTCCACTGTCATTTATTGAACGCATATGTGAACGGTGAAGCTCATCTGTGGGACATGAAAGACAGGCATAAGGTAAGCTTCATATAATCACTTTGTTAAAGTACTTCAAACTTGCTGCATTCATTGTTTAAATTAATTATTGATATTTTTCTGTTCACTTTTTCCATCTAAATACACTTATTACCTTTTACTCCATTGAATATGGCTGTTATCCATGGGAAAACAGTGAAGATCCAGATCAGCTTATACCTTAATCAGGATCTACACTGTTCGCTTTTTATACATCGGGTTATTTCTGACAAAGAAGCAAACCGTGTAGATCCTGATCAGATGGCCTTTATGTGCTGGCTGATCTGGATCTTCACTGTGATGTAATCCGTATATATGGTGAAAAGGTTAACAACATAGATGACCAGTTTAGATAATCAGCCTGCACGTCTTTTCAGGCTCTGCCCTGTTTGCTTATTGATAGAAATGACTGAATGAATTTAAAAGAGTTATGTATACCTTTAATTAATTAGCCCAAAACTTCATTCTCTTGTACTGTTACACATCTTTTTTATATTAAAGTAATTTTCACTATTACAAAATAATATTTTGTAATTATTCAGTCTACTGACTTAAAATAATGCAAAATGCTATATACAGTATATGCCAACAATATTTATTTATTTCAAAAAAAGCTAATTCAAGGGGCGTAATTGAATAAAATTTAATGATTTATTGCTATAATAGTTATCTTTCTTTGATATTTGTTTCTTGTTTAAAATTTTCCCTTCAACTCTTAAACTGAAAATAACTCATGATATTTGATGTTCCACCTGATCTGGATCTACACTGGTCGCATGTGAATAAAAATGCATATAATTATAAAGAGGAAAGGGTTAATAACATTATATTACTGAAATTTGTTGGGTTTTTTCTTCTTCAGAACTGTGTACGTAGGAAAGCGATTACGTCAGTGATGTTGGGACGGAACATATCTCCGGAACAGGCTGACGAAGTTTGTGATCGGGTTTTCAATCGATGTTACAATGACCTTGAGCCATTCGGTCGACGGCTAAGACACTGGACACATGATATTAAGTTGTCATTAAATGAAGGTCTTTTGTATGGATACTCTGATCAACAGACTTGATACTGATGATATAATGATATAGTTTCAATCGAGAACAAACAATTAACAATTTATATGTAATTGGAATTTGCTTGAAAGAAAATATGGAGCAGCTATTGCAAAACTTAACATACTGGCAGTCAAATTAATCCAGAAATATGTGATTTTAAAACCTTTTCTCCATTATACACCTTAATATTGTGGGCAAAACAGTGGAGATCCAGATTAGCCGGCACATAAGTGCTGTCTGATTAGGATCTACACTGTTTGCTTTTTAATTCATCAGGTTATTTTTTACCAAGATGCAACATGTGCAGATCCAGATTAGATGGCACAGATGTGCCAGCTGATCTGGATCTGCACTTGTAGCACATGGTTAAAAAACATACTTATGGAGGAAAGGGATAATGCAGAAATGCAGAAATACAAAGTGATGCTTTTAAAAAATGTAAATTTTATTGACCAAAATAGATTGATTAAATGCATTACTTATTCTCCTTTTCTTTATTGTACCTGGCTTGTTAAACTGGATATATTCTTTGTTGATCAAGTTTGCTAATAGTTCTTAGTATTGATACAGATGTTGATCTTACATTCAGGTGTTAAGTAGAGAGAGGGGTCCAAGATCATACAACTAAGATTGTAGAGCAGTCTCAAATCTCAAGCATCTGATTGGCTGAAATGGTGACCAATCGCCATGTCAGTCAATCAGATGCTTGAGATTTGAGACTGATCTCCATTTTAACTTTGATTATCTTGGGCAAGGGAAAAAATTCTAGCTCAAATAATAATATTCAACAGGGTTTTTTATTTTATTCTATTTATTTTATTCAAGTTTTTTATTCTACATGTATTTGATACAAGATGCAAGTTTTTAGGATTTAAGCAGGAAGTGTAAATAAGTTCAAATGCACTACAAGCTCATTATCTTATCTAGCTTTTTGCTTAATATTGCTTTAAAAGCAATAAAAGGTATATATCTCGCACTTAACATGGCAGTATAATTATTGTAAATTAATTTGCTCAGTTGAAGTGTTTAGGTTTTTAAGTGCAAGTGTACTTACAAAATTGACAATTTAATGTTGTTTTTTTTCGGTTTGGTTTATGGTTTTTTTTATCTCAGATAATTTATGAGAACTGAATTGGTCATTGATTGCATTTTTCCAATTTTTAAAAATATTTGACAGCATTTTGGTTTTTAAGTTTTAGGTTTGGTTAATTATGTTTAAAATCCAGAGTACCTTATAAAAACAAAAACAGACAAGCACTTCAAATGTAAAAAATTTAAACAATTAAGTTTTTAGTTCCTTCTTTGAAAATATTTACCCTTAACTCCATCTGTATGCCTTTATAGCATGGGACAACAGTGTAGATTCAGATCGGCTGGCACATCCATGCCATCTGATCAGGATCTGCACTGTTCACTGTTTGATTTATTAGTTTATTACTGACCAAAAAATGAATTGTGCAGATCTTGATCAGCAGGCACATCATTCTTATCAGACAGCACAGATGTTCCGGCTGATCTGGATCTACATTTGTCGCACATGCTTTAAAATGTCGATAAATAGAGGAAAGGGTTGTATCTCTGGGATGAGCATTCAACCACAGCGGTCCAACAGCTATCAGCTATTCAGATTCTAGGAACAGTAATTTGAATGTCACTTATGGCTGTTATTTTCCCTATCAGATGTGACAAAAGCACTGTTAAGCACTTAAAGTGACAGTCCATAGTATTGTATTCAGTTATAAAGAAAGATAATACTATCGCACAGTCAAATATTAAATACAAATTCTCTGAATGATGGGGTGTTACTAGAATGTACGTTCAAATTATTGGGGTTGACATTACTTCGGAGCGAATAAACGCTAATTAACATTCAGTGTGTCTCGCGATTATTTTCAACAACAAACACCGTAACGGATACCGAAGCGACATAGCGTGTTAAAAAAAAAATAAAGAGGTGAATATGTATTTGAAGTCGAAATGTATGGAAGCTCGTAATTGTCATTCTTCCTTGACCTTTTATTTGTTTCTATTCTGGCGGGACGGTGATTATTTCGTTCTCCTTAACATTAGATAACGTATGCATAAGCATATAGTAAGTCGGCCTCATTTGCATCTCGCGGGGTGGCATCAATTTTCGAACTTTTATAACTATATCCGTGTAAAGTAATTAAACGAGATTTCTTTATCCTATTTTGTGTTTCTGTCTGTGGCGGTTTAAATTCTGACAATTCATGCAAAAACTTACTTTTCATTAACAGTTTTTACATAAAGTATGGACATTCACTTTAAAGGGTTATTAAATGATCTGACATTTTAAGTTTCTTTTGCAAAAGAAGGAAGTTTGAAATACCGTGCTTTCCCGAGTTATCTCTAAAGTTCAGCTGATACATATTACAGGGTTAAGGTTATACTTTGTACAAATAAGTGTGTTACCAAAATATCTAAACGGAGGGGTGAAACTTGGGCCAGCTGCTAGATCACCATTTTATTCTTAGCCGATTCACTTATGCACCCTGACTAAATTGGGCTTTTGGCTTTTGTGACCATCTCTACAGTCTGATCAAGGCCTACATGTACACCAGGGCTGAAGGTTATAAAACTGAGTTTGGAAACCAGTCTCAAATCTCAAGCATCTGATTGGCTGAAATGGCGACTGGTCGCCATTACAGCCAATCAGATGCTTGAGATTTGAGACCGGTTTCCATGATCAGTTTTATAACCTTGGGCACATAAGTGTTTGACAGCATTGCTTGGTATTAATTTCAGAGCAAAATTATTTAATATAGGCAAGTTTTGTTACAAAATAATATTTTCTGTAGAAAATAAAATATAAATTTCTTTTTTTTTTCGGAACAATAGCAAAACTGAAATGTAACCAGGTATACAGAGGCTTTGAGAGCGGACCGTTTTAATTTGGTAAAAAAAATCGGCCATCAAAGGATCAAAGACCCACAACAATAAAGTCTTAAACGCAATTTCGTCTGGTTATTGAACTTAACTGAGATAACCATTCATAGCCAAAACATTTCGACCAAGATTGCTTGACAGTGGATAAAGGCTTTTCAAGAGAAGATTATGCGAAATTTGTCATAAGTAAGTATTAAGTAAATGATTGTTTTACATAGGGCACGATAACTAAGTACTAATCTACCACATGACCCACCTTATTAGAAGTTAGTTATTCATGGGCCTTCACTAAGATTGTATAACTCGGGTTAGGGAATGGACAACTAAAGTTTACGCGAACCATACATCTTCACACGTAAATTTTAAAGTAATATCTGAAGTCAATAATTATGTCTCCCACCACGTAGTGGTGTGGGAGACATTTTGATCTGCTCCTGTCTGTCCGTCTGTCTGTCCGTCTGTCTGTCACACTTGTCCGCTCTCTAAGTCAAACAGTTTTCATCGGATCATCACCAAACTTCATCAAAATGTTAGTGGCCATAATATCTCGATCAAGTTCGATAACCAGCCATATTGCCCAAGGAATCTCAGAATTATGGCCCTTGAATTATCAAAAATAAGTTGTTTGAGGCTTGTCCACTCTGTAACTTGAACAGTTATCATCTGATCTTCACCATACTTTATGAAAATGTTTGTGGCCATAATATCTCGGCCAAGTTCGATAACCAGCCGTATTGCCCCAGTCATGTCGGATTTATGGCCCTTGAATTATCCAAAATTGGCTGTTAAAGCCTTGTCTGCTATGTAACTGAAATATTCATCAACTGATTTTCAATAAACATTATGATAATGTGTGTGGCCTTAATATCTTGGCCAAGTTCGAAAACCAGCCACTTTGCACCAGGCATATCACATTTATGGCCCTTTGATTTATCCGAAATTAGCCTTTTAAACATGTCACTAACCTGGTTCATCTCTCAAAGTCAGATAGTTTTCATTGTATCTTCACCAAAGTTTATCAAAATGTTGATGGCTATAATATCTTAACCAGGCTATAAAGTCATCGATATTGCTTGAGGCACTTCAGGATTATGGCCCTTGAATTGTTTAAAAAAAATCTTCACTTGCTGTCGCTTATAGCCATGAATAAATTACCAATTCACCAAAGATGTTGCAATTTATTCATGGGTAAATATCTCGGACAATTTGGAACTCCGCTGAAGTTTTGTTCAGAAATGTCCAGGAACGCTCAGCTGTTTTTGATGGATGGATGATAGGCCATTACACTGTTACAACAACACACAGGTAATTTCCGACTGCTAGGATGCTTGTAGGGTGTTGGTGTATCTCTGTATCTGTCATACTGTAATATGGGTACCTTGAAAGATAACTGTTTTGCAACCTTCAAGTAAAAGCCATTATTCACTCTTTCACAGAATAATACCCTTATTCAATATACAAAATGTTTGTAGGCTTTACAATAATTTATCTTTTTTGTTCTCATTTTGTTTTAAACTGACAACAGTTATCTTTCACAATGATGCAGCTTTCAAAAGCCTGAAACAAAATTATTATATGATGTTCACCAAATGCTATAATTATCTGTGTAATAAAAGAACAGCCGCTTTGACCCCGGCACATAAGACTTATGGCCCATTTATTTATTTACAATTGGCCTTGATAGCCTTGTACACTCACTCTCATGGTCTTTTTTCAGTGCATCTTCACTGATATATCAAAATGTTAATGACAACAAGTTTGACAACCAGCCACATTGACCCTGGCACTTCAGGATTATGGCCCATCAGAAATTGAAACTTGTTTTTCCTGATCCTCCAAAAATTTGTGACATTGTTTATGACTAATATTGCACAGAACTTCCGTATGCCCTTTTAATAAATTGCCATCTTTATATTCACGTCACCAGTTTTATCCTGTGCATCATCAAAGATGATGCCTTTGTGGGAGACATGTGCTTTTCCCAAAAGCAGTTCTAGTCTTATTTTATTCCCCCACTAAGTGGGAGGCAAATCTTGTGTTATAAACTCCTAAACTATCGGGGAGGTGGGGATTTCTTTCAATCTGCACAGATGATCAAGCAGGATGTGTAGATGATCGTAAAGGTTTTTTTCCTGCGACAATTTTTACCAGAGTTATAGCCCATTGTTATTACAAAGGTTGTTGCTGCAGTGTGGGGCCGTAATTGTTCGAGGACACATTCTAGTTTTCTAAATGTTAGATCGCATGGTGGAAAATTTGACATTAACTCTTCCTTAAACATTCGGCTCTAAAGTTACTCTTGCGATTAAGTTGAACTGTAAAAATGTTGCTATAAAGTTCTTTTTATGTGACCAACTTATTTAATGCTTTACTTGAAAATTTAGCCAAAGCGTTTATCAATTTTGTTCACAAACCCGTTTTTAATTCCACAGAGAAGACGAGGTGACTGTTTTTGTTTTTCTTACGTAATTTTTTTGATTCTGAATTTGATTTCCCACCTTGATTCACGTAACGATCTGAGAGCATTTTATAGAAATAATGAATATGAAATCCCCGAGGTCATATTCGAGAAGAAACCATTTAACTGCATCGGTTTCCTGAGCTCATGTTATCTTAAACGACGTAAAACAAGGAAATTTGAGAATATAAGTGCATGAATGTGGTATCTGTCACCGGAGGTGGAACAAGGCTCTACGAAAACGCTAGTCAGCAAGATCATATCATACTTGCCATTTCAGCCAATCTGATGCTTGAGATTTGAGACTGGTCTCAAGATTTAGTTTTATGATATTGTGTCCAGTAAGATGTATAAAAGACCCAGACATGTTTGTTTAATGGAATCTCTATTCTTGTGTTTGGTGAAATCCATTGGATATTATGGTTGTTTTGCAGAAATTATTGGCAAAATAGGGGACAGTGTAGACCGTAACACGCGGTCTAATCTGAGTCTACATGTAGACCTTGATCAGGTCAAGTCTGAGTCTACAACTACAATAGTCACAGAATTAATGACCATTTAATTGCTGGGCACAGAATATGTATGATCGGGGTCTACACTGTTCGCTATTTTTGCGGAAAATTCATAGGAACAATAAGGGCGCAGGGTACAGTTTCCGAGGCGGCTTTCGGAGTCTGGGACTGCGCGCGAACTCTTGTTTACTGAAAATACAAATTTTGTACTGCTAAAATTGTGTTGTTGTATTTTCTGTGTTGGAGGGGGGTGGCTTCATGTAAACAACAAGCAACTGGTCTACAGTAATTATCCTTCAGGATTTAATAAGACCTATAAGCTCACCCTATCCCTGTTTTCCCAGTGCAAAATTTGGCTAAAATCCTACATATCTGAAAACCTGCAAAATATTTCCTGCAGGAACTTTTGAAATAAAAACCCTTTCTTGTTAATATTTAATCTGTGCCCAATTCCCCAAGCAGATGGAAAGTGTCCCCCATCCAGCTTGATTTTTCAGCATTTGTCATTGAAATATCTCACCGTCAAATTATTCTCAGATTCAGCCGAGCAGACTGTGTTTTTATCCGGTTACTGTTCAACTCAGAACATACAAAGCTACCATCCATGCATTTTAGCCACCATGATCAGATTTCTTATTGCACAAACTATACACAATTTAAAAAGAATCTCACATTTTAAATTTAAACATTGATTTTTATGCATTAAATTCAAGGGTACCCCAAATATTTAAAAAATCGAACGGGACCAAAGTGCGAAACTGTAGGTCAGCGTACACTATTGCGTTTCCCTATATGTTCTATATAGAGTCTTAGGAGTCTCCTTGATTTATTTATTCTTAGTCAATATCAGGCATGGTCTTCTGATGAAGTTTAAATATAAATCTACATAAAAACATAGATGAAATACCACCATGACCGTAGGTTTCCACCTCAAATTTCACTTTGAAGACTACCACCCTTGCCTATTGACTAAATTTACTTGTAGCCAACCTGTTTATAGGCATTATTTTAAAAGTAATTTTTTTCTTATCGAAAATGTTTTGGATAATGATTTTTGGTTCCAACAGCTGCAGAAATACACAATTTCTGTTTTTTAGAAGGAGTTTTATTTTTTCTTTAGCTATATTGGCCAATCAGCTATTGTTTCTATAGAGTCTTACGGGTTTCCCCTAACTTTTTTTTAACCAACCGGGAAGCAGCTTTTATTTAGTGTACACTGATCTGTAGGTTAGATACAGTAATTCATTTCCCATAGACTCCCAGTATAGCTTCATCTCCTATTCTGAATTAGCTATTGGGTCAAGGCCTTAAAATCTTACTTTTGCAAATAAAACTAAACTAGAGACATCATAAAAACACAACAAAAATATAGCGTAACCAGTAAACTTTTTCGCGACATGCACTGGAATACCACCACCCTCAGATTTGCGCCACTTTCAGTTTCACTTTGTCCAAAATAATACCCATTTTTAAAGATAAAAATTTTCATTCACTCAAAATAAAAATGCAAATGTTTTGTTTCAACTTCTCCTATACACTGTGCATTTTCACATAGCTATTTAATATTTTTTATTCTGCTTTTGCATTTTCAACCAATCACAGACTTACTTTATCTAATGGTCCGCACAAACCCTAGACAAAATTGACTGGTTCCCGAGCCACCTGAATTACTGTAGTGTAACCTGTACCCTGCCCACTAAAATGCAATTACATCGTTAGGCGGCGAATTTCAGTGGCGATAAACTCGTAAATGACAGTCACGGCTGTTGCCTATTTGTTTATTATTTGTATGTGGGCGATATTAAACTGTGAAGTTGCCATATTTGCAGTGTTTTGTGTCAGTTTTTGTTGTTGTAAATATAATTATCATTGTTAGCGTATCCACACATACTTGTGATCTTGAGATGTGTTCTTTATCAGATGCGGATCTTCAGCCCAAGGTTATAAAACTGAGCATGGAAACCAGTCTCGAATCTCAAGCATCTGATTGGCTGAAATGGCGACTGGTCGCCATTTCAGCCAATCAGATGCTTGAGATTTGAGACTGCTCTACAATCTCAGCTTTATAACCTTCAGCCCAGTGTCCACGGTTATAAAACTGAGCATGGAAACCAGTATCAAATCTCAAGCATCTGATTGGCTGAAATAGCGACTGGTCGCCATTTCAGCCAATCAGATGCTTGAGATTTGAGACTGGTTTCCAGCCTGATCTCCAATACTGAATCTTAATCTCCAACAGTGACCGCTTTTAATTGATGTTATCTGGTCACATGGAAATAACCAACAACAAAACTAAATAACTTTTAAAGTCAATGATTTCCGTTTGTTGTGAAAACATGTCTCTACTTTTCGGACACAACCTTGAGACAGAATCAGTTTTGTTTACAATATTATATTATTTACATGATTTTGGTAAAAATTAAATAACTAAAGACAAACTACAATCTTTCTCCTAAGCGTTTCAAGTTTATTTATTTGACTGTTATAATGATGAATGAAATACTGTAAAATATCGAAAATAAGCGCATAATCGAAATGAAGCGCACAAAAGCGGCACATATTAAAAAATAAGGGTACATGTATAAGCCTATTTTCGAGATTCTGCGGTATTGTTATTAAAACAATAAACACTTTCCAGACATGTACAATTATGGTCAGTCGGTTTGTCCGTCGATCTGACCCTCTGTCTTAGGTTTCTTCAAACATGAAGAAGTCCTTCCATAACAGATGAACCTCAAACGAAAAATTCAAATTCTAGTGATTAAAACTAGATGATTGTTCGGTTAAACTTTGTGTCATCCTCATTTACTTTGTCATAGAAAAAAAACTGAAATGTGATGAAGAAATATTAAGAAATCGCAACGTTATATAGCCAATATTAAGACTTGATGACAAAATCAAAGTACAAAAAGGGACATAACTCTATCAAATGACATTGACCTCAAGATTTTGGTATCAACAGGGCACTGTTCATAGCAAAATTATAAAAAGTTTGATGAAGAAATATTAAAAAATAACAAATTTATTGTTTTTGTGGCGGACCGACGGATGTACGTACAAAGTGATTCATATATATTGCCTTTTATTCGAAAGGCCGATATAAAAAAAAACTGAAAAAGGCAGTCGGGAGACCGGTTTTTGGTGTGAACTTTTGTCTACTGATGAGTCCATCATCTATCATCATTCTTCCATCAACCGAACTTGTAACATTTAAGGCACAAATCGGCATAAAGGCCCAAGATCATAAACCTGAGTTTGGAGACCTGTTTCAAATCTCAAGCATCTGATTGGCTGAAATGGCGACTGGTCGCAGTCTCAAATCTCCAGCATCTGATTGGCAAATATTTCAGCCAATCAGATGCTTGAGATTTGAAACTGGTCTCCAATCTTAGTTTTATGATCTCGGTCCAATATCTAACATTATAAAAGTACATAATAGTGATTCTGAGTCAGATATAATCATTCCCAGTGTCGTTATCATTGTTTATTTTCATTCATTGTTATCAAATATTTCATTAATTCGGTTGATATTCTATTGTTGTGTCTAGACGAGGTATGATTTTTTTCTCGTTATCTGACGCAACGTCGGCCGAAGACCTCTAAATCATGTCGGTCGTTTCACCTTTAAGTGCAGTCTTAAGCTATGGTTGAAATATATTTAAAAAAATGAAAGCAGACGGAATTTCAACGTCAAACTTTTGTAAAATATCAGTGATTTAATTATTGGGATAAAGTTGTCCGTAAATGATTGTCACAGATGACATTTGTATCAGTTATATTCCATCCCTACTTTCAAAGTAAACCATTTTGTTCGATTTTTTTGCTTATGCAGATACTGGCACTCTATCACTATTGTTTTTGCGTATCGGAACTTCATTACAAAAAATGGTTCGAGAATATATATGACGTGAAAATATTGATGGAACACTTGGGTTTTTGTCCGAGATGGCACTGTATCGGTACATAAAATTTAGATATATCGATTCGCCATTAACAATCTGGTGTAGAAAAAAAGCAAAATCAGGCTCGGAAATTTTTTAGAACTTTGCTGTATCCTCATTTTATAACTTTGCTTATGACATGAGACCGATGTGCGGGCTTTAAAAATTTACAGGTTGGTGAGGTCATCGCGTGAGGTCATAATGTTAAACGAACGCATGACTAGAATTGAACTAGCGTAGAGGATACGGAAGCTTGCAGCCTTTATTAGGGGTAACTGTTGATGATATAGCAAAGGGACTGAACTCTTGAAGACAAGTTAATACAGCTATACTCGATGATTTCCGAATCCTAAAAAACTACAGTATAGCATAACTACATGTAGGATAATTTTATGCCCCACGAAGTGGGTAAATGCATTTAGAGTTGCACTCGTCCATACGTCCGTCCCCCAAATCTAGTGGCATCAACTTCTTCTAAACTATCAGGTGGATTTCTTTCAAACTTGCACAGATGGATCAAGCACTATGTGTAGATGATCGTTAAGAAAGGCTTTTTTTCCTGAGACCATTTTTACCTTAGTTATGTCCCTTTGTTATTACTAATGTTGTTGCAGCAGTGGGGGCATCAGTGTCCGAGGAGACATTCTAGTTTGTTGTGGTTTTTTTTCTTCACTTTCTTCACTTTCCACGAACGCCTGTCGATTAAGTTAGTTTCTCGTCGTCATATTGCTCCGGACTAGCTACTAAATAACATTGTTTTGGTTACTTTTCTTATTAATTTGTCTACAGATTTTTTTATTCATCGCGATATAACCATTGCTTTGCTTCCGTTTTCTCCATTTCGATGTCTAATTCTGGATTTTGAGGAGAACCGCTGTTGAAGCTGAAGATAAACGAAGCTTAGAGTGCTATGTTTTGAAACTGAGATGGACCACTAGTCCAAGACTCCACGTTTACGTGTCTGGGAACGTGATCTGTGTTTTATATATTGGTAAGACTGGTTCAAAAACCTAAAACTTTGATACCGGTCCGGTTACTCTGCTGTGCAAGAGTCTAAGTAACAAGATAAATATCGAGAATTACTTTTTATTTTTCTTCAAGTCTGCTGACTAGCAATAGCTATTAATGCATTATGCAAACATTTTCAGCTACATTATAAATACACATGGATATGAGGCGCGTCACGGGAAAATGTGTCCTCGAATAGAAGACATCAATCTTAGCAATGAGGTCATAAAGTAGAGCAGACGACACTAATTTCTAATAATATTATACGCTTTTCTACGTAAAATTAACATTGTATACTCAAAATGTGAAATAAAATCACATTATTATTGGTAATGCAATATAGGTAAGTGTAAGATATTTCCAAATTCAGTAACTAACAATAATCTTCAAAAACACGTTTTCCCGTGGCTTGCTTTATTTGATAATTATCATGCACAACAGTTTGAACAATTACAACGATTACCATTAAAGACGTACAGGATCTAACATGAGTTGACGTATAAACAAAAACTATTAAACAAGTTCAGGAAATTTTCATTAAGCGAACCCCTAAGGAGCTTAAAAATAAATTTCCTGGACGAGTTTAATATTTTGTGTACATGTATTAAAGGACAACGAGTGTCAATCTTCACTAAAATTACGGCCTTTTGAGAAACATTTATTCTAGAATAAGTGTAAATCATAGCAGCCAATAGCAACAGAGCAAATTAATCATAAACCAATCTCCATCCAGAGTTGTTGCTCCTTATCTCGCTTTATCAAGGAACGACAACTCTGTGTGGAGATTGATCTTACACATAATAAGTTAATTAAACAGAAAACATGGGGTTTACAAGCATGAGACAAATAAAAATCTCAGAGATATAATCTCATTCCTCTATATTTATCTGGTATTTCTGTAACTTTACACTATATTATCTGAATACTGTTCAAATCTATGCTTTCAGTTTATGGTACAGCTATTCCAATCAATTATCCTTCCCCACCCCCTCCAAGAATCCGTACTCTGTTAAGATAACATTCCCAATATTTTACTTGTTGAAGTGTAATTAACACTTAATTACATTACAAAGATATAACCATAACTATAGCATGGGCTAATATTTTATTCCCTTTATTCACAGTTATTGCTAAATATTTGCCTTCTTCATCATTTTTGTATAAACTTTATTTTCACAAAATACTTTTAAAAAATGTTTTAGTTTTCAAGTTCGCTTTGACCATAGTTCCCAAGCCATCTGAATAACTCTTTGTAACTTAAACTCAAAAATAGTATTTACCCTACCAACTTCAGAAGCTTTATCCCTTACATTACATCATCGATATGCCTGTATTATCACATGGGTACCAAGCGGTGATCCAGATCAGCTGGCACATCGTTTTTATAATGATTATTCTCAGAAAATTTCGCATTTAAATTATTCCTAGAGGGACATTGCTGTTGTAAACATGCATAGATATATCGGTTTAAACTGTCTAAGACCGAGAAATCATTAAACGATGATTTTAATTTATTAATGCAGTTAAACGCTGTTAACGCGATAGATTTCGAACGGTTACGGGTGCAGATCTTGAATATTATTTTACGTTTCTTCTGTTTGGAAGCGCGATCATAGTATACCAAAACGATTTTAAAAATATGATGCATTTATCAACACTGACAGTAACCGTACAAAGTGATGCAAAATAATATAAAAAGTCTGTATACATGAAAATATAATTCAAGTTTATGAAGAAAATGCAAGAAGTCCAGATAAAGGCAAGAATGAACAAACGCATCTAAACTTAATCTTTTTGCCACCAGAGTGCTCAGCTATAAACTTGCGCATGCGCAAATTTCTGAATTTATTTAAAGAAATGTCAGTCTTTTACATAAATTCGGGGGACTTATCATTAAAACTCCACGGAGGGTAGCCCTTTAATCCCCTAAATAACGTTAATGAAGTCACCTATCGTTCAATATTAGCCAATATATTAAATTTTTCAAAGTCTTGTGATTTTGTTTTAGAAATGTTTTATCTTAAGACCCTGATCTGAATGGATCTGGGATGGCCCTAAACAGAATGGATCTAGGAATGGCCATAATCAGAATGGAATCTGGGAATGACCCTGATTAGAATGGAATCTGGGAATGGCATTTATTAGCATGGATCTGATAATGGCCCAGATCAAAATTGATCTTGGAATTTCCACGATCACAATGGATCTGGGAATAACCCTATTCAGAATAGAGCTGGGATCGGCCTTGATCAGAATGGATCTTGAAATACATTGATTACATAGATGACATCGGCCGCTTGAAACAGTCTAAGTGATGAATTATGAAATATCAAATATAACTGTTGTGATTTGTTTTATTAGCACTCTTAGCGCTGAATTAATGTCATGAATGCACCTTTCTATCTTTGTAGGCCATTTGATTCATTGTTCATGGTGGATTTTTATAGAAACTTATTAATTGAGTAAACTTTTAATAACTGAGAACAGTGTAGACCCTGATCAGACAGCGCGGATACGGTGGATTAATCGGGTCTGCACTGCTCGCAAATATGACAAATGCTTTGTTGAGCACTTAAAAGGTTAAACAACACTTCTATTTTGAGACTTTTTTCTAATGATTGCACCTTAAAATACATCTTCGCATTAAAGACAATGGCGGTAGTTTCCAAATTCCACAAAGTGAGGGATTTTACGTGAACATTTGCATATTGGCGAACCATGCCGTTGACATGAGACCGACATAATTTTATGTTTATTCACAAGTATTTTTAAACAAAGGCAGTCTCTTCATTGCCAAGTCGTTTTATTGAGATTTAACTTGTTAAAGACATACTGGTAAACTACGAAAACGGTGCGCATGTAAAATTCACGACACTGTGAAATCGGAAATTACCGCAATCGTCTTTAAAATGACATCGTTTTCTGAAGAAAAAACGTGTGAGTCTGCAGTGAATCTTAAGACGATTTTATAACCGGTAATAGACAATATACACAAACGAAAAAAAAAGATACTATGCCCAATTTTGATTTAAGAAAAATTCCGGTTTTCAGGTTTTCTAAACACATTTTATATCACTGCCATAATTGGAAACCAAAACAATCAAAATAAACTGATTAATTCTCCTACAGTCTTTCTTATACCGTTTAATTTTCTTAACGCAAAACTGAGTTTACATTTTTTTAATAAGAATGTTCCCAATTTCCACTGTGTGTGGGTCATCTAAAGAAAGCACTGGTCCCAAGGTCATAAAACTGCAAATGGAAACCAGCCTAAGATCCCACCCCATCCATTGGTTAGTTTTGAAAGTGTACTAAATTTCAACTAATCAGATTGCTTAGGTAATAGACTGGTCTCCAGTTTCAGTTTTATAACATTGCGGCCTGGTCTAAATGACTAGATTTAACATTTCACAACTAGAGAACTAAAGATACGCGTTATCTCAAAATAGAAATGGTATAATCCTGTGCTTTACTCGTGCACAATATTCCTCCCAGTACTTCCCGTACTTTCTCGAGCATTTATTTTCGTCTCTAAAACTACGGTGCGTTAGAAGGATCACTAGAACAATAACGTATGTGTATGGCATGAAGTTCTCAAAACCAGTGGTCACAGTCCAAAAGAAAGAAAGCAGGATTTCGGGGATGTAGTGGAAATGGCGAGAAAGTCCCCACCAACCGGAAACAAGTAGAATACTCTCCCTTTCTTCTCCGGTGTCGATTCTATATTTAGCACGAATAATGTCCGCTTTTTTACCCCATACTAGGCAGTTTCCGTCGGCACTTCGGACAACTTGGCGTTGTAAATCGGCAAGATAGTTCACAAGAACTGACACAAGTCCTAGACCAAGAATTATGGAAGCCCAGAAAGACCCTAAGCGTACTGGATGATTGACTAGGTATAAGCTGACGATCGGATACAATGCTGGGAGCCAGCACATACATCCCCAGCATATATAGTACCCGGCTCTGTCAAGTATTATATCAATAGTTTGCATATATCCGGATTCCCAAGTAAAGAACTTGGTAATGTACACGAGTTGTAGAACTGCTGTTACAAACATACTATCAACAAATCCGTATAATTCATAGCTTTTCAATGCGTAGATACAGACTAGTAAAGGCCAAACAGTCATTCCGAATCGGCAGTTTGTGAAAACTTTCACATCTATTCCAAAAATTCTAGGATACAATTCCGTCCCCCAATAGTAGTCAAAGATAAACCCTCCGTCTGTTTTGCCACTGTCCGTGGAAGAAGGGGCATAGATCCCTTTTAAGTAGAGGAGGAATACGAAAATAAGGGCGAACACATTCATAAATGCAAGGAGCTCACCGAATCTGTCGTAAACAATGGTTGGGGTCATTCCGTTCATTTTCAGTCCTATAGTTAGCAACAGAAATCCGACCATTGTAACCATGTAATGGAGAAATCCATTGTCTTTATAGACGGGCACGTTTCCCTTTCGTGTCACTGGTCCGGTAACCCTCTTTCCCGGAAGTACTCGCATCCAGAAAATTGCCCATGCGCAATAGCCAAATACTACTCCGACGGTGAAGCTATTTACAATACTTAAATTGGTCCAAATTTCGATCAAATTTTGTAGAACCGAGCCCTTGCGTAGTTTCGTGAGCATTTGTGAATAACTTCCGTCACAAAACGCATTCGTGTACCAAATTAAGATGACGATTTGCGGCGTTAGCAAGATGAGACACAGTGGCAAGAATATCTTGTTCATGAAGTGACGAAATGCTCGGCTTACTCCGGTCTTTTCAAGAGTTTCAATACCCTCCTTGTAGCCATGGAATCCATTTGAAATGACGTCTGTGTGGTTGACGCCATTGGAGGAAATGTCGTCATGGGCATGCGTAGTACCGTTTCCGGTCTGTTTGCTACTTTTGGATCGTGTAATCACTCCCGACATTCTCAGCGGATTCTGAAAATAGATATTTGAATCGTGAGTATAATTATACTTGTGAACTAAGCTCACCAGTTTGGTCCATCAATATTTATTCGTCGTGTTTCGATCCAACTAAGTACTAAGTACAGCTGTTTACTGGTACGAAACCCAAAACAACACGCGAGATTATCTAGCAGTGAACAGTGCATTGCTTTCAAATACTGACATTAAACACAACAATGTGAAGAAAAAAAAAAGAAACGGTACGAATAACTGCATTATGACACCGGTACAACGAGCAGACACAACGTCGGGACATTTTATTTGCATTTTTACACCGCAAAACGCACTATTTCTAATGTTAACTAAGACTTTACTTAAATAAAAACTTATCAAATATTTCCGCTATAGGCTATCTAGTGCTATTAAACCTAGGGTCAGGTAATGATTGTGACAAAAACGCAGTGTTAACATTGTCTTTACTAGAAAAACAAACAACTCTTAAACTTTTTCGTGACCGGCTTATTCGCCTCTGACAACAATACCCTCAGGTGATACGTGTACTGGTACAATTCTTTTATAAAGATAGAACTGGTAGCAGCAACTTTATTGCCAAACAAATCCTGAATTGTTTGATGCAAGTATGAAATTAAAATAAAATAAAAACACTTAATAAAGTCAGAATGTGTTTAGTTTAATGGCTTTTTTAAGAATTTTTTTGTACATTTTACAAGTATTATCATTGGAAATTCTTGTAGCAAAAGACACATCTTACTGTTTTGATTACTTTGTTTGAAATACTTGTTACTAAAATCTATTTGTATTTTTCTCAGTAGCATCTGATTTGAGACAACAATAAACTCACTGCACCAGGTCATTTTCAGGTGCGTCGCGGGAAAAGTTGTCTTCGGACAGTTGACGTTATTTCTTGAAATGACGTCATACAATTTAGCAGATGACATGGCTTTTTTCTGCATTTTGCCGTAAAAATAACACTGTCATTACTTTTTTTTAAATCACTTGTTATTATTGTAAGTTGATTACTGTAAGATCTTTCTAAATTAAGTATTAACTGAAATGTCAAAAACTTGACCGAAGACGTCTTTTCCCAAGACGATCCCGAGAAAGTGAATTGCTACAATAAATACCGTATCGTGTATTGATAACCCCCGTCCTTTTTTCATTACTTTACCTAATTACAGCAATCATGCCGTGGCATAATTATAACACGGTTACTCTACTAACGTGACGATGCTTTTGTAATGGATGTTTGTAAATAAACGCAACTGATACTGCGTCGACCATAATATCAAAGCGCTGAAAGCGTTGAAAGACTTTCGCGCCGGAGAATTACATTACGCAGCAGAATGTCAACTCTGGCTAACATCGTTTAATATGTGCACACGATAGAAACTGCATGTCAACTTAAATACTTGCTCACGGCCAGTATGAAAGAGTAGTCAAACATCTGCTATAAAATCCCCACAAAATACCCCAGGATGCGGGATTTGGCATATAGATTTTCAAATTTTCCCGGACCCCCCATGATAAGTTAGGCCTCTTACAAATTAATTTGGGCCTCATAAACGGACTGATTTTCTAGCTTAGTTAAAATTAACATTGTTAAAAAATAACTCGCTGAGTTGAACCCCCCTTGCTGAAATCCTGGATCCGCCCCTGTCTACTATTGTAAATGCAAATGTTATGTAGTGTATAAGTTGGCTAAACAATACTAAATCCTGTAGAGTATACTTCTAGTATCAATGAGACATAAGCTATTAATATTAATTAGTAGGCGGTGCTACTTAAACTTTGTAGAGAATGTTCATTCATAGTATCATGTTACATCTCCGATGAGTAATTGCCAGCATTTAACAAGCATTGGCCAATGTTAAGATAAGCACAACCGTTATTTCCTGGTTAGAGATAAAACGAATTCAATTAAGAGAGTAATAAGAGATTGCTAAACTGTTAATTGTCTAAAACAAAACAACATCCTGATAAAAAGAGACGTGTTTCTCGCTGACCTGAATACAGTATAGTCACTGATCACGTGACTGATTTCTTTATAATTGGATTTTTAATATCCCTTAATTTTTGTTTGAACAACAACATAATATTGTTTTCTTCTTTTCTTTGTCGCACTGTCTGTACAAATGTTCGTCATCGTTCGTAATAAATTTACTTTCTTAATATGCACTACTTTCTGACGCCGCACAACTATGGAACTTGTTAGGCGTAACTAAACTACTCATGCATATTCAGCTGTTTGTTCACTAACGTAGCTGAACGTGATTTCACTCAACATTTGTTTGATGGAGTTTTTGGCATGGACGCTACAAAATTACACGGACACGTACTATAGATCACTATTCTTTCGTAGAATTGTGTGCTTGAATGTGCTTAAAACGTCTGCATTTCATTTCGGCCTGCTCTCGCGGTGACCACAAAACCCCGCTTACTTGAATACGCTCGATGTCGCAGTGATACACCGGAAGTTAAAAACTGCGCGTCGCCGTGTTCTAGACTTCTAGCTTAAGACTTTCGCGCATGCGCGCGAAAGTCTAAAAACTGAGATCGGAGAGCTGTCTCGAAACTCAAGCATCTAATTTGCTGAAATTGAGACTGATCTCCATTTGAGCCGTTTAGATGCTTGACATCTTAGACTGGTAGCAAGATTTAGATTTATGATCTTGATCCCAGTGTAGATCCTGATCAGGCAGCATATCCGGTTTTTTATACGCTTTCAGTTTCATTAGTGTATTTCCGACCAAGAAACGAACATTGTAGATCCTTATCAGACTTCAATTATGTGCATGCTGATAATTAGCTAAAGAATTTTGACGCAAACAATATGATTCTGATCAGAGGAGACGATAGCGCCTGCTGATATGGATTTACATTGTTGGTTCATGGGCCACCAGCCATGTTCCTTGAAGTAAACTCATTCATATTCACTCAAGAAAAAAAAACTAAACTCTTCGCCATTTCAGCCAATCAGATGCTTGAGATTTGAGACTGGTTTCCATGCTCAGTTTTATAACCTTGGGCATAGACCTATCAGAGAGGACTGAAAATTATAAGGTAAACAATATATGCAGTAATATTTCAAATAATAAAGCCAGGGATCAGGCTGCTAAAGCCAGCTGCTAATGGCTGTTTGGTACCCATCATCAACATTCACATGAGTTTAATTTTCGCGCATCTAACACTCGAGCAAACGCGCGAATTCGAATCACTCCTGAAAGTGTGCAATGTATTTTTATGTTATATAGTTTGCGATGAAATGTCTGTGCGAAACATTCTCTAGCGACCCGTAACGAAAACTGATGCATAATGGGAAAATGCGAAAAATTAACAGAAATATTTACATGATGAGTTTGCAGGCATACATATAAACATACAATTCAAATATTAAATAAGTACAAGGCTCGATATTATAAAACTGGGAATGGAGACCAGTCTTAAATTTTAAGCATATGATTAGCTGAAATGGAGACTCGTCTCAATTGCAGCCGATCAGATGCCTGTGATTTGAGACATGCCTCCAATCTCAGTGTTATAATCTTCGGCCCGGATTTAAAATAGTTGTTATTACTTGTAACTACAATTTTATGAAATTTAAGTTGTTAAAATACACGAGTTATTACATACTTACATGTACAATCAAGTAAAACACAACGCATGTCTCGAGTATATGTACGGCTTATGTCCCAATTTCTGGCCATATGTTGAGTTTTATCCGGTGTGCCTAACATTCATTTATCCGACATAACCTTTTAATTTATTTTTTTGTTTTCGTCAATTTAAAATCCTAGCACAAACTATAATATTTCAAAACTTCCGTTCCTTTGTCAGAAATTTGCTTAAACGTATATTGTCTGCTTTAATTTTTGGTTCAAACGTAAGTTATACTTTGCGTTATCTAATTTTCTCATTTAATCGTATGCTAGTCTTTTCCAGTTTATTTGTGATAAATTAATTCTATATGTCTTCCCTTTCTTTGTTTTAAGTAAACGTTCATTACTTAATACGATATTGTTGCTTTTAAATAAAACAGCATTTAGTTGTGCAACTCTTGTACTTATTATTATAAGCAAGCATTTAAAAATAAAAGCATGAAGACGAATATTTATTCAGAAACAATGTACAATATTTATTCAATCTTAACATAAATGAAGACAGAGAGACAGAGGAAGAAGAAAATGAAGAGAAAGAGAGAGAGAGAGAGAGAGAGAGAGAGAGAGAGAGAGAGAGAGAGAGAGAGAGAGAGAGAGAGAGAGAGAGAGAGAGATAGAGAGAAAGACAAAAAGAGAGAAGGAGAAAGAGAGAGAGACAGAAAGAGAGAAGGAGGAAGAGAGAGAGACAGAAATAGAGAAGGAGAAAGAGAGAGAGAGACAGAAATAGAGAAGAAAGAGAGAGAGACAGAAATAGAGAAGGAGAAAGAGAGAGAGACAGAAATAGAGAAGGAGAAAGAGAGACAGAAATAGAGAAGGAGAAAGAGAGACAGAAATAGAGAAGGGGAGAGAGAGAGATACATTAATAACAAATAAAGAATTTAACACATCCTAACCACGTAGCGCTGATCAATTAACCCGTCATCTCTCTAACCAGTTATTTTTATTTTTAATAACCAAAAAATATTACATACAAAAAGACTTAATCTTTCACATAATATATACAAAAAACTTACTCTCATATTAATCCAGCAATATTGTTTAACATGTAAACGTTGTGATAAAGCACTCGTTACGTTCGCACATTTACAAGTTCCTATCGAGTGTGATATGTGCACATGGGCTGACAGGATAAATGAATCAGATCATTTGCATATCGATACACACATGCCGAACTAGAGACAGCAGCTGGAGTGATAATTAGTTTTCGTCCGCCAATTTCCGTACATTTCCGTAAATTAAAGGGGGTTGCCCAAATCAATAAAAATGCTAAGTGGTGATCACAATATATTCCTAGTTATTGTCCAACAATATTGACCTGGCACTTCATTAATTTTCGTAAAGGTCATTGGATAACACGGGTATCCGCGAATACACCGATATATTTATCCGATTTACACGTCAGTGCTGTGTGGTGTGGAATAGATGCCGGACTACCGATTTGAAGTAGATCGTAATATTTACGAAATTATACGAATACGGGGTCAAATGCAAGAGTGCCAGGTCGATATTGTTGGACAATACAATTTGAATTATTGTTGTTGATGTTGTAACTGTTTTGTTTTGTTTTGTTTTATTAAACCTA